>JBBBDQ010000530.1:282500-685000 GCA_037127315.1 Ascarosepion bandense | reverse complement strand
TATCACCCGGTTCACACTCCACCCACGTCTATTGAACAGGTGAAGAGGCTCATCCCTTGTTTCCTGTTTAGGATGTGGTTTCCGGTTTTTCTCTTTGCCAATCTTTTCGCTCCTACGTAGCCCCTGCACATCAGTGGCGTTTTCGCTTTGCTTGGGGTGATGTGATTAAAAAAAAATTTCTTTTCGTTAGGCCTACGAATATTTCTAGTTATCTATTATTGAACGCTGGAAAATACGTAAAAATCTCGTAATTTTCATATATTTTCTTAGTTGAATAATTATCATTATTATTTATTATATAAAAACATTTCACCTATTCATAAATTTTATTACGTACCTACTCAAGACTCGTCTTTCATAACAGAATAACAAGCAGCTGTCTGTGGAAATCCTCATAACCAAACCCTTGCCATACTTTTGTCATTAACACCTGTCACCTTGGCACCCTCTCCCTCGTCCCAGATTCATTCATTCCCGAATTCATTCATTATCAACAGCTTTCACTCAGCCAGTGTGACGTCAGCTCGTCACCTACTCACTGTTGAGTAGAGCCAGGTGCACATTCTCATCTCGCCTCCAATAATAAATGACAAAAGAATAATAATGATATTAAAACAAAAACATGAGATAGAGAAAAGGAACGATGCACGTGTGATTCCCAATGACAGGGCTACAAATGAATAGAATTATATTGCTTACTGTTAGTTTTGTTTACTTAGCAATAAAGTAATGAATGTGCCTTCATGGCATTCTAGTTTTATTAAGATAATTATATATAAGCCAATACAATAGAATTCTATTTATTTTATTTAAAACAGTTTTTTTTTATCTTAAACTGTCCATCTGCTCATACCTGAAAATAGAGTATGGACCTTTGCAGTTAAAGAGACAAATTCTTTGTGCTCACGAAACTTCGAAGTTGGCATGAACCAGCTCAATTAAAGTGAGAAACTCTTTTTGCTTATGTATATATGTATATATAGTGTTGAGTTTTGATGATATAGATACCTCCACTCATTTTCGATAACTAATTTTTAAATTGAATTTTTTAAAATAAAACTTTTCTTGAAACTTTTATTTTAGTTTTAATTGAAAGCTAAACGATTAAATTTACTATTTCCGGTAAGCAAAATACTCTTCTTTATTTCAAATAGAAGTTACATTGATTGGAATATAAAAGTTTGAGATTTTGTTTTCAATTTTTTAATTTGCCGTCGTTTTTGAACGATTGACACATTTTTGTAAACAAAAGTTAATTCTCGGATTTAAAAATCTTGCAAAAATAAAATATACATCTGCGACACATTATTTTTGGAAAATTAGCAAATGTAATTGTTAAATTAATCTGATTTACACAATTATTACTTATTTATAGCGTAAAATTTAGAATAAAACTATTTCTTAAATCACAAATTTTTACTTTTTGACCTGTCATAAATCAAGATCGTGTTGACAGGTTCTTGATAAAAATGTATGGCGTTCATAAGGGACAAAATTATACTAATTTTCTTTCTGGTAAGGTAGAAATATCTGACCTTTTAATTTGCTCATAGAAATTACCGAACGAAAAAAAATCAAATGCACGAAAAATGTTTAAATAATTTTAAAAATACGCGTGTATAACGATTTTATTAAACTGTTCAATTTTCGATAGGCAATATAGTCATTAATTCTTCACTAAAGAAAAATAAGCACAACAGTTCTTTTAAAAAATTTTAAAATATTTTTAAAACTTTATAAATTGTTATAATAAAAAAAATTGGAAACAATTCTTTTAAAATTTTATTAGTAATCGAAAAAAAAATTTCCGACTATAATGTCCTTGATTTTTATTTATTCCAGCGATTAAAAGCTTATCAAATTAAATTATATCAGAATTTTATTGCATTTTTTTATTTTACTCTTCCGAGCAGATTTTCAGATAGTTTTGTAAAATTTTTAAAAAAATAGATGATTTATATTCCCCAAGGAGTCCTGCGTTTAACAAATAAAAAGAAAGTTTGCCAACCAATTAAAATTTATTAAAATGTCATAGATTTACGTGGAGGGGGGTAACAGAGGTAAAAAAAATATTTTTACCAAAATTTTTAAAGAATAATAATTTCAAAAATAATTTCATTTATTTGTGAATAAGTACTGAAAGTTTCATTAATATCCGACAATTATTTGATTTTTGCGAGAATTTCCAAATTAATGTGTTTGTCACCGAAAAAAAAGTTTTTCTATTGTAAACAGTCGTAACGTTTTGTTTAACCGCTAACACAAATCAAAACAAAATTTTCTGACAAAATTTCGAAAATGTTAGTAGGGATTCAATTTTTTTTTTAAATAATTAACAATTACTTTGATCTCTTCTCTTAAGAACAATATAAATATTTTGATGGAAAAGTTCGTTTTATTAAGTTTGGGACCTTTTTTACTCATACTATGCTATTTTTTTAGGGATTTAATGGAGGTACGTTCAGTGCCAAGATTGTTTTTTTTTTTTCTCGGTGGTTTACAGATAAAAAGATATTTTTGGCCAGCTGGAATTTTGTCGTAAAGTGTTTGATATCAAGATATAGCATTAATAGACGACAGTAGATCAGACTGAAATAAAACCCTGAGGAGTGAGGGCATTATAATTGTGCCTTCACAAAATTTCAAATTCGGCATAACTCTGCTCTGTTAAGTGACAAACATCTCTACATTAATCCTATATATATATATATATATATATATATATATGTTGAGAGTTGTGATAATGTTTAGCACCCATATTATTGTCTTTTTTAGTCGTTTTACTGATAAAAAGTAATTTGGCAATCATTTTTTTTTTATCGTAAAGTGCTCGATATATGGGGGAGATAGAGCGTTGATAGGTTTAATACAAAGAATTTGTCACTTTAACTGAGCAGAACCGCCCATATATATATTCTTGTCTTGGCTTCGCGATCGAAGATTTATAAAGGGGGTTGGCTGTCCATGTCGACTGCAGACACTGATGGCCGACTAGGCCGATACGGGATAGGCAAGCCCGGTCGCAGCGACTGCAGTTAAATTTCTGGTCTGGTAAGGCTGCTGAAGTTTCTCGTTCATGTTGACCCTGCAGGAGTCCTCAAAGGTGGAGACGGTCTATATATATATATATATAGATGCATGTTTCATTAAATAATATAGATACGTTTTGTTGATTTATTTTATGTAAATGTTTTTCATATCGTCTGATAAGCTTAATGGCATTATCATTCGTTTAAAAGGAAAAGAAATCACAATATTTAGACATGTTTTTGTTTAATCCTTTCTGAGCTTTCGGCTTACATCAGCCATTATCAAAGATGAAAATAGTGTTTGTCGTAACGAGCAGTAGTCGTCTATTTTGTTTGTGTGAAGGATTGGCGAACACGTGCGTGTCTGCTGGAAGCGAAAATCGCACTACAGCTTGTGGCATCTTACATGACCACACGAGAGTGGAGTCAAGATGTATTAAGTATGGAAAGCCATTGGGATAACCAATCGCTTTTGTCATCTATTATAGGTATTTGAGAATGTGTGTGGAGATTTCGTAGTTAATTTTTTTCAGGTTAGGTTTCAACTGTTTTATGTATATGGCTTCGAGTATTTTTAGTTTTTGTTTATTGTTTTTGTGTTTAAGTATGGTTGTGTTTTCGACGAGGATTTCACAGAATTGTGTATGTGGCCTGGTATGTTGTTTTAGATGTCTAAAGATCTTGGAATTGTCGTTTAAATGTAGTGTCAAGCGTCGTGACAGCGAGTTTGTAGTGTGACCAACATAAAAGTACCATCACTCTACCGACCAAAAGTGATAAATTCATCAACCTCCCCAACTATGAATTAACTACGCACCAAAAAAGAACTACTCAACCTTGGACCAAACTGTATACCGAAAATACAACCGACTTTTAAAAAAAGCAGAAATTGAGACGTTATACCAAAACATCGTTAAACTCTAAGATGAAAAAATTAATAGAAACAACATCAGAATTTAAAGACTTACTAAAGGCCAAGGCATTCAAGGACCTGCATGATAAAAGCAGTAACTCTTCAAAAATTCTTTCTAAACAACTAAAAATTGCAGCACAAGAACTACGCAATCTTCTTCTTCTTCTTCTTCTTCTTCTTCTTCTTCTTCTTCTTCTTCTTCTTCTATGTGCCCTGTCCCTTCAGGACGGAGGCGATCATGGTTCTCCACGTCTCCCTATCCCTTGTGGCTCTTAGTATGTTTGCTCCTGTTACTCCTGGCAACCCCCGTTCAGTCATCCACCTGATCAGGCCCTGCAAATATGTTATCCGCTGCCTTCCTCTGTCTCTCTTTCCTTCTATCCGGCCAGTCAGTATCAGGTTCTCCAGGCTCTCCTTCCTCATTGCGTGTCCCAGGAACTTCAGTTGTCTCTTCCTGATGCTCGGTATTAATTTCCTTTTTGTTGCCATTCTTTCCAACACCTCATCGTTGCTTGCGTGTTCAGTCCACGATATCCGCAGCATCCTTCTGTAGAACCACATTTCCGCTGCTTCCAGTTTTGTCCTCATTTTCGATGATATTGTCCAACATTCACTGCCGTATTGAAGAACTGACATCACATAGCAATCCAGCACTTTTTTCTTTGTTTCTAGTGAAATTTTCCTGTGTGTTAGTACTTTGCTCAGCTTCTGGAACGCGCCCTTTGCCATGCCAATTCGCCTTCGGATCTCTGTGTCGCACTTTCCATCTCCTGTTAGAACATTTCCTAGGTATTTAAATTTTTGTACTTGCTTTATTCTGGTATCCCCCACCTGTATTTAGCATTTTGGGTTGTACCTTTTGCTGATGACCATGCATTCAGTTTTCTTTAAGTTTATTTGTAGCCCTTTTTTTGGCACTCTCCACCGCTACCGTTTGTAGGAGGTCTTGTAGTTTCCCTTCGGTGTCTGCAATCAGCGCTGTAACCACCCCAACATAACTGTAAAAAAAAGGCCGATAAGATCAACATTTTCGTCATCCTAAACAAATTGGATTACAACCAAAAACTCGACCACATACTCCATGATCACACAAAGTTTAAAAACTTAACAAGAACCCGACCAACCAACTAAGATCAACGTTTAATAAATTTATTACTGCTAATAATGCCGAACAGAACTCTTTAAAACTCCCTAAAATTGTTGGCGATTATAAACATGATTACATATTCGGCACTATAAAAACACATAAACCTAACTATCCTCTCCGTCCTATCATATCGCAAATTCCAACTCCGGTATAACAGTTAACAAAATACATTAACCAACTAATTACTTCCTACCTTCCTAGTAAATATAGTGTTAAGTCAACATTAGAAGTAATCCAAATCTTAAAAAGCGAAAAACTCAACAACGAAATCATAGCTTCACTTGATGTTGAAAACTTATTTACCGACGTCCCGCTTAGTGAAACTATTGACATAATTATAAGGAATATATACAGTAACTCATCCTTACCCCCACTTAAATTAATTCTAATATATTACGGAAACTACTATTAGCTTGTACTACTGAAGTCCCTTTCTTAGACCATAATAATAATAATAATATATACATACAACGTGATGGTGTCTCAATGGGTTCAGTAGTGGGTCCGACTTTCAGCAATTTCTACATGTCGAACCTCAAAAATAATATATTTACACTACAGTTTTAAAAAAAATTACAAACGGTGAGAAAGAGCTAGCGGGTTGTGTCTTGAGACAGATAATGAATTTGATAAATATAAATGGCCAAATGCTTGAAGTAACCGAAATGTGGTTCTACAGAAGGATGCTGAGAATACCATGAACCGAATATGTGAGCATCGTCGAGGTTTTGTAGAGGATGGAAACGAAAAGGAAACTGATATTTAACATCAGGAAAAGACAACTGGAATTTCTGGGTCATGCAATGAGGAATCACGGCTTAGAGAATCTGATAATCAGAAAACAGATGGAGGCAGTGGAAAGCAATGCATGACATACTTGATGGGTTTAAGCAAATGGATGCCAGAGCAGGATTAGGGAGGAGATGTAGGAGGCCATGATTGTCTATGTCCTATAGTGACACGGCACATAGAAGAAGAAGAAGAAGAAGAAGAAGAAGAAGAAGAAGAAGAAGAAGAAGAAGAAGAAGAAGTTATAAGCGCAATATTTACCTCAAGGATTTAAAGCCCGCTGCCGTTTTCTCTCAATTTTCACGCATGCGCTAATACCTCTTCCGATACTTACATACATCCAGGCGCATCGGTTCACCCATCCTTACGTAAATATAACAAAAAAAGATGAAAGGAAGACTTTATTTTACACAATTTTTTTCCATTTCAATATAATCTTCTTTGTCAATGAACTGTTTTTTGTTTTGTTTTGTTTTTTTATATGACCTTTACTAATTGTGGTGCAATTAATATCGGCCCGGAATAAGAAATCAGAGAGCAGAGTTCTAATTTCAGTTGAATTTGTTTTATTCACTTAAGCACAAATATCCTTAGGAATGAATCCATCTTTTCTCCCTCCAGCTATGGATTAAATAGCAGAATCATTATCATCATCCCACGGCCTCGGCAGAGATAGAACTCACTATACCCTTCCAGTATTCCCTATTTGTCATAGCTCCTGTAAGGTCTTCCTTGGC
Source organism: Ascarosepion bandense (assembly GCA_037127315.1). Classification (NCBI taxonomy): domain Eukaryota; kingdom Metazoa; phylum Mollusca; class Cephalopoda; order Sepiida; family Sepiidae; genus Ascarosepion; species Ascarosepion bandense. The sequence goes on along the minus strand of JBBBDQ010000530.1, from coordinate 678,385 downwards.
GATAGATGTATCTCTATGTATCCTGTCTGAAAAGGTTAACTTACGAGATCGATTGTGAGATGATGGGTGCCTCCATAATACAAACGATGAAACAAGTTCATCTATGGCACGTGCATAATGGCCAGCAAACCGGACACGTCTCTTTTGAACTAAGGTTGACACTCTTGGTAGGTCTCCATATATCATTTCTAGAGTTGGGTGGTTTCGCCAGATCAAGTACTCTTCTGAGAAGACGAGTATAACATCCATCTAAACGGCGCTGTTGTTTTGCTGAAAGAGTCCCACTTTCAGATCCATAGAGTAAAACTGATTCAATAAGTGCGCGAAAAATCTTACGATCAAGATTGGATTTCCAGATCTTATCCATTTTGTCACAAGCATACCATGCTATGCCTTTTCTGATATCAAAGTCTTTTTCAGAATTCTTGATGTGTGGACCTAGATATTTGTAGTCTTCAACGCGTTTAAGGATGTTATTCGAGAGAGTTTCAATTTCATGATTGCTGCGAATGTTAATTGACATACACTCAGTTTTGGTTTCATTTAGGTGAAGGCCTGAACAGTTTACTGCTGATTCAAGAGAAGATAGGAGTGCCTGAGCACTAAGGAGGTTGTCTGACAACAGCGCAATATTATCAGGAAGCCTTGGCCGGCAACCAGTCTACCACAGAAAGATATAGCAGCCTACTGCGGGAAAATCTTCTATCTAGTCAGTCATGGATGGAAAGAGACATGATCGCTCAAGTATGTATCACTTAACTTACTGACTGAATGCTTGTTTAATACACGGGCACTCAGGGTAGAAGGTTATTGAACGAACTGTATGATATGAACGTTTATTGAAGATGTAGGAAATCAAAATTAGATTGCTCTGATTGTAATATAACAATCTCGCCCCACCCGAGGAAAGGCTGATGCAAGCGGGGGTGTTTTCCGGTCGTTGAAAGGAACGGATGTTTGTTTGACCTTATTTCCGGCAGTAGCGGAAATAGCTACAAGAGGCAAACAGAACAGATGTCTCTGAGAATTACGTGGGCGTGCGTGGGCGAGGCAAAGCCGGAAGTCCCGGTTTGGAGATTATAAAAAGACCTCGGTGCACGGATTACGGAGGCAGACAGAGAGACAGAGGCAGATGAGAGAGCCAGACCAGACCAGAGGAGCAACAGATACGACCCCCCCGTCAACCCTTAGAAGAGCGCTCCCTCAACTCTCTATATCCTAGGCTACACGGTTCATCGTCATCAATAAAAATATAACTCATATTTATATATATGCGAGTTTGTTGTTTGTCGCTATATAACATGATTAGGTTAAGGTTATAGTGTTCTGTAATGCATTAACGCAGCTGTGTGTTCTACAAACGTGCAGTGAAGATCGTACTGGATCAGTGGAACAAGTACTGAAAAAAGTGATTCAAAAGCGGGATTTAGCTGTAAAGGTCTGAGCTAAAAGCACTAAAGAATGGGGCTTTTGTAAGGTTTACCTTAGACCAGTGTTTCTCAACCTTTTTAAGCAACGGCTCATCTAGTAGTAAATGAAAATATCACAAAACACTTAGCAAACATTTCAAGGGTATACATTTAAATGTTTTGAAATAAAACCGTAGATTTTTAAAAAATACACACAAATATGAACTTACTTGAATTCAATGTTTCTATTCGACTATTTGAGCAGCTTATTCAGTATGTAATCTGTGAGTTAAAAAAAAAACAAAAAAACATGTGGCACAAGGTACACAGGTTTTGCGGTTAAGTGCGATAGCAGATCCTCATTTCTTCGGTTAGCGTAGTCTTTCTCGCTTACTTTCACTCTCTCTCTCTCTCTCTCACACACACACATACACACACACACATACACACACACACGCGTGTCTCTGTGTGTGCGTGTGTGTGTGCGTGCGCGTGTGTGTGTGTTGCGACAATATTTAGCAGCACCCTTAAAAAGATCGCGCGGCACAGTAGTGTTGATAATCACGTTCTAAAAAGTAGCGATAGGCTTTCCACGTTGCGTCTTTTTTTTAATTATTTCGCACCAAGCAAGGCAATAAAGCCACTCGGACGCAAAAGATTACTGAGTATAAGCGAATACAATAAAAACTACTATTTCGGAGAGAGGACAATAAAAAGTAAAAATTAAGAACACACAAGTTAACCATTTATTTATTGGCATAAAAATAACTCACACGGCTACATATTTGATTTTTTTAATATTAATCACATAGATCGAACATTATACAGTGAAAATTTCAGATCAAAACTCAGTTTACATGGTGCAGTGGGTAAAATTTTATATTACTAATTTCGTGAATACACGTTGTTATCTTTTTTTATCGACTAAACATTATAGTAGGGTCAGTTGCGCAACATCTGTGAGGAAAAGAGCTCCTTGACTCATTTGATTCTGCCACAAATTTGGAAATAGTGTGCTGTTCTACTCGGAATTTGCTTAAGAAGCTTCAATAGGAACATTTCAGAGTGTTTGGGTGTCGATTTGTGTACAATGTAGAGGATTCGGAAAGAGTTGGATGAGTCTCATGGTGATTACGAAGGTGTTTGGAGTGATCAGAAAAAACAATCATGACAATTTCTGCATCTACATCACTACTTATATCTGGCCACCTAACTCCCCAGACTCTAAACCCCTTGATTATTATGTGTGGGGTAGGGTTGAGTGAGAGGCCAACAAAACTCCTTGTAACACCAAAGATAAAATGAAAGCAATGATTATAACAGCATTCACTAACTTAAACAAGGAGACCGTTCAGAAAAGTTGTAGAAGATTCTGAAGTTGTCTGAAGACTGTGGTTGAAACCAATGGCAATTTCATTGAATAAATTTACTCTTTAGTATTTCAAGATATTTTGGTGTGACTTTGGTGAATGTATTTTTTTTTTTGTTGTTGTTGTTAAAATGCGATATCAGTGTCATTTTCATGTTTTACGTCATTTAGACGATAATTTATCCATTTCACATATCTACGCTTTAAGCTATATACTTATTTAGCTACATTTGTATTTTTTTTAATCATATCACCCCAAGCAAGGCGGTAACGCCACTGATGTGCAGGGGGCTACATAAGAGTGAGAAGATTAGAAAAGAGAAAACCGGAAACTGCATCCTAAACAGGAAACAAGGGATGAGCCTCTTCACCTGTTCTATATATGTGGGTGGAGTGTGAACCGGGCGATAGTTTAGTCTATCTACTCCAATCAGAGACGGTACAAAATTCTATTGCAGGTACCATAAGAGTAGGTACCTCCACTCAAATTTTCGATACCACAATTTAAATTGAATTTTTAAAAATAAAAAAAGTTTTCTTGAAGCTATAATTTCAGCTTTAATTGAAAGCCAAGGGATTAAATTTACTAATTACAGTAAACAAAAGACAATGGTGTATTTCAAACCAAAATTCTATTGAGAGGAATCAAAACATTTTAAGTTCAAAACAATTTTTTTTTTTAATTTCAAATTTTCTGTAATTTTCCATCAATTGTAAACAGAAGCCGATTCTCGGTTTTAAAAAAATCTTACAAAAACAGAATACATCTCGCTGACATATTTTATTCAAATTACCGAATTTAAACTTACTTCAAGTTCACTTGAAACAAAAATTACTTGCTTGCTGCCTGAAATGCTTCAAAAAAGTGTTTCTCAATTACGGTAGCCTTGTTATCACAGCTGTCATCACCTTATCAGGACATAATGGATGATTTACAGAAGCCGGCCAAAAGTATGGAAGACAAATTTGGTATAAAAAAGTTTATATACGGATTTTTTTTTCATGTAAGGGAGGACAACCCTTGAACCATGTGCCCTTTTAATGATAAATATCGAGTATGGACACCCATACAAACAAAATACGGGTAATCAACATGCAGAAAATTAAAATGTTTTAATTATTTAACAAAAAATGAGCACTATGATTTATAGTAAGCTTTTAGATTTTTAAAGATTTTTTAGTAAATATCTTCAACACACAATAAAAAAAATCGGAGAGACCTATGAGGAGGAAATTTTAAAAAATGTTTGAAACATTAGAAATTACTTTAAAAATAATAAAAATGAAAACAATTTTTGTAAAAATTCATTATTAATAGAATTTTTTTTCTATTCAGACTATGATATCATTTTAATTTATGTTTATAAAAGCAATTAACAGTTTATCCAGATAAAAAAATGGCATAGTTTTATTTCATTTTTGTTTTCGCAATTCAGAGCAGATTTTCTAAAAATGAGTAGGTTTTGAAGAAAAAAAGACAGTTGATTAGCATTCCCCAATGACACTTGAATTTAATTAAAATTATCTATATGTTGAGACTAAGTTGCATTTTTCGACATTTCTGGAAATTAATTGGTGGGAGATAACATATGTGTAAAAAAAAAAAGTGTTTACTAATATTTTCTAAAAATAAATATTTCAAAACTGATTTCAGTCAATTATCAATAAATCCTGAAATTTTCATCAAAATCCGACCATTATTTGATTTTTGCAAAAATTTCCAAATTAATGTCTTTCACAGTCAAAAAATGCCTTTACATAACATTATGTTTTGATGTAATAAACACTTGCGTCAATTTAGGCCTCGCACTGACGAGAGAAAAAAAGATTTTCTACCACTAAATGAACCTGTTAGAAACAATTAATTTTTTTTTTTAAATAATTAAAAAATACTTTGATTTATCCTCTTAATGATAGCATAAACATTTTGCTGTGAAAACTTTGTTTTTATTTAGTTTGAGGCCTTTTCCTTCAGACTATGCTGTTTTTATCAGCGATTTTTTGGATATACCTACATAAGAGAATAAAAATGTCAAATTCAGGTATTTAAAACTTGTAAAATACATGATAACACTGTCATATCTTCATGAAGTTGAAAAATCCAAACGATAAGAGGCCAAGTTTATGAGTCATTCACATTGGAGTTGTACTTGAAAAAGTTGTCCTGAGATTGACTATATACCTAAAATTTATGTCTATTGTAGAATGAGTAGATCCACAATTAGGCTACTGAAGAATTAAGTTAGCAATAAGAAATTTGTCAATTTCTATATATTATCCTACTATTTTTTTTTAAATCTATTCCTAACTCTAGAATTACTATTTTGAGTTTAAAGTCTTTTTATAAGTTTATGCAATAGATTATCTTACTCCTGGCTATATAAGGATCTTGATATCTGGCTGTTTGTAATGTGGTTCTACAGAAGGATACTGGAGATACCATGGACAGAACATGTTTTTTTTATATATATAATGCGTATCGCGCAGGGGGTTACATTGGAGGAAAGTTATAAGAAAGTAGGGACATGTTATAGGGGGTGTCAGGAAGTGGATAAGAGAAGTATGAGAATACTGATGCGAGTGGAGTGGACGGAGAAAGGAACATGAGAGACAGGAGATGACTTTACATTTAAATTCTTGGAGATTGTAGATATCAGGGAAGCAAGTAAATGGAAGGGAATTCCACAGGCGGGAAGTGCGAGAAAAGAAGCTACTGGAGTAGAATTTGCGTTTACATTTTATTTGTTTCACAGTAAAAGGCAGGGACATAGTTGCTAATCTTGTTGCTCGAGTAAATTCATCTAAAAGGGGCACCAGTGAGCTATGTTTATCGGAGCAGAAGCCATGAAAGTATTTGTAGAAGAGACACAAGGAAGCCACATTGCGCTGGTGATAAAGTGGCTGTATCTGAGCTGCCAAGTTGTGATTGATCACATTACAGATTCTCGGTTGGATTTTGTCAAGGACACCTAGGTGGATAGCAGGAGCACCCGACCAGATATGTCAACAGTATTCCTGGCCCTACACAGAAAACCGACTTTTTTAGCAACGGATTTAGCTATAGATTCTACATAGTCATTCCACTTGAGGTCTGTTGTGAGAGTTAAGCCGAGGAGGCGCGGTGTTTTGCTTTCATGGAGACTATTCTGATCCATGCTAAAAGTGTGTGCAACGGCGAGATTTTAGAAAGGATGCAAACGAAAAGAAAACGTATATTTAACACCAGGAATATATCTGAGGTTTCTGGGAGATACGTAATGAGGAAGGATGGTTTGGAGAATCTAATACTCACGGGAGTAATAGAAGAAAGGAGAGACGGAGGAAGGAGCACGAGGCATATTTGATGTCCTTGAGCAAGAGGATGGTGAAGCAGGATTTGGGAGAGATATCAAGAGTAGAAATGTTAACTATAAGGAATAGGGATAAGTGGAAGTCCATGATCGCCTACATCCTGATGGAACACGGTACATAAAGAAGATATAAAAAAGGAACCCAAAAAGGAAGGAAGTCCTATTTATTGTACCCACTGCTTGTTTACATTTCATAATAAAGGAGGTTTTAATATCAGACGATCATAATTAGATCTCTTGCAATAAATAACGTTTATAACGTTGGTAAGCCCTTCGAGCGAAATTATCATTAAATAACTACCATTCGACATTAAAAACAGGTGTTTATTTGGTGATTTGTGGATTTCCTGGAAGCCCAATTCAGCCTTTTTCCGGGAATTACACTCAGTGCAATCCCACACGAGCGTGTCTTTGATTGCTGACAATCACGCGTCACAGAATTTTCCTTTGATTTTTTTACTATTTATCTACGCGCGTGTGCGCACGTGTGAAAAATGTCGGTATAAATCGTCTGCTTCCTTTCTCAATTCAGTTGTCCAATCAATCAAGTGTGTGAAAACGGACAGGGCTCGACTATTAATTTCTCTTTACCCAGTTTTGAATAGTCTGGACTATTATTACTATTTCATACCTACGGTATCTGGATCAAGTGATAGCAAGTTTCCTTAATATTTTAGCACTCTTCCCGGTATTCTTATTAAGTTTAATTATGTTGTTATCTGAGTGGTTTTTAATTCTACCGTGGATCATAAATTCTTCCTCGCTGTTTTCAAGGCGGTTCGGAATTCTACTAAATTATTATGATTATTATCTTTCTCTGCTCTGTTCTTTCTTCTTCTTTTTTTTTTCCTTTTTTTAATCATTTTACCTTTCTTCTTCTTCTTCTTCTTCTTTTTCTTCTTCTTCTTCTTCTTCTTCTTCTTCTTCTTCTTCTTCTTCTTTTATGTGCCGTGTCACTTTAGGACATAGGCAATCATGGCCTACTACATCTCCTCCCTAACCCTAATCTGGCATCCATTTGCTCAGACCCATCAAGTATGTCATGCGTTGCTTTCCCCTGTCTCTATCTGTTTTCTGATTATCAGATTCTCCAAGCCGTCCTTCCTCATATGATTATTATCTTTCTCTGCTCTGTTCTTTCTTCTTTTTTTCTTTTTTTTTAATCATTTTCTTCTTCTTCTTCTTCTTCTTCTTCTTCTTCTTCTTTTATGTTCCGTGTTCCTTCAAAAAGTAGGCAATCATGGCCCTCCACATCCCTCTACCCCTTGTTTCTCATAAGACCTTTTCGCTTGGTATTTCTCCCAAACCATAGTCTGCTATTCACTTCCCCAAGCCCATTACGTATGTCTCGCGTTGATTTCCCTTGTGTCTCTTTCCCTTTATCCGTCTTGTGATTATGGGATTCTCCAAGCCCTCCTTCCTCATTACGTGTCCCAGAAACGTCAGCTGTCTTTTCCTGATGATAAGCATAATAAAGTAACTAAGTGCTTCATCATTCGTATATTGTAGCGTAGGGGAGCTGGTTAATGTTTCTTTGATTCGGCCTTGTGTCAGACTTAACCGAACTCCCTACAGCTTACAAGATTTATGCAGAATAATATTCATCAGAATTATTATTAGAAGGTTTTCATCGTTATCAGAAGGTTGTTTGTCAGTTGGATTGTGTGGATTAGTGTAGAAGAGGGGAATAATAAAATATACGTTTTATTTGTTAAAACAGAAATTTATTATAAAAAAAAAGACTAATACAAGTTGTAGGAGTTAATGTACAATAAGAAACATTAGGAAGTTAAGGGTAGAGTTCGTACAAAATGTTTGTAGTAGTAATTGTTGAAATAGAGAAGTAGAAAGAGAAAGAGAAAGAGGACAATGTCCGAGTTGACCTGAAGCTTCTCTCGTTACATTTTAGTGGTGTCTCTCGCTGCTCCCATCTCTCTGACACTTGACTGACGCCGAGGTCATTTATATAGATCTTTCAATTTCACACTGGGTCGCCAAGTCCTTCCAAGCCTTACAAGTTGCTCCCATTAGTCACAAATCATTTTCGCACCTACTTGCGGAATCTGAGTTCGACTTTTTCTTTAAGCACATGGTCAATCCTTTTTCTATTTGTGAAAACCCAGGATTTCACACGTCATTGTGAAATTTTGTAAAAGTGAAGAAGAAGGTTGATTTTAATTAATTTCTTACCCGCTACAATATAACGCCTGAGAGACTCATTCAGCAATAACAACATATTAGCATTTGACCTAGTAGGCTTTGTTTGTTTGAAAGAAGACCCCACGAGATAAGATGTTTAACCAATCCGAAGATACGTAGAGCCTTAAATACTTTGAAAAACAAAAAAATAAAAATAAAAATAAAAAAGAGAAGAAATGAGGTAGAAGTGGTACCTATTTTGTAAGTTCCATTGCAATAAAGTGAACGCAGCCATACGAGTTTCATTTTCTTTCTTTCTTCATCTGGAGTATATCAATTTCGACTCTGGCGTGTTGGCCTACATACACCGTTACTATTCTACTTCGTTGTTCTCTTCATTTAAGGTATTGGTTAATCTCGGAAGGATCCGAAGTATTTCACAAATAACACTTCCCACGAAGTCCTTGGTTTTATTAAATTTCTACAGGTGAATGTTGATGTTGAGATTTTATTTTCATTCTTCTTAGATATTATTTTCTTATGTTTCTTTTTTTTTTTTTTTCATTTACTTATCTTTTTTTCCGAATCACGCTCAAGTTACCTTAAAGTAATTGTAGCGATAAGTCAAGTGTAATGTTCTAATTGTTTTGTTATTGGCAATTCAATCTCTGTTGGCTTTCATTTCAACTCACTGATATCGCATACAGGATGTAATTCCAATGCTTTTGCTAAGGTTGCCGCTTTAACCAATGTTTCTAGTAATTTTTATTTGCTTTTTTAAAGTCAGTCAGTTAAGTGCCATACGTGAAACACGCTTGAGCGATCATGTCTTGAAAGTGACATGACTGACTGGGCAGAATATTATCCCGCAGTAGGTGGCCATTGCTTTCTGTGGTAGACTGGTCGTCAACCAGGTCTATAGAACCCAATCTGTCCTGTTATTTAACCCATAACTGGAGGGAAGAGACGGCTTAATACCTTTCCCAAGGTTATTTGCGCGTAAGTGAATGCAATGAATTCAACTGGAATTCGAACTCGGCTCCTCGATTTCTCGTTCCGAGTCGATATCCACTGCACCACAGAGTAGTTTAAAAATCCCACTAATTTGATGTAATAATTTAACTTTTTACATTTGAATAGTAAATTGTTATCATCATTTACTAGTTTCATATATTACGCCTTTGTTTACCCAATGCATGACACAAGAAACACTATATAGAGGGTTTTCTTTGTTGCAGGTTACTATGATTTGGATAAAAATGTCACTATTTGTTGTAGAATTTGACAATATTGCAACGAGTGTGTGGACGTTTTATAATAAATATTTATGGGCTCCTGATACATTTGCCCCGCAAACAACACTGAGGGACGTATGGGACTTTTTCGTTTTTTACGTATTTCTTTTTCTTTTTCTTTTTTTTCAGACTATAATGTCCTTAATTTTTATTATTTATTCAAGTAATTAAAAGCTTATCTAATTTAATAATATTAGAGTTTTATTGCATATTTTATTTTATTATTTGGAGCGAACTTTTGGAAACAGGCCAAAAATTAAAGAAAATAGATGATTTTGATTCCCTAATGAGTCCTGCGTTTAACAAATAATATCATTGACCGCAACAAATTCAAATTTATTACAATTTTATTGATTTATGTGGAGTGGAGTAACAGAGGTAAAAAGAAATATTTTTACAAGATTTAAAAAAAATAATTTCAAAAATAATTTCAATCATTTGTGAATAAGTACTGAAAGTTTCATTAAAACTTTTCCAAATTAATGTATTTGTCACTGGAAAAACGTGAGTAATGCAATCATTGCGTTTTCCATTGTAAAGAGTCGTAACGTTTTGGTTACCCGCTAACTCAAATCAAAACAAGATTTTCTGACTAAATTTGGAACATGTTAGAAGGGATTAAACTTTTTTTTTAAATAATTAAAAATTACTTTGATCTTTCCTCTTAATAATAATATAAACATTTTCATGGAAAAATGTTCGTTTTTATTAAGTTCGGGTTTTTTTTTTTATTCATACTATGCTGGTTTTAGCGATTTAATGGAGGTACTTAGAGATACCTCCACTCATTTTCGATATCTAAATTTTAAATTGAATTTTTCTAAATTAAAAAGCTTTCTTGAAATTTTTATTTTAGTTTTAATTGAAAGCTAAATGATTAAATTGACTATTTTCAGTAAGCAAAATAGTCTGGTGTATTTCAAACATAAATTATATTGGTTATAGTCTAACATTTTTTAATTTGTTTAATCTTTCAATTTTTCGGCCATTTTTTTGTAAACAAAAGTTCATTCTCGGTTTTAAAAATCTTGCAGAAATAAAATATACATGTGTGACACATTGCTTTTGAAAAATTTGCAAATTTGATGTTGAATTAATCTGGTTTATACAAGTATTACTTATTTATAGAATGAAATTTAGAATAAACCTTTTTCTTAATCTCTGAGTTGAACTTTCTGACTTGTCCGCCGTATTTGAAGCGAGATAAGATAAGTGTACTGCGATCACAAGTGACATAACTGTACATTTTTCGGTAAGAGGAAGAAACCCTGAAACACTTTTAACGTAAACATAGAAAATAAAAAATTTCAAATACACACAAAAAAACAAAAATTATTAAAAACAAATGCGATGGCTAGATGATTTGTATTAAACATTTCAATTTTCGATTAGTAAATATAGTCTTCACTTTATAACCTACTAACCTATCGTCTACAAGTCTTGGAAATATTTTTAAAAATATTTTAGAAACTTTCTAAATTATTATAATTAAAAAAATAAAAATAATTCATTTAAAATTTCATTATTAATCGAAAAAAGTTTTCTTAAGAATATAATGTCTGAAATTTATATTATTTATTAAAGCAATTAAAAGCTTATCTAATTAAATAATGTCATAGTTTTACTGCATTTTTATTTCACTATTAGGAGTAGATTTTCAGTAAAAGGGGCTAAATGGTTTAAAAAAAATAATACATGATTTACATATCTCATTGAGTCCTACGTTTAACTAATAAAACCAATTTTACCTTCAGAATTTAATTTCTTGAAATTTCATTAATTTACATGAAGGGGATAATAGATGTAAAAAAAAGTATTTTACCAATTATTTTAAAAAATAAAGATTTAAAAAATATTTTCATTCCTTTGTGAATAAGTCCTGAAAGTTTCATTAAAAGCTGACTATGATTTGATTTTTGAAGAATTTCTGAATTTCCAAATTAATGTTTGTCACTGAAAAAAAGTTATGTAACATTACATTTTCCATTGTCAACTCTCGTAACGATTTGGCTCCCCGTTAACGAAAATAAAAACAAGAAATTTCGAACGTGTTAGAAAGGATTAAAAAATTTCAATTTCCATAACACCACCCGCACATCCAAGCTTGCAGCAACTGGTATTCCCAAGCTGTCACTTATCACGGTACTAACCAGCCTCGACATTGCTTAACTTCAGTGAATAGGTGTTTCGACGTGATTTGACTCTAAGTCCAGAGAGTTATTAGAAGGGATGACAACGGTAATGTTGAGATTATCCGTTTCCATACAGGAAAATGCGGCATTCATTGACTGAACAGTTATTGTTACTTACGGTTGAAAGTTTTAAAATCATTCTTTGCAAGTCAACGGTAATCGATCTTTTTAGCATTGACGGGGGCTTCCTTTCTAGCTTTTGGTTTAAGGTAGGGTATAAAGTTATTACCATGATTATGTTACATTCTAGTTAAATCTGCTACCCATTTTTGTAGGTGATATCAAAAGCCTTCAAGAAATGTGCTTGTTGTTATTTGGTAAAGTTATTTAAGTTAGTTGGGATCATGTAGCGCTAGTATATGAGATCTGATGAAAGAATATCTTCGTTAGCAACTAGAGGATTTGTTTGTCTAAAGCCAACTTAAATCACATAAACGGCTGTATATCACTGATAGTTCGGACATTCCCAAGCGAATTGGACGCCATGATGACATCCATATGAGAGTAAAGATCTGGCGAACTATTTAAGAGCATAACCCGAGTTCTTAGGCTAATATCTTTATTTCATAACATGTTGCAGTGTTAGGCATAACGTCCACTAGCGCAGTTTATTTTATGTTCAGTTTTTTTTTTTATCGCTGATATTAAACCTGTTATAACTAATCCATACGTATAAAGGATTTCTTGATTCCTCATTCTAATTTTTATGAAGGATTCGTTTACTTCACACTTTAAAAAAGGAATGAATTCAACTTTTTCTTAAGGCGATAGCCACACTACGTTAAGGATCACTCTGAATTCAAACCCAGACCAAAATAGCAAGAGTTCCATCAGGCTATCCTACCGTAGGCACCCATTGTAGTACCTGTTGCCAGTAACCACCCTTTGGTTTACAGGACTCGTGATTATGATCGTGTCCAACATCTCAAGGTATTTGGATAAAGTATTTCGGAAAGAGTCAGTGCAAAGTCTTAAATTACCCGATGTTTAACTGGATAGGGTATTTTTTTTAATCGTTATCGCCCCCAAGCAATGCAGTAAGACCACAAAAATGCAAGGAGTTACAGGGTGTAGAATAATTAGGAACATAAAAGATTAACAGTGAGCGGAAAGAGAAAAGAGTAATTGGGAAGAGAGCAGAGAGACATTGCGTTTAAATTATTGAAGCTTAAAATTGGCTGAAAATCACGGAGCCGCAAGGGAGTTTCTCAGGGAAGAAATACAAGAAAACTGTCAGCATGGAACTAACAGCTACATCTAGTCAGCTCAACTGTAAATAGATGAGATCTAATAAAGTCTAGATACCAAAGCGAAAAGTTCATCCGAGCAACTATTTTGAAAGTATTTTAAAAAATGCAAAGATATGCAACCTTAAAATGACTAAAGCAGAGCCGCCAGGTCAAGGCCAATAATATTGCTGATTTTTCTTTAATTCCTATCAAGTTGCTCAATACAAATATCACGGGCATCGGACCATAAGTGGTAGCAATATTCTAAGTATAGACGAATGGTAGACGTATAGATATACTAGCAGTATAGCCCGGCGTTGCTCGGGTGTAATGGAGCTCAGACTCAGCCTAAAAAATATTTGTGTGAAGTTTGGTGAGAATCGGATAAAAATTGTGGATTTGTATAAAGGACATACAGACAGATAAACAGACACATCTTGCCTTATATATATATATATATATATATATATCGATTTTCTGCACTATTATAAGAACTGCAACCTTGAAACTTCTGAATATCGTTTCTTATATCTTTGTCTATGAGTGTATGAAATTTGATTAAAATCGGACCACTCCTTCTATGACCCGATTTTTTCGACTATCGATTTTCGATATTTATCAGGGGTACCTCGTCACAAAACTTAACTAGGAACACTCGCAGACGCTTATAGTACAACTATGTAAATTTTCAAGAAAATCGGTTCAACCGTTTCGGAGTCTATAGGTAACGGACACACACACACAGACACGCACACACACACACATATACACACACAGACAAAGTTCCATTTATAAATAAGTTTAGATAAGATAAACTCTGGAGAGAAAAGTTGTCCCGGCCGGCATAGCGAACTGACTTTCATAGCAGCAGATGTAGCAATGGATTCAATATAGTCTTTCAACTTCACGTCACCTGATAAGGTTATCCCGAGAAGGGGCAGCGAGTGACTTTCTTGGGGGGTTAGCATGAGCCATGCTGATGGAAGGCAGAATGGGGGTCTGTCAAATTATTATTGGACAGAAGTTTAGTTTTATAAGCGTTAAAAGAGATAACTTTTTGTCTCAGTTAAGAACGATCTTGATGTCATTTTGAACATTAACTGCCATTTTGACCTCACTATCAACGCAGGGGAATGTGCATTGTGGTGCAGTAGATATCGATTCGGAATTACAAATCGGGGAGCCGAGTTCGAATTCCAGTTGAATTCATTACATTCACGTACGCACGAATACTCTTGGGAAAGGTTATTTATCCGTCTCTTTCCTCCAATTATGGGTTAAATAATAGGACAGATTGGATTCTATATGCTTGGTTAGGAACAAGCTTACTGCAGAAAGCAATGCCAATCTACTACGGGATAATCTTCTGCCCAGTCACTCATGTCTCTTTCACGACATGTTCTCCCAAAGCATGTATCACGTATGGCATTTAACTAACTGACAGATCAAGGCAGGGGTAAACGGTTGGTTGGTCAGCTTAGATGCCAAGTTGAGAACTGATTTCATGAGGAAGATTGTTAATAAAAATTAATAATGACGTAGAACCAAGAATCGATTCCCTGGAGAAAACCCGCATCAGTACGAAAGAAGTTAGACGAGTGGTCATTCAGGGTAACTTTAATTTTACGACTTCATAGGAAAGCCTGGCTCAGCTAAAAAATGCATCCGGAGACACTAACACTTTTCAGCTTGTGGAGAAGACCTTTATACCAGACCCTGTCAAAAGCTTTCGCGATGTCCAAAGCTGCAGCGTGAGCTTCACCGTTCTTTTTCTTTTTTTTTTTTTTTTTAATCATATCACTCCGAGCAAGGCGGTAACGCCACTGATGCGCAGGGGGCTACGTAAGAGTGAAAAGATTGGAAAAGAGAAAGCCGGAAACCACATCCTAAGCAGGGAACAAGGGATGAGCCTCTTCACTTGTTCAATAGATGTGGGTTGAGTGTAAACCGGGCGATAGTTTAGTCTATCTACACCAATTGAAAAAAAAAAAAAGAAAAGCGTAAAAAGATTGGAAAAGAGAAAGCCAGAAACCACATCCTAAACAGGAAACAAGGGATGAGCCTCTTCACCTGTTCAATAGATGTGGGTGGAGTGTGAACCGGGCTCTTATCTAGAGCATAAAATACTCTTTTCGCAATTGTCTTCATTTCACCAGCACCTGACCTGAATAAATTAAAGCCGTTTTTCTTGTCTGAGAAAAGGCCCTGCGATGAAAAAGGATGAACCAATTCAGCATTGATTAGAGCTCCCAAAAAGGAGAGGTAATAGACCGATAGCTGGAAGAGTCGGACGGCTCACCAGAGTTCTTAAAAATGAAACAACAGATGATGACTTCCAGTAGGTAGGAAAGCAAGAGGCAGCGAAGCATTAATTATACAGTTTAGAAAGAACAGCATCCAGTTAGGGCGAGCACTTATTAATATCTATTACAAGGATGCCATCGGCTCGTTGTGCCTTGTGGGGGTCTAAGTTAGAGATGATAGCAGAACCATGGAAGGGATTATATGCATATCACTCAACAGAGACTCAGTTCTAAGTGCAAAGTTAGACAAGGATACTCTGGATGAGTAAAGAATAGAGTCTGAGAAGAGTTTATGGGCATTCAGCTTTATCAGCAGAGGTTGTTAACACCTCAAATTGATTGAAGAGGAGTGAATAAAAACTTTGGGCCTATTGAATACACTATTATTCTAGTCGCCAGTAATAACGAGAGACGAAGTTGTTAGATGCTATGTAGTACCACATTCAATCAGGGATTTTGTTCATTTTATATCTCACTTGTGCGTTATAGTGCAGTGGATATCGGCTCGGAACGAAAAATCGTGGAGCCCAGTTCAAATTCCAGTTGAACTCGTTGCATTCACTTACGTGCAAATACCTTTGGGAAAGTTATTAATCCGTCTCTTCCCTCCAGTTATGGGTTAAATAGCAGGACAGATTAAGTTCTATAGCCTTGGCTGGCAACTAGTCTACCGCAGAAAGTAATGGCAACCTACTGCTGGATAATCTTCTTCCTAGTCAGTCTTGTCTCTTTCGAGACATGATCGCCTAAGCGTGTATCACGTATGGCATTTAAATGACTGATATCTCGCTTACATTTATTAAGACAGGCAACGAATAGTCACCTGTTATGACGAGAGATATCACGCAGATATTGCTGAAAATAGTCGTTCTTGTGTGCTCTATCGACCGAGAGTGCTGGCGTGAACGATGTTGACGATTTACCTGGTATTTCCGAGAAGGAATGAAAGCGTCGATGCCGGGTTTGACCCAAGAGGAAACCTCAGTGGCACAATTTTCACTCTATCAGTCCATGAGGATCACAAAGAAAATCAAAGAGTAAGTCTCATTCAGCATGCTAGTAACGGAAAGAGGTTTTATAGACAGGGAGATTCTGTTTAATAGATGAAAGGAAATATCGATGGCGACCCCAGAGTAGTTACTTACCAAGAAGGCAGTATTGCAAAGCTCAGCAAGAGAGAAGACAGACGTAAAAATTAAATTATTGCTAAATTCTGCTGAGGAAACAAGTAGGGATGTTCATGATTTTAATAAAGGTTGGGCAATCGAAAAATGTAATGTCTGAATACCCATACATATGTACGTTTAGAAAGTTTCAGCCACGAGTCATTATAAGTATTAAAGGCCATCAAAACAAAATGTCTACATTTAGAAAGAAAGTCCCTTTCTATGCTGCCAGCTACTTTGTGTAAGAGTCCTGGGAAAAGGCGGGAACGATAAAGGAAAAAATGATAGCTAACAGAGTTTATTAACGAAAGACAGAAGCACATGGAGGAATAGTCATAGAATTACTTGCCCATCGAAAAATTATCCGAGTGTCAACACCAAGGCAATCCTTGTGAATGCTGGAATCTTTTCGGCAAAGATGATGATAACCAAGAATTCATTATTAGCAATATAAGAATTTAGGTTAGTTTCATGGAGAACAAAGATATCTGGCGACCGTTCTAAGAGAAAAGATTCTAGGTTGCGATAATTGGAATGGATACCACCAATACTAGTGAAAAAAAGACTGAGGTGGCTAGGTAATTTTTTTGTTTACTGGGTCCGAATGTAATGAGTGATTATTGTAAGAAAGGCTTTTACAGTTTCTTGTAGAAAATTATGACTGGGTTCTACACAAGCCTCCGCGAAAATCATCAAAATATTTGTGTGGATAGTCTATCAGATCAGTTCTAAACCCCATACGCCAAAATCTATGTGTTCCCGTGCTGAGTAAGGAAATTAGTCAAAGTAGACAAGGCCAATGCAAAGATCTCATGCCCCGCTCCTGAATCTACTTCTTCTTCATGTGCCGTGTCCCTTCATGACGTAGTTGATCCTGGACTTCCACTTGGCCCTGTCTGTTGTTGCTCCCAATATTTTTCCTCTTGGTATCTTTCCTAAACTCCGCTCCGTTATCCATTTGCTCAGGCATATCAAGTAGGCCTCGCGCTGCTTTCCCCTGCCTTTCTTTCCCTCTATCCGTCCGGTGAGTATTAGATTCTCTATGCCCTCTTTCCTCAGTACGTGTTCCAGGAACCTCTACTGTCTCTTCCTGATGTTAAAAATTAGTTTTCTTCTAGTCTGCAACACCTCATCATTGCTCATGTGCTCAGTTTATGGTATTCTCAGCATCCTTCTGTATAATCACATTCTCTGCTGCCTCAAGCCTCTCCTTCATCCTCGATGAGTTCGTCCATCATTCACTTTCATACACATAGAAGTCCAGCACTCTTTTCTTTTTGCCAATGAAACTTTCCTGTCTCTGTACTCTAGTTAGCTTTTGAAATGCGTCTTTGGTCATGCCAATGCGTCTTTGGATCTCAACGTCGCATTTTCCATCCTCTGTCAGAACAATCCCCAAGTATTAAAATTTCTTTACTTGTTTTATTTTAGTTTCTCCAACCTGTAGTTGACATTTTGGTGTTTTCTTTTTGTTGATAACCACAAATTCAGTTTTCTTGAATTTTATGCTCAGTCCTTTCTTCTCGCTTTCCTTTGCTACCTTCTGTAGGAGATCCTGCGTTTTCTTTTCCATGTCTGTTATCAGCACTGTGTCATCCGTGTATCTCACATTGTTGAGATTGTGGCTGCCAGTGACGAATCCTGACAAGGATTTTATTTCTCTCATAATTGTTTTGCTGTATAAGTTAAGTAGATCCGATGAGAAAACACATGCTTGTCTTACGCCCCTTTCTATTTTTGTATACCTGCTGAATTTATTTCCCATAAGTACGCAATCGGTTCGTTGCCAATATAGGTTCTTAATTATGCTAATGTCTTTTCCAAAAATGTCGAGTTTGCCGGTACATCTCAGTTTTAATATAAAATATATTTTTTATTGTAATGTAATAATGTACAACAGCTTGGAGCGTAAGAAGAAATGGATTCATACTTTTCTCAAGAGCATTTGTGAGAATGTATGGACTCTGTCAGGCTATCCTGACCAACAAACACCACGCTGTAGTATCTTACGACGTTAATGGATAACGTGTTGTGGTACAGTGGATATCGGCTCGGAACGAGAAACCGGGGAGCCGAGTTCGAATTCCAGTTGAATCCATTATGGGAAAAGGTATTAATCCGTCTATTCCTTCCAGTTATGGGTTAAATAACAGGAAAGATTGGGTTCTATAGCCTTGGTCGGCAACCAGTCTACCGCAGAAAGCAATGGCAACCTACTGCGGTATAATCTTCTGCCCAGTCAGTCATGTCTCTTTCGAGACAGGATCGCCCAAGCGTGTATCACGTATGGCACTTAACTGACTGACTGATGTGACATGACGGATATAAGGAAATTGAACTCAAATCGTCGATTTCTTTTTCGGTTTTGCTAACCATTATTCTCCCTGCATATCCAACTCCTGGAAGTCATACAGGTACTTAATGAAAGTACAGTTTTCTAGAAGTTTTTTTTTCTTTTTTTTTTTTATCTCTTTCTTAACGGTCTCTGTGAAGTGGTGAGAATTTTGCTTTTTATTGATGTGTATTGTGGTGCAGTGGATATCGGCTCAAAACGAGAAATAGAAAAGCAGAGTTCGAATTCCAGTTGAATTCGTTGCATTCACTTAAGCGCAAATACTCTTGGGAAAGATACTAATCCACCACTTCTCTTTCCAGCTATGGGTTAAATAGCAGCACAGATTGGGTTTTATAGCCTTAGTTGGCAACCAGTCTACCGCAGAAAATAATGGCAACCTACAGTTGGAAAATATTCTGCCCAGTCAGTTATGTCTCTTTCGAGACATGATCGCTTAAGTGTGTATCACATATGACACTTAACTGACTAATTGAGTTAATAACACTTTCCAAATGGCTTCTATTCAGGTGTCGACTGTTATGTCGTTCCTTTTCTATTTACCTTCTGTTGGCTGTCATGATAAAAATTTACATTCTTTCTTCGGCGCCAAAATTCTCTGAGTACACCACATGTGCATACATAAGTGTATACAAATTGTATCCGTTATCTACATATATTGGCAAACAGAAACATTCATACACACGCGTAAGCCTCTTTTTTTCTGATCTTATCTTTTATTCATTTCAGTATAGTTATCATCAGCCGCCATCTTATCTGTAGATCTAAGCAAAGAAGTACACCCCTGAGGATAGTATTCTTTGTTTCACTAAAAAGAAGCTTCGAAAAAAATATGAAAGGATAGAAAGAAAGAATTTTATTAAAAAGGAAAAAGTATAAAAAAAAAGAGGAAAAGTAGAAAGTGAAATCGGTTTTTTAAAAGGAAAAAATAAACAAATGTGTGAAGAAGAGAAGTGGTGTATACAGAGGAGGCGTCAGATAAGAATAAAATATAAGCTAAAGAAAGAAGGAAATTAAGTTAGTTAAGGCGGCAAAGTCATTAAAAAAAGTTTATAGAAGCAAAGTAAGAAAAGAAAATTCCAGGAACGAACAAAAAAAAAATGATTTAGCATCAAATAGAAATAAAAAAAAATATGGGAAAAAAATTAACAACGTTTTAAAAAAATGCCATTTTGAAAACCGATAAGCAGGGGTGAGATTTCTAACATGTAAAAAGTAACGATAAGAAAAGAGAAAACGAAGGAAAAAAGACAGTATATCGGTGAGAAAAACAGGCGCACAAATAAGGAGACAGGAAAAAAGAGTGTAATGGGAGAAAAATAGAGAGATTAAGATTATTTCTCAACGAGCTGATGATTTTACGAATGTGTATTTTGGATAAAGGGACCTCTTGTTGGCCATCTGTTGGTTCTGTGAATCAGATTTTATCACCAAATGATAATCTTATCTATACTTCTTGCAAGTGAATGTTTCTCATATGGCTTTAGATGTGAAGGCGACCTATCCAAAAGGATACGCATCGGCAGTTCCTCAACTTGGGATTGCGCCAATAGTCACGTGTCATTTCAATTCAAGTGACAAGATAGATAGATAGATAGATAGATAGATAGATAGATAGATAGATCTGAACACACACACACACACACACACACACACACACACATATATATATATTTTTTTTTTCAGAGAAAGGTTATGGAAAAATTCTCGGCTCGATCAGTTTAAGTGCCATACGTGATACACGCTTGGGCGATCATGTCTCGAAAGAGACATGACTGACTGGGCAGAAGATTATCCCGCAGTAGGTGGCCATTGCTTTCTGCGGTAGACTGGTTGCCGACCAAGGCTATAGAACCCAATCTGTCCTGCTATTTAACCCATAACTGGAAGGAATAGACGGATTAATACCTTTCCCAAGGGTATTTGCGCGTAAGTGAATACAATGGATTCAGCTGGAATTCGAACTCGGCTCCCCAGTTTCTCGTTCCGAGCCGATATCCACTGTACCATAACTCACATCCGAGGCTCGATACATTTTCCTAAAACAGTCTTTTAATAACATATAATCAGAAAACTGATTTTCGGAAGTGCGTCAAGCCGAGAATTCTCCAACAGTATCATTTTAGTCTTAATCATTTCATGTCTCTGGGTGATACAGTGAGAGAAAGACTTGGTACAATGGGTATTAAAGAAAAGACAAAAGATTAACGGGATTCAAGAAGATGAAAGATGGCTATTGATTTTGCATCTTAATTTTTGGAAATTGTAGCTATCAGAGAAGCGGGTAAACGAAAAAGATAATTTCATAGGTGAAAAATGCGAGAGAAAAAACTATTGGAGCAGAAGTGGCGATTACATTTAACTGTTTCAACGGTAAAAAGGTGGGACCTAGACGCCAATCTAGTAGCACGCTTAAATTCACGTGGTCGGAGCAACAGGGAAAGAAGTCTCGTCATATATTTGTGGAAAAGACAGAGAGTAAATACGTTAATTCGGCGAGAAAGTGACTGAAGTCGAGAAGTCAAATCAAGACCCATTACATTGCAGATCCTCCTTTGGATTTTGTCGAAAATTTTAAGACGAACAGCAGGAGCACCCGAACAGATATGGCAACAGTATTCAATGCACGGACGAATGGTAGATTTTGCCTAAGAAGCCAGGTACAAACGAGTGTGAACACCACAGAACCATCAGTTTAATGAGCCATATTACAAAACTGATGGTCCGAATCCTGATGAATAGAGCGAGAAACAGAATCAGGCCAGAAATAGGGCAAGAACAGTGCGGGTTTGTCAAAGACACTGGAACAAGGAACGTCATATTTATGATGAGGATGCTCTCCCAAAGGGTAATACAAATAAACAAGGACTTGTACCTATGTTTTATTGATTATGCAAAGGCGTTTGACAAAATACGCTACAAAGTGTTGATGGAGATGCTCGGCAGCCTCGACATATTTGGAAAAGACCTAAGAGTAATCAAGAATCTCTACTGGCAGCAAACCGCCTGCATACGGACAGGTAACGAATTCAGCAGATATTCAAAAATAGAAAGGGGCGTAAGACAAGGATATGTCCTTTCACCGGATCTATTGAACTTGTACAGCGAGACTATTCTGGGGAGCTTAGAAGTTATGCCAGGATTCGGAGACCACAATTTAAACAACATAAGGTACGCAGATGACACAATACTGATAGCAGACACGGAAAGAAAGCTACAAGACCTCCTACATAAGGTAGCTGAAGAGTGACAAAAAGAACTACAAATAAACTGCAAAAAAACTGAATGCATGGTCATCAGCCCAAAATTCCAAATACAGGTGAGGGATATTAAAATCAAGCAGGTACAAAAATTTAAATACCTGGGAAGTGTTCTAACAGAAGATGGAAAGTGCGACACAGAGATCCGAAGGCGAATTGGCATGACGAAGGAAGCATTCCAGAAATTAAGTGAAGTGTAAAGAAACAGGACAATTTCGCTAGAAACAAAGAAGAAAGTACAGGATTGCTAGGTGATGTCGGTTTTTTGATAAGGCAGTGAATGCTGGACAATATCATCGAAGATGAAGGAAAACCTTGAAGCAACTGAAATGTGTTTCTACAGAAAAATGCTGCGAATATAACGGATCGAGCATGTGAGCAATGATGAGGTTTTGGAAAGAATGGAAACGAAAATGAAATGAATAGTGAGCATCAGGAAGAGACAGCTGAAGTTCCTGGGATATGCAATGAGGAAGGAGGGCTTGGAGAATCTGATACTAACAGGCAAGATAGAGGAGAAAAGCGACAGAGGAAAGGAGCGGATAACATATTTGAAGGTCCTAAGCAGGTGGATGACAGAACGAGGGTTGCGTGGTGTAACAGGAGAAAGTGGGCTAAGAGCCACCAAGGCTAGGGAGATGTGGAAAGCCATCATCGCTTACGTCCTGAAAGGACAGGGCACATAGAAGAAGAAGAAGAAGAAGAAGAAGAAGAAGAAGAAGAAGAAGAAGAAGGATTCTGACGAGAAAGACTTTCTGGCCTGACCCAACCTTCCTACAAGTAGATGCAGCTGTATATTCGATATATTTCGAGCTAGTGATTTCTGTGTGAAAATGCATGTACTATGGTTGCTGAAAAATATTAGTCTCAACTCACTTTCAAATCAGTATTTCACTGAACATATCTATTTTTTCTAATTTTTGTTTGTTAAAAAGTCTTGAGAAACGATGTACCACGTGATGAACTGAAGCATGAAACAGGCTGTTGGTAAAGGATGTTCACCTTAGGGCCTACTCTTTATCTTCGCACACGCTCTACCCCGGATATTGAGCACTTTTATCCGAATGTATATATATATATATATATATATATATGTGTGTGTGTGTGTGTGTGTG
The DNA here is from genome assembly GCA_037127315.1 of Ascarosepion bandense. NCBI lineage: Eukaryota > Metazoa > Mollusca > Cephalopoda > Sepiida > Sepiidae > Ascarosepion > Ascarosepion bandense. Next base: position 655,205 of record JBBBDQ010000530.1, on the reverse strand, counting down.
TGTGTGTATGTGTGTGTGTGTGTGTACGTAAGTCAATTCCCATAGACGACAGTCACTTTCATGATAAACGAAATCGTTATGGTATAATGATTACATTTAGTGTGAAACAGACTGTCGCCTCTCAGTGTCGACGAGAATATCCATTTTTATATTTACATACACTCTGAAGCATAACTTAGAACTATGCTTTATCTAAACTTAGTTATAAATGGAACTTTGTCTCTGTGTGTATGTGTCTGTGTGTGTGTGTCCGTTACCTATAGACTCCGAAACGGTTGAACTGATTTTCTTGAAAATTTACACAAGCGTCTGCGAGTGTTCTTAGCTAGGCTTTGTGTCGAGGTACCCCCGATAAATATCGAAAATCGAGAATCGAAAAAATCGGGTTATAGAAGGAGTGGTCTGATTTTAATCAAATTTGATAAACTCATAGATAAAGACATAAGAAACGATATTCAGAAGTTTCAAGGTTGCAGTTTTTTGAATAGTGCAGAAAATCGATAATATATATATAAAAGGCAGGGTGTTTGTGTGTGTGTGTATGTGTGTGTGTGTGTGTGTGTGTGTGTGTGTGTGTGTGTGTGTGTGTGTTTAAGCCAAAGCTTTTTATTTCTATTTGCTTTACCACGCTTATATTAATACTTATATTTATATTTACGATTATATTTCTATTACAGTAATTATTTTTTATAACGAAGTATCTATCTATCTATCTATCTATCTATCTATCTATCTATGACTAGCAGTATAGTCCGGCGTTGCTCGGGTGTTATGAAAGCATTAAAACTAATGCATGGTCCTGGAGATCAGACTCTTTGAACGTTGGCACGAAAGACTAAAAACCAATAAGTGTTTCCATTTAAAGCGAAACTGTAGACTGAAAGAAAAATGAATGGATGTTAGTCAAATTTTGATTTCCTGGTATCGATATCAAATAAGTTTTTTTCGTCGTAAACTGAATTTTGAAGGCTAAATAAGTCCTCTGAGTAAATGTTATCATGGCTGAGACTAAGAACTACAATTATACTTACTTAGAGCCAAACCCGAAGAAAAAACTAAAATAAAAGGGCTGGAAAACTGATTTTGATCAGACCCGGTATCTTGCCTTTTATATATATATATATATATTATCGATTTTCTGCACTATTGTAATAACTGCAACCTTGAAACTTCTGAATATCGTTTCTTATGTCTTTGCCTATAAGTGTATCAAATTTGATTAAAATTGGACCACTCCTTCTATAACCCGATTTTTTCGATTATCGATTTTCGATATTTATCGGGGGTACCTCGACACAAAACCTAAGAAAACTTGCAGATGCTTATAGTACAACTGTGTAAATTTTCAAGAAAATCGGTTCAACCGTTTCGGAGTCTATAGATAACGGATACACACACAGAGACACACACACACAGACAAAGTTCCATTTATAAATAAGATTAGATTACACAGAAACCCTCTACATTGAGTGGCTATTGGGGCTTGTATTGGGTCAGTCAGTTAGTTAAGTGCCATACGTTATACACGATTGGGCGATCATGTCTCGAAAGAGACATAACTGACTGGGCAGAAGATTATCCTGCAGTAGGTTGCCATTGCTTTCTGCGGTAGACTGGTTGACGACCAATGCTACAGAACCCAATCTGTCCTATTATTTAACCCATAACTGGGGGAAGAGACGGATTAATACCTTCCCCAAGGGTATTTGCGCGACTGGAATTCGAACTCGGTTTCCTGATTTCTCGTTCCGAGCCGATATCCACTGCACCACGACGCACATCCTTGTATTGGGTAGGCATTGGTAAAAAATGGTTTGAACTCCTGGGAATAAAGAATTGGGGACATCTGAATATTTTCCATGGATATAGCGGTGTAATAATGATATGTTTATTAAAAATTAAGAAAGCAACTTCTGTGTTCCACGTCCCTTCAAGGCTTAATAATATGGCTCTCCACAACTTCCTCTTTCTTGTGGTTCTTAGAAGTTTTTCTCTCATCTATTTACACATGTCCATCATGTACGCTGCTTTGCTTTTCTCTCTGGCCCTCATTATGCCCTATGAGTGTCAAGTTTTCCAAGACCTCCTTCCTCATTACGTTTCCCAGGAATTTCAGCTGTTTTTTCCTGATTCTGAGTGGAAGTGTTCTTCCTGTTGCCATTTTCTTCAAGTCTTTCTTGTCGCTTCCTCGGCCAATTCAGGTAATTTTCAGTATCCATTTCTAGTTTTCTTTTCGTCCGTTGAGAGATAGTCCAGCATAGCAATCCAGATTATATTTTTGATAAAAGTATCAGTCAGTTAAGTGCCATACGTGATACACGCTTGGGCGATCATGTCTCAAAAGAAACATGACTGACTGTGCAGAATATTTTCTCACTGTAGGTTGCCATTATTTTCTGCGATAGACTAGTTGCCAACCAAGGCTATATAACCTAATCTGTCCTGTTATTTAACCCACAGCTGGAGGGAGAAGAGACGGATTAATACCTTTTCAAAAAGGTACGTGCGCTTAACTCTGGAACATCAATTAAAGTTATACCACTAATAACCATGGGTATATCATACCCGATTTGGAAAATATCAAACAAATAATAATATGAATCTTTATTTTAAATATTTTACATGCAGGCACTTCAGAATTTGTACATTGAATTAACATTAATAGGAACTGTAAAAAAGAAAATCAGATACTGAAAATTTAATTAAAATGGTTTCATCTGAAGTGGGTACCATATACCCAGGGTTAGTGTTCTCTGGTAAGTAAACCGGTATTCGAACTCGGCTCTCCGATTTCTCGTTCTTAGCCGTTATCAAAAGCACCATAACGCAAACGTGCTGACGATTAACAAAGCATTAGTGGTGAAAGGAATCTCAATACAAGTTATTACTGATATGAGATGTTTTGTAATTACAGTTCCGCAGACTAGAACTATCCGAAAACATCTTACGATTTTCCACATCATCGCAAATCGATAGGCTGGTAAAAAAGAAAAAAGCACTCTTAAGAAATGAAGAGAATTTGTGTATTTGACATCAACTGATTGAAATATGGGAACATGAAACAGTCTGAGGAGATGATAGTGTTTGTTCATTAATATCATTAATGTCTGATTTTTCATTCATAGTTGGAAATTCGAGGAACGTCATCGAAGCGTGCCAAACTGACGAATCAGATTTCAAAAAGGTCGCTCCTTGAAAATATATTTTCTTTGATATTATTAATTCGAAAACTCTCCTCAGAATGTGAGTAGACGTTGAAAAAGGCGACACTGCGCCCATTAAGATAAGGTCCTAATTTTTCGTTTTGCTTTGTTTTTCGTTTGTTTATATATATATATATATATATATATATATATATATATATATATATATATTTTTTTTTTAATATATTGATAACAAAATTCAACCGTAACGAAATATGGCGCCGTGTCGTTTAGAACTAATATTCAAAAGAAAAACTGGGACTTAAGCGTTATTCTCCTAAGAAAAATGGTAACACATCTAATGATTAATTCGTTATAATTAATTATTCGTTATAATTAATTATTCGTTATAATTAATTATTCGTTATAATTAATTATGGGGTAAATAGTTATCAGAAAATATAAAGTAAAAAACCAGGAAGTATTTAAATTTGGACGGAATTTTATGATAGTGTTCAGGTAATTGTTTTGTAGGGCGAAATGTCTGACATATGGATAACGTATGAATTGTAAAAAGTAATATTTTCTATTTTATCTAAGAAACAGCAACAGAAAACTTTTCTTGACCAACGCGTATCGTCGCGTGAGGGACATTTACCTTGATAAAGTCCCTTAGGGAACAAAACGCGTTGGTAAAGAAAGTTTCCCTTTATTTTCTTCATTCATTCATATATATATATATATATATATATATGAGTAATATATATACATCCTGATATATATATACATTAAAAAAAGTTTGTCTCCGTACCGAGAAAAAGATCAAGGCAAAATCCGCAAGCAAATGTAAAATTATTTATTAATCAATGAAAGAAGAGCGATTTGGAGAAAATAACAAATTGAAATTTCAATGTCATATTTCTTCCCTCCCCCAAAATGAGTTTACATTCGAAGCCAACCACGGAACAAAGTCTTCTTCTTCTTCTTCTTCTTCTTCTTCTTCTTCTTCTTCTTCTTCTTCTTCTTCTATGTGCCTTGTCCCTTCGGGACGTATGCGATCATGGCCTTCCACGTCTCTCAATTCCTGGTGGCTCTGAGCACACTTTTTCATGTGACACCACACAACCCCCGTTCTGTCATCCATCTGCTCAGGCTCTTCAAATATGTTATCCGCTGCTTTTCTCTGTCTTTTTCCCCTCTATCTGGCCTGTTAGCATCAGGTTCTCCATGGCCTACTTATTTCATGTTTTCCGGTCGGTCAAACAGAGAGAGAGAGAGAGAGAGAGAGACAGAGACAGAGAGAGAGAGAGAGAGAACAAAAAAGAGAAAGAGAAGGCAGCCAAAAGCATAATGTAACAGATTTTGTCGAACGCCGACTGGGTAAAACTGTGCCGGCGACCCGTATTCTTACTCTATCATTCTCTCTCTCTCTCTCTCTCTCTCTCTCTCTCTCTCTCTCTCTCTCTCACTCTCGTGTGCTGCTCTCTTTATTTCTCCTTCTTCTTCACCTACTTCGCTGTACACATCAAAAAGACAAGAACACGACATTACTACTTCCATGTTGATACACACAGCGAAAACATAGACTCAACCTTTTCGCTCACATTTCGCTAAACAAACTCTTAATCCTTTAAGCTCCTTACTACACTTTCTTTTAGAACATTTGCACAGTTGATAATTTCATACATACAATTTGTTATGCTGATCGATAAATAAATTTTCATTTATTTATACAACGAGACAGTTTTACTCTTCCAACCTTCTGATAATCTTAAATTGTTAGGATTTCGGGAATGCTTGGCACAAGGCCAATTTAACAAACATAATCAACGTCCACATATAACTAACTGTATAGTAGATGCCTCCAATAAACGCTAAAAAACAGCATGAAACAGCATAGTATGAATAAAAAAGGTCATAAACTTAATAAAACAAACTTTTTCCATCAAAATATTTATATTATTATTAAGAGGAAAGATCAAAGCAATTTTTAATTATTTTTTAAAATTTTTTAATCCCTGCTAACATATTCGAAATTTTGTTAGAAAATTTTGTTTTTATTTGAGTTACCGGCTAAAAAAAAGTTTACGACTGTTTTAAAATGGGTAACGTAATGATGACACAACCCACTTTTTTTTCCCGGTGACAAACACGTTAATTTGTAAATTCTCGCAAAAATCAAATAATAGTCAGATTGGAATGAAACTTTCAGTACTCATTCACAAATGAATTAAATTATTTTTGAAATTATTATTTTTTAAATATCTTGGTGAAAATATATTTCTTTAACTCTGTCACCCGACCTCTACGTAAATCCATGAAATTTTAATAAATTTTAATTAGCTGTAAACATTTTTTATTACTTAAATGCAGGACTCAATGGGGCATATAAATCATCGATGTTTTTTATTTTAAAGTGGACAACCTGACCGAAAATCTGCTTCGAAGAGTAAGATAAAAATGCAATAAAACTCTGATATCATTTAAGTTGATAAACTTTTAATTGCTGGAATAAATAATAATTATTAAGGACATTATAGTCTGAAGAAAAAAAAAATTTCGTTTACTAATAAAATTTTGAAATAATTATTTTTATTTTTTATTTTTTATTATAATAATCCATAAAAGTGTTACAAATATTTTAAAAACCTTTTATAGAAACGTTGTTTAATTTCTTTTTTATTTAAGAATTGATTGTTATATTGCCTATCGAAAATTGAAAAGTTTAATAAAAATCCTTCACTAATTTTATTTCTAAAATAATTAAAAACAAAAAGAATTGTGTGTAAATATGGTACTTTTTATTAAGTACGGTGTTCCATAGGGGTCATAACAAGTTTCCGTAGAGGTCGTATTGTTTTTAGAAGTAAACAAGTGTTTGGATGAATTCCTCTTACATCGAAAACGATGATTCTAAGTTCATTCTTTTTTATTAAATTAAAATTATTATAAAAGAAAGTTTAATTTTTTAATTTTTCAGAAAGCATATTAATAAATAATTTTAGAAAAATATGTAATATTTAAACATAAAAATATTTAATATTTCAGAAAAATATTAATAAATAACATAATATAACGTAGTTCGCTTATTTTAATTTCATTCTTTCTTATTAAATTATTTTAAAAGAAACTTAAATGCTTATTTATTCAGAAAGCATATTTTTATTTATTCAGAAAGCATAGTCTGGCTATAAATCTAAACAAAAATTCTATAAAATATTATATAGTTGCTGAAAATATTATGTTAAATTTTTAATTTTACTATTTAGTTAAAAAACAAGAAAAAAATTTAAATTTCTAAATGTTACGGTTTAAGCTACATCAATTTTTTTGTCACTTTCGGTCGCCCTCCAAGCGTTCGTGACACCCACCGCTTGTCAATACATCATTTGTCACCTAAGATAACGCAGATAAAGAAGGCTACCGTAGTTAAAGAGAAGTTTATATCGTAAATTCCCAGGCGGTAAGCACTTACTACTTGTTTCAAATTAGATAAAGGTAAGTTTCAATTTTAAAAATCGACTTAAATAACGTGTCAAGGAGGGTTTTTTTTTTTGCAAGATATTTAAAACAGAAATTTGGCTACTGTTTACGTAATGTGTAGATAATAATGGCGATATATTTAAAAAAGATTTTTTTCAGCAGTTAAATTTTTGATTCCGATCAATATAATTTCGGTTTAAAGTAAACCAGGTTATTTTTTTTACTGTAATTAGTAAATTTAATCTCTTGGCTTTCAATTAAAGATAAAATTAAAGCTTCAAGAAAACATTTTTATTTTTAAAAATTAAATTTAAATTGAGGTATCGAAAATGAGTAGTGATTTAGTGGAGTACCTACTGTATAGCTACTTCCTTGCCACCATATATATATATATATATATATATACACACACACACACCTCCCCAAAGAAGCGATACGCAAGTTTCTTAATGCGTTTTCAAAATAGAAAAATAATTGTAAGTTTTTATTTTAGTTTTAATTCCAGCCTAAAAAATAAAATGTACTTTTTCTGAAATCTTATTTGAGAAAAATTAGCTGGTATAACCGGTTCTCGTTCGATCACCGAAGTTAAGCAACGTGAGCCTGGTCAGTACTTAGATTGGTGACCACTTGGGAATGCCAGGCGCTGTAAGCGTTCAGTGACGGATGTACGTTATTGTGCAGTGAATATCGGTTTGGAAAGAGAAATCGGTGAGCCGAGTTCGAATTACAGTTGAGTACCCTGCATTCACTTCAGCACTGGTACCCTTGGGAAAGGTATTAACCCGTCACTTCCCTCCAGTTATGGGTTAAATAACAGGATGGAGCCTGGAGGCAACCCATCTAGTGTTGGTGTCACAATAAAAACACCGTTGGTAGCCCCAGTGAAGCATCAAGTATTCAGCTATTTGACAAGATTATGAATTTCGCTGCAAACTGCGCCAGGGTTTCAAATGCACAAGGAATACTGGAGGGGTGTAGTGAGTTCTATCTCGGCCAATGGCCGCAAGACGACGACGACACCTCCTCTACAAAGGTAAATCAACTGTTCTATCAATAAAGTACTTAAAACCTGCTCGTTACAAGGATGCGGCCTGTATGGATGTTGAAATCTCATTATTATTATTATTATTATTAGTAGTAGTAGTAGTAGTAGTAGTTCTTTTGATTTATGTTGTACATGCATTTTCTTCCTGGTCCCAACCAGAGACCTAAGGCTAGAAGTGACATTTTCTGCTGGTCATTAAAAAAAAAAAATGAAATTACACATAACTGACAATGATAAAGCTCTTCGTAATGTGTGATCTGTACTTGTGAATATAGTTTTTTTTTTTTGTTTTTTTTTGTATTTGCATTTGAGGTCAACACAATTTTTCGGTATGTGTGCTCAGTAATTTCTCGTTATCAAGCATTGATCCTGTACAGAAAGAATAAAACCTTCGATTTCATCTTTTAACCCTATACTACATATTCAGGTTTTGTATTCATCAGATTGTTTGGTGCGGGCAGTAACTGTGAGGAGGCTCATCTTTCCATCGTTTCTGCATTTGGTGCATCGCATTTGATTTTGCATTTTTTTAAAGATCTTTGCTGCTGCAGTTTATGTATTATGGTTGACTTGATCTTCATCACCCGCTTGAAATTTTCCAGGATCATTTTATTTATAAGAAGTTGATCTTTGCAACCATATGAACCTTTTCTGTTCTAGATGAAACATTTTTTTTTTCTGTGAGAAAAGTGTAAATGCATTTCGTCAAGATAAACGTGATCAATTTTTATGTTGAGGACAGGCATATTATTGGCTTATAATTGTTTTGGTCATCTGTTTCACTATTATTTTGGTAGAAGATATGTAATATCTTCAGAGATCCATTTTCCTTGATGCTATTAATTAGCATTGATAAAGTTTGAGCCAAAAGATGCGTACCTTATCATTTCTTGGGTATTTCTATATTTGGAGATTTTGCTTAACATTATTCTTGGTTATATTTTTCCATTCTTGCACAACTCTATTATTATTTCTTTCTTGTTCTCATTTGATTCATTCTGCATTGGAATTATATTCCTTTGGGTTGCTCCAAATATTCTCCAAATATGTTTGCATTTCTTCAATAGACTTTTTTTCTGCTATAACTTTCTGAGGTCCGGTTGGAATACCTTATTTTGTCGATAAAACTACAACGTTTTTCATATCGTCCTGTACTCTGTACATTTAATTAACTAATTCCTTGATTTCGGGAATTTCATTTACTACTTTAATTTTATATTTTTGCTTGATCATTTTGTTTTCCGTGTTAAAACATTTGAATTTCTTGAAATCTTATCTAGTATCGATAACTTACCTCTGATTTCCTCAATTTCTCGTTTAAATTTTGCCTTTCAAATGAGTTCTTTTTCTACAGTATTTACATTATTCGGAATATTGTTCTCATTTGTACAACGTTTCGGCTGTTGTAAGCCCTGTCTTATTCAGGTGCAAGGAATTTCGAACCGAACCCTTTTTTACAATCACTTATGAACTTCATTCCTTGCGTAGTAGTGCCTCTTCTGGTAGTAATGAGTTATCTCCCTCTAACACTGTAATTTACTTGTTCACCACTGCTGTAGCCTGAAATCAGAACTCTTTGGATCAAGTCACAGGAACTAACCAACGTTTATATACACTGTGGACCACGTGTCCTTAAGGTCAATAACAAATGAATTTTTGGGACCTATAAACCTAATGTTCAGTAACCCTTTTTTACCAAACTTCATATTGCACTTTTTTTTTTCACTAATGATTTTCTCTGGCACTCCGTATTACTGGTTCCCATATTGTGTTCATCTCTATGCTTGGTCGGCTTAAGAGATTTTTGAAGCTAAGCATATGTGCTGATTCCTTATGTTTACGTTGTTTCCAGTGGCGTTTATTATCTATTTTTTTTTTGTCTATTATTTCATCTTCATTCCATAGGGGACGGTGATTCCCTGTCTCCCTCCATATGTGGTCAACTACGCCTGACGATCTCTATTTCTATCTCCCCTCGTGTTACGGCCTCGCGATGTTCTTGTAGCCTTACCTTAAGAGGATAGCCTGTTTCTCCTTTATATTTCTTTCCACAGCTACATGGAATGGCATACACACAGCCCTTAGTCATGTACTCCTTTGTTGGGGGTCTTACTCGGGAGAGGTACCTGCGAAGTGTAGAACCACTTCTGAAGATCGTCCTGATGTTATATGGACCATGTATTTTCTCCGATAACCCCTTCACACAGGGTAGACAGACCGAGGCTGTTTTCTGAGAGTTGCTATCCTCATTCACCCTCCCTTCCATGTACGTTGGAGTTTTTGTCATGTCCCTTGGATAATTGTTTCGTTGAAAGGTACTGCTTATACCGATCATTTCCTGTTTGTATGACTCTGGCTCGCCCCTTATGACTTTTGCCCGATGTTTAAGGCAGCGGACGATCCCTTTCTTTTTTCAGAAGAGGCGCTACTATGAAAGGAATGGAGTTCATATACCCCAGTAATTGTCATAAAGGGTTCGGTTCGAAATCCCTAACACCTGAAGAAGGCTGGAGCGTACAACGGCCGAAACATCGTACAAATGGTAACAAAGATAAAGACAATAGTCCTTATAATGCAAATACTGTAAATAGTACTGTAGTGATACAGAGCAAGCGAAGGACCAGATGGTTGCCCTCAGAGGTCCAGATAGCAAATGACCAAAACTGTTCTTTGCGCATCTGGGCTCCACGCAGAAGTGAAAAATTATATTCTTAATCCTGACTGGTCATCAAATCGCAAAATTCCAAATACGTCAGAGAAACGTAACTCGATTGATAATTTAAGGATGGTCTCTAACCGGTCACAGCGGTCAGTCAGAGGAGGCGGTTTGCTGACACACATCTAAAATCTAACAGTAACTTCAAATCGACCCGGAAATAAGGTCAGGTCGCGCCTTGTTCTCTTTCTCCTTATCTCTCTCAACAATTGCTGCTAAAAACATTTTGCACGAACTCTTAATACCTCAACTTTATAATTGAACATGAATTCTACTCATAACATCTTAATGTTTCTAATTGTACATTAACTCCAACAACTTATGTTGGTCTTTCTCTTTAATAAATTTCTATTTTAACATTCAAAATTTATATTTCATTATTCTACAATTCTACATATTCTCACCTGCCAACAACCAACCTTCTGATGAAAACCTTCTGATAATAATTGTGATGATTATAACTCTGCATAAAATCCTGTAAGCTGTAGGGAGTTCGGTGAAGTCTGACGCAAGTCCAAACCAAGAAAAATTAACAAGCTCCCTACACTTCAGTACCTCATTTCAAAAATATAAACGAATTCTTCTGACTCTGAAAAAGTTTCCTATAACGATAGACAAATACTAGAGTTCTTTTTCTGTTTAAACTTTTATTTGTCTTGATACTAACTTTTCAGTGACTGCCAAAACTGTTGAATTTATGACATTATTTAATGCTGTGATGTTTTCCAGTGGTCTGTCCGTTAACAATGATTGCAGTGCAGCGTTATATGTTTGCACAATGTGCTTATTAGACTTTGTCATATAAATGTTTCAAAGCTAGTCTATTTCTGACATTTGTGTGCGAATTATTATGCTGATTGTTTGAACGATGTGAGATTTTTGCTTCAGGGATTTCACCTCTGTTGTTTTCAAGAAATTCTGATCTAAATATCGTTTGATTCATTTTTATCAGTGACAGAATCTGAATCAGTGTAATTGTTTAATTCACGGCTAGATTCTTCCGTTTTATTTCCTGGGAGATCATTATTTTGCATCTCATTTATTTAAGTTTGTATCTTATCCTATGTCATATTTATTTCCACTCTTGTTTCATTTTTTATTTGGATTATGCCTTATATTAGTTTTATCTTATTCGAGAGTCTTTTATATAGCATATTATTATTATGTTGTCATTTCTCATCATATTTCAATTTCTGCTATGGTCGCACTACCTACCAAGTCTGCGGGAAGACCTAAGGCAGGTCGTGGTGTGTCGTTATGGCACCATTTCATGTTTTTCTACCTCACCTATCATCCCTAGCGTTACATAGACAAAGTTCTCCTTAGTGTGTGGGCTGTATTTAACAAGACAATTTTTGTATATCTCTTAAGATGGGGTTTCCTGGGATTCTTTCAATGTGTTGTTTTGTTGAATTTTTTATCATTCCAAGTGCACCTACTATCACTGGCACGATTATTGTTTTCAATGTCTACATTTTTTCTATTTCAATTTCCAGGTCTTTATATTTTGACAGTTTTTCAAATTCCTTGTTTGCTATGTTGCAATCCGCTGGACAAGTCATATCAATTAATAGGCAAGTTTTTTCTTTCTTTCTGGTTTTTAACAATAATGTCCGGTCTATTTGCTTCAGTTTTTCTATCTGTGTAGATGGTGTAATTCCATAGAATGGTGACATCTTCTATTTCTGTAACCGGTGCTGGGTGATGTTCATACCAGTGTTTGTTTACATATTCTTCATAGTGTTTGCACATTGTACAATGTAAATATTGCTCTACTCTATCGTGACGATTTTTATATTCATTTGGGGCAAATACAGAACATCCCGAGATTAGATGGTCGATTGTTTCTTGGTATTTATCCCAGAACCTGCATTTTGGATCCACATTATTATGTATAATGTTTGCCTGGAAGTTCATTATTATTATTATTATTATTATTATTATTAAACGAACTTTCTTTCTAATTTATTTTCCTTCCAAGAGAAATTTTTTATTTATTTTTCCTTTTTACAGGTATTACTTCCGATTCTATTTTAATTTTGTACTTCATTTTTATTGAATGTTGATGACTTTTTTTTTCCTTTAATATGGAGTAATTTATTTTCTTGTTTGGATGTCAGTTTGTAATGATAAACGAGCCTTTGCGCTATACTCGTCTAGGTTTACGTGATTCCCCATTCATAAAACCACGATATACGAAAAGCGATTTGTGAAGATGACGCCAAATAGCCCGTCGCGGTGTCTGTCGTTAATTTTAGTGCACAGTAATTCACGGATGGGCAACGCGACCAATAGACACACTCAAAAGACGGGGAAAGATACGTTGAGGGTGATGATAAATGAATAGAAAGATGTGAGGGACGGGAGAAAGAATTACGCGAGTAGAAAATTAAGGTCGTAAAAGAAACTTACGCAACTGAGTGAAGACAGGATTACATCTGAATATGTAACAGGGTCTAGATGCTGATCTTGGTCATGGCTGACAATGAGTTTAACAGCTTTATTACTGTGCGTTTCCTTGTCGGAAAATTATGGTAGAGTGGTTTACTCTATTTCTTACTCACCTATTTTCTTCTCTGACAACCATATGCCAACGAAGAGGCCAATATTTTCAAGCTATATGGCAATGAAAAACAGGTTAGGGAGAATTGTGTGTATGCCTTATCAGTAGGTACAAGTGTGAACTGAATTCGAACACTTGCGGTTAGGATACGAAACCTATTTGCGGTTTTAATAATTTTAGCTAAATCGCATAATATATCTCGCTAGCTAGCTATCCAACTCTTTATCTATCTATCTATCTATCTATCTATCTATCTATCTATCTATCTATCTATCTATCTATCTATTCTATATCTAATTATCTCTGTCGCTTAATCATCTATTTATATCGCTTATCTATCTATCTATCTATCTATCTATCTATCTATCTATCTATCTATTCTATCTATCTATTAATTCTCTGTCGCTTAATCATCTATTTATATCGCTTATCTATCTATCTATCTATCTATCTATCTATCTATCTATCTATCTATTCTCTCTATCGCTTAATTCTTAATTCTCTTTCTGTCGCTTAATCATCTATTTCTATCTTATCTATCTATCTATCTATCTATCTATCTATCTATCTATCTATCTATCTATCTATCTATCTATGTCTCTTAATTATCCGTCTATGTATGTCTTAATTATCTATTTACATATCTTAATTATCTATCTATCTATCTATCTATCTATCTATCTATCTATCTATCTATCTATCTATCTCATCTGTTCATTTCTATTCTATCTATCTATCTATCTATCTATCTATCTATCTATCTATCTATCTATCTCAGTCTGTTCATTATCTATCTATCTATCTATCTATCTATCTATCTATCTATCTATCATTTGTATTTTATATATTTCTGTGCGTATTTTTTATTAAATTGTAACATCTGTTGTGTTACCACGTTATCGAGCGATCCTTATTTACCTCATTACAAATGTCGAGTACTCTTTACGAGTACTCGACATTTGTAATTGAAAGGTCAGAATTTTTACTAATATGTAATCCACTGTGTTTTATAATAAAAGAATGCTGGTAAATCATTTAATTTTCAAAAAGTAAATTTATTAATATGGTGGCTGTAGGTATGAAAATTTTCTTCAATAAAATTAATTTCCCCATCTTCTATTAGGCTCTTAAATATAACATTTGCCTCGTCTCCACAACGAGACGTGAATGTGACACAAGGTTGAGTTTATTATCGGGGACACGAATGCGTACGCTCGGGCCAGAGACAAAAATTACCCAGTCCCCGCAAACACCTGTTGCACTGGCCTCGATGGAGATCACTGATCCACCTAGTGACCACTGATCCACTCTTGTGCAATGGGGTGGTTCAAAACACTGTGCACCGGGACCGGGCACCTCTCAGTGTTATTTTTCTCATAAGCATATATGTCCTTAGACAGAGAGACAACGGAGCCACACTCTGCTCGAGGCCCTAAGTAGTCAGATTGAAGAGTATCAAATCTTTAGAAGTCAACTTCTAGGAGTGCAAGTGAAAGAAAAAATACTATGAAGAAAAAATAGTTGTTTTGGGGGTATTTTTCTTGAACGAAAAGCAAAAAAGATATATAGAAAAATATCAATACTTTATTATTTATGTTGGCCGAGATACCTCTGTAGAGATGAAACTTATTTTCTAAAGATGAAGCAATACAGTAAGATCACGGGTTGAATTACCAGCCAATTTTCAAGCAAATACAGCTCTTTTTCTCTTCCTATCTCCTTCAAAACCCTGGATATGTTTGTTCAAATAAGCAACGTCTTCTGTCTTCCAGTTGATCAGAATCTATGACAAGATCGATCACAATGGTAAGGGCTTGGTACGCGTTACTCTACGGCAGGTACCTACAATTTAACTCAAGCCTGGACTAACCAAGCGTTCAAGAATATATATATATATATACATATATATATATATATATATATATATATATATATATTTTAATCATATCACCCCGGGCAAGGCGGTAAGGCTACTGGTGTGCAGGGGGCTACGTAAGAGTGAAAAGATTGGAAAAGAGAAAGCCGGAAACCACATCCTAAACAGGGAACAAGGGATGAGCCTCTACACCTGTTCAATAGACCTGGGTGGAGTGTGAACCGGGTGATAGTTCAGTCTATCTAGGGCGATAGTTCAGTCTATCAAGGGCGATAGTTATGTGTGTGTGTGTGTGTGTGTGTGTGTGTGTGTGTGTGTGTGTGTGTGTGTGATGATATCAAATGTCTAAACGAGAGGATAATTCAAATAGATCTTATAAATATTAATCATTAGAAATTGATCCATACAGAGAGCTCAATAGTCGGTCGTTTTTAATGAAACATGTTTCGTTAAAAACGACTGACGAGGAAGATTTTATTAATTTTTGATTTAATTTTTCCAGTATATTAAGATATGAACTTTATTAAATAGAAGACTTTCGATAAAAAGGAAGAATGATGAAAAGAAATGAGTAAATATAAAAAAAAGACGATTGTTAAGAAACTCACAAAACAATCAAATCGACATGCAAGCAAACAAGCACAGAAAGAAAGAAAGAAAGAAAGAAAGAAAAAAGAAAGAAAGAAAGAAAGCATGTATGTGAGCCGTTACAAATTTATTAAAAGGAACTGGTGTGTGAAGTAAGATATTAATATAACTTTGAATTGAAGCATGTTTTGGGGGGGGGGCCATTAAATGACTGTAATGGGTGAATGAGTGACACGTAATAAAGTAGATATTAAGGAATGAAGAAAGAAAGCGAGGAACGGGGACAAAAGACAAAATAAGAAAAACTTTATACAAGAGAAAAGTACAAATAAAAATGATAAAAGCAGAGAAGAAAAAACAGAGAAAGAGAAAACAGACAGTAAACATAAGGAAAAAAATTAAAAAGTAACAGAAAGAAATAGACAGAACATTCCAAACAATGAAAAGAAAAACAAGAATGGAAAAAGTTCAAAGGGAAAAGAAAGGCGAGAGATAAAAAGATATTTAGAAAAAAATAATAACAGAAAAAAGCGAAAAAAAAAAACAAAATGAAAAAAGAATTAAAATTAAAATTGGTATAAAAAAAAAAGAAATAGAAAAAAATTTGATATAAGAAAAGAAACAGAAAAAAAGAGAAAAAGAAACAAAAATAAAGAAAGAAAGACAAAGTTAGGAAATTAATAAATATGCCAGCATAAAAAAAGATAACAGAAAAAGAAAAAGAAAGAAAGAAAGAAAAACAAACATAGGAAATTATTAAATATGCCAGGATAAAAAAAGATAACAGAAAAAGAAAAATAATGGAAGAAAGAAAGAAAGAAAGAAGTAAAGAAAAACAAACATAGGAAATTATTAATTATGTCAGAATAAAAAAAAAACGGAAAGAAGAAAAATGAAAAAAAGAAAAAAAAATGAAACAAATGAAAGAAAAGCAAGGTAAAGATAGGAAATTATTAAAAAATATATCAGCATAAAAAAGAAACAAAAAAGAAAGAAAGGAAGGAATGACGGAAAGAAAGAAAGAAAGAAAGAAAGAAAGAAAGAAAAAGATAAGAAATTATTAAATATGATAGCCTAAAAAAGTAAAACGGAAAACATAAAGAAAAATAAAAAACAGAGAAAGAAATCGAAAACTTAAAAAAAAAGAAAGCTCGAAATATGTTGTAATGGTAAACATATTTTTAAAGAAAGAAAGAAAGAAAGAAAGAAAAGAAAAGAAAGGAAGGAAAGAAAAAAGAAAGAAAGAGAACGATAGGAAATTTTTAAATGTTAACCTAAAAAAGTAAAACGGAAAAAAAGAAAGACAAAGAAAAATAAGTGAAAGAAATCGAAAACTTAAAAAAAAGAAATAAAGTTGAAGCATAAATTAAATAAAATACCCGAAATATGTTTTAATAGTAAACATACTTTTAAAGAAAGAAAGAAAGAAAGAAAGAAAGAAAGAAAGAAAGAAAGAAAGAAAGAAAAGTGTTTGTTACATAAACGCATTCGGTAAAAAAAATAAAAGAACATGAAAATGAAAATGATTTAAAAGAACATCATCTATTATCCTGTTTATTGTCACTTTACGAGATTCATAGACAGAGGCCCGGATGACGCCGTCTCTCCTGCTGTTTACTATTCTAAAAATGTCTCTGTTCAGTGGTCATGATTGTAATTTTTGAAATTTATTTGAGCGTTGAAGATCACGAATGAAATCGAGCGTCCATAACGTAGCGCCCCAGTGTCTGAGATGAAATGACAAAACTTGTTAAAAGTGGGCGAAATAATAAAAATAATAATACGAAAATTTACGTTTCTTTTTTTAAAACTACCACAAGAACAGAATAGTAGGCTATTCACATCCCTAGTGAATATGGACAGCAAAAGGACCAGAATGTTTTTTTTAATCTGTGCATAGACTGGCACAGGTTCACAAGAATACGAGAAGTGTGTATTGCCCTCAGAGTATTAACAACCGCGACGTGGTAAATTTTTGATTTGTTCCCCGAAGGCCTTTACCCCGTCAAATCTTCCCAAAACATTCTTAATTCCGTGCAAATGTATATGCTGAACTCAAGTCGATAATTGTTTTTTAAAGAAACCTACCTTTTTTCAGGTTAACGACCAGAAAAATATCGAACTTCTTGTCGCTGTTTATCTCACCCCGTAATCACGCTTCAAAAATGTTATTCACTGCAGAATAACTTCACGCGTAATTTGCCGATTTTTCGGCCTATTTATTTCCTTTTTGCAATTACTACGCGGAAATTGACTTCCGAAACCAAACAAATCGCGGAGTAATTGCTCAAAGGAAGTAAATAAGTCGAAATAAGTACCTACGCCTGAAGTCATCCATTCCGATTTTTTTTCTGGTCGATAAAAGGTAGGTTTCTTCAATAAACAATTATCGATTTGAGTTTAGCATATACATTTGCACGGAAATGAGGATGTTTTGGAAAGATTTGAAGAGGTAAAGGCCTTCGGGGAACAAATAAAAAATCTACCAGATTGTCTCGCTAGGACCTATTAGTAGTGAGTTCGATTCTCACTGGGTAAACCATACTTTCAGCCTTTTGCTACATCTACGCGACGCTTTCATAATCAACGGTGTTAAGAAATGGTAAACTAATTTGATAATCATATTTATGTGGAAATGATGAAATAATACCGATTCCAGGACATCTACTGGGAGCAGATCGCCTGAATACATATAGAAAATACGTTAATTGGTTCGTTTTCTATTACTTATTAAACCTTTTCAGTTTATTTAAAGCCAGAAAATATATTTAGATTGTAAGGATGAGGAGAGATAATAATGATTTGGTGATACAAGTCTTACTAATTAACCCATAGCTGGGGGGAGTAAAGAGGTGGTTTCTTACATTTTCCATGGATATTTTGCACGTATGTGAAAATAGTAGAACCAACGGGAATTGGAACTTGGCTCACCGATTAACCATTCCGAGCCATTATCCCTTACACCACCCGCACATCTAAGTTTACAGTACCGGATATTCCCAAGTGTCCATTCATCTTGGTACTAACGTTGCTGAACTTTGGTGATCATACGGAAAACGATGTTTCAACTTGATGTGGTCGTAAGTGGATATCGATTCTGAACGAGAAATCGGAGAGCCGAGTTCGAATTCCAGCTAAACTCGTTACATTCACTTACGCGCAAATCCCTTTGAAAAAATGTATGAATCCGCCTCTTCTTCCTCCAGCTATGAGTTAAATAGCATGACAGGTTGGGCTCTATAGCCTTAGTTGGCAACCAGTCTACCGCAGAAAGTAATGGCAACCTACAGCGGGAAAATGTTCTGCCGAGTCAGGCATGTCTCTTTCAAGACATGATCGCCTAGGCGTGCATCACATATGTCACTTAACTAACTGACTAACACAAAAACAGAAAAAAGGCGTAAGAGATGTACAAACCTGCTTACCGGATTTGTTTAAACTATACGGCGAGGTGATCTTAAGAGAACTAGATATCCTAACAGGATTTATTATTGGTAGGAACAATATAGGATATCCCCATATTGATGATTATGAAAAACCTACTTGCCAATCTTGAATTCATACTGTTGAGGTACCAAGGAAGAAGTTTCATTATAACTATTTAGAAAAAATAATCTTGCATTATTCTATTATTATCTCAAGTCTTATATTAACGGACAACATCTATTTAGACAATATTTTTCTAAGTAGGTAATATTCCTTGGCTCAAAATTCAATTTATATTAAAAATTAAATTTAAAAATATGTCTAATTAGACGGTTTCTTTACACTCATTTTCAGCTAAGAATCATGAGAAATATTTTCTAATTCAAATTTACAAACAAGTAAAAATTCTCTTTTTTTATCATTTTATCCCAAGCAAAGCAATAGCACCCCTAAGACGCAACGAATTACTGAGTGTTAGAGAATATGATAAAAACTGCGATTATGAGCAGAAGACAATAAAAGAACATTATTTAAGAAGATAGAAGATAATGCTTGACATTGAATTCAATTTATTGAAAGTCAAATTTGACTGGAATGCAATAAACCGGATGAGAGTTTCATAAACGAGAAGATATTGTTAGCATAGAACTTACGGTTAGATTTAGTCATTTCAACCGTAAAAGGATGAGGCTTTGCTGCTAATCTAGTACTGCGCTTCGTAAAGTCTAGATAACATGAAAGAAAGTCATATTTATTCTGAAAATCCAAAAATGTATCACAAGGCCAAAGATGGGTACAGGATCTTCAGCCTGTCTTATCTTAAACTTAGCCAGCTACAATTATTGACCCAAACATATTTCTTACATCAAAACAATATATTCTTACTTACCGTTTTTACTACAGCCAACATAATATCTCAAGTCTCTCAAAGATCTAGTTCTCATGTGTACAATTTGTCTGTGGGAGGGAGGAATAAACCCAGATACCATAAAAGAAAGTTTGTCAGGGCAACTAGCATGAAATTATTAATAAAAGAAGAAGTTACACCACAGAAGTGGGAAAGTACCTGAAACTGAGATGACAGATCAGGTCCAGTAGCATTGCAGATTCTTCTTCTGTTTTCTCAAGAATCTCAAATAAATATAAAAGAGTATCAGATCAGATTTAGCAGCAGTATTCAAAGCAAGGACGAATGGTAAACTTCTAAATGCGCAAGAGAAATTCTGCGATAAACATTTTCTAATACAACACAGAGGTCCAACGTTCCTCACAGCAGACATAGCAAATAATGCAATATAATTTTCTCATTTCATGTCAACAGAAAACGTTAGTCCGAGAGCAGCGATAAGTTGTTCTCCTGGAGGTTAGCATCTGCCATGCTGATAAAAGATGAAAAGGATTCTCTCAGTTAAGTAGGTTCGTTTTGAAGCTATTAAAATTATTAAACCATTTCTTACCCCATTTAACAACAAATTAATAGGTCATTTTTTAGATCAGCTTCTAATTTGAGTTTTAACGACCCGCTCAGACTTACCATTAAGACAGGCATATAATGGTTGGATCATCAGCATAGATGCCGAATTGAGAACTGATACCACCAAGAAGATCATTGATGAAAATTAGGAACTACGTAGGTCTAAGGTTAGAGCCTTGGGGGAATGCCTTAATTGATGCAAAAAAAAAACAAAAAAACAACTTTCATTTTGCGATTTGGTAAGAAATAGTGAATCAGTTAAATAACAAACAAAAATGTTTTAGGTTGGAATATTCACTCAAAGGATATTCCATATTATCAAACTTTTTCAAAGCTGAAAGTTTTTAACTATCGTCTACACTTTCAGAAAACTTTGTTGTCTCAAACTGTTTTGCTTACTTCGCCTGTTTCCAAAACATATTCTTTATGATAACATACTGATACTTTTCGTTTTCAAATTTGATTAACCATGTGCGCATTATACGACGTGAAATATGGTATATTTTACTCAAAGGAAACATTAATTGTGTTCATTTTTTTCTCGACTTAAACTCCAGTATGAATAGCATAAAATCTGAAAAACATTTAAACAAATCGTAATGATAAAATGTAGACTATTTACATCGTTCGAACTGTTGGTTTCATCTTTATTGCCATATTCACGAAGTTTGGGCCGTTGTATGTATAGTGGGTTGCTTATCTATTCCTTTTCTAGTTGTAGTGGGAGTCCGTTCTAGTGAAGGGTAGTTGTATACTGTTGCAGGTTAACGGAATTTGGCCTTGTTGTAGATAGCGCACTATAAGTCATGAAATGATTATAAAATCAAGAAAAGCAAATTGAGTTGAAAAATAACAATTTTATATATACACATATCAATTAAGATTTTTACAATTAAAGTAATAACTTGAATATCGGTCCAACGGAGGTTAAAATATTCATGGCAAATAATAAGCTGAAAGAGAATTAAGGCTTAGGAATGTGGGGAGCGTGTAAATGAGGAATGTCTTTGATGTAGTCGCTCCTTAGGTCAGTAAGTAGTTTTGAGACAGGAGAGAAGGAAAGAGGCAAGCGTAGTTGCCCCTTGACTTAGGTCAAGGGGATATTGATTACGCTATTCTCCTCAAGGTCTGCCTTCTGGGTTCTGTCTATGTTCGCTTTTTATATCTTCCTTTTGGATCACAGCAGCTCGTTTTGGATTTCACACTTGTATTTGATTCTGGGTTTCCCATTGGCTGATAAATAAAATTCGCGTAGGCTCGCGAAATGAAAATTTAATATTTGATTGATTTTTATTTTTCAACCGGAACATCTGCGAGATTCACCTGCGCACAGACGACTTTTGGTCATTTTCTTTCTGGTCGTTATAAAGCAAACATCCGGTCAATCGCTTTTCTTCGGTCGGTATTACCACATATGCTCCCACCTTCTTCAGGTGATGTACGTTGGAAACAGATATGGAAGGGTTAAATTATTAAATGTTAAGGAAATGAGACTATTATCTTTGTGTCTTAGATCTGCAAAATGCAAAAAAAAAAAACACTTTTTTATTTATTTATTTTTTGTGGGGATGGAGTAAAAATTAATTAAAAAGGTGGTCCAATATATTATAAGTGTTAGTCACTGATGTTCAAGACGTAATGATATTTTTTTTAATCGTTTCATTCTAAGCAAGGCTATAAAGCCACTAAGACGCAATAGTGTTACTGAGATTGAAGAAAACTGAGAAAACTTTACTGAGAAGAAAGAACAATTGAAAGAATCGGGTTCAAGGAGACAGAAGATGACGATTGATGTTGTGTCCACTTTTTTGATGTTGTAATTGACCAGAATTACTGGAATTCGAATCGGGGAGCCGAGTTCGAATTCCAGTTGAATTCACTGCATTTACTTATGCGCAAATACCCTTGGGAAAGGTAATTAATCCGTCTCTTCCTTCCAGTTATAGGTTAAATAACAGGACAGATTGAGTTCCATAGCCTTGGCTGGCAGCCGGTCTACCGCAGAAAGCAATGGCAGCCTACTGCGGGATAATCTTCTGCCAAGTGAGATATGTCTCTTTCCAGACATGATCACCCTAGCGTGTTTCACGTATGGCACTTAACTGACTGAATTGACAAGAAAGCAAAAACAAGAGCATATCGAGAATTTTTAAAGAAGAATCTATGAGAATATAACTTACGCTTGCATTTAACAATAAAATGATGCGATCTAGCTGCCAATCTAGTCAGTTAAGTGCCATACGTGATACACGATCGGACAATCATGTCTTGAAAGAGACATGACTGACTAGGTAGAAGATTATCCCGCAATAGGTTGCCATTACTTTCTGCGGTAGACTGGTTGCCAACCAAGGCTATAGAACCTAATCTGTCTTCTTATTTAACCCCATAACTGAAGGAAAGAGACGGATTAATACATTTCCGAAGGGTATTTTCGCATAAATGAATGCAAAAAATTCAACTAGAATTTGAACTCGGCTCCCCGATTTCTCGTTCCGAGCCGACATCCACTGCACCACAACGCACATCACGCCAATCTAGTACTGCGCTTAAAAAATATGTGTAAAAAAAAAGTTATTGAACCTAAAGCTGGACGATCTATCGGTAGGTATCATAATCGCAAAAACAGATATATAATCTCAATTTTATTCCTTCTTTTACTGGGAGAAAGTAGATAAATAACGAATGTGAGTGAGAGAGAGTGTGTGTGCCTGTGTGTGTTGAGAGAGAGAGAGAGAGAGAGAGAGAAAGAAAGACAAGCAGACACAGAAAAACAAATAGGAATCTAGCTAAATATCTTACGTAAGAAAGTAAGTGATTGCTTGGTCAGTCAGTTAAGTGCCATACGTGATACACGCTTGGGGGATCATGTCTCGAAAGAGACATGACTGACTAGGCAGAATGTTGCCATTGCTTTCTACGGTAGACTGGTTGCCAGCCAAGGCTATAGAATCCAATCTATCCCGTTATTTAACCCATAACTGGAAGGAAGAGACGGATTAATACCTTTCCTAAGGTTATTTGCGCGTAAGTGAATGCAATGAGTTCAACTGGAATTCGAACGCGGCTCTCCGATTTCTTGTTCCGAGCCGATATTTACTGGACCACCACGCACATCCTTCTTGTTAAACGTATCTATGCTAAATCATGATAATGTTACTTACACATTTATTCACGATCATTGAAAATTTACGCAATATTACCATTAAATCGTAAGCTTTTTTTTTTTTTTCACTTTTGATACTAGATAAGGGATCTTTCAATTTGTTAAATTTATATTTGTTTTTGTTTTTTAACTTACTTTCAAACTTAACAATCCATCAACGAGATTTTTTAAAAATCTGATATACTATTAGTCCTGTTTTTTCAGTGGGGATTAAATGATATAATTTTTTGTCAATAATCAAAACATGTTTTGGTATTCGTGGTGATATTAGTAATAATAATCTTCAATTCCTTCTAGCAATTTCCTAACTTTATTCTTACCGCAAGGGTTTTAGGAATTGTTCTCAAAACACCAATCATCATGGATACCACTGTCAAGTTCATATACCAGATTTCATTTTTATCTTTTCGTTCCAGGTATTTGCCAGCGGGGTTTGGAAGGCATAACAGGAGAAGGCTTGTTTAGAGCTACTAGGGATAGAAAGATGTGGAAGACCATGATCACCTACGTCTTGAAGGGACACGAAACATAGAATAAGAAGAATTTGATCAAACGTTACACTTTCTTTTTCTTTCAGCCTGTTCTCTTTTGGAAGTGCAACATCCATTTGTTTATTTAGAATCACCAGATAAGGTTTTCTGGCCTAGACTAAGAGAGCCTTTTGAACTTGTACGTTCCAAATTATTTTACACTAGCAGTATAGCCCGGCGTTGCTCGGATGTAATGAAAGCTTTAAAACTAATCCATGGTCCTGAAGCTGTTGTTTCCAGTTAAAGCGAAACCGTAGACTGAAAGAAAAATGAATGGATGTAAATCAAATTTTGGTTTCCTGGTATCGATATCAAATTTTCTGCACTATTGTAAGAACTGCAACCTTGAAACTTCTGAATATCATTTCTTATGTCTTTGTCTATGAGTGTATCAAATTTGATTAAAATCGGACCACTCCTTCTAAAACCCGATTTTTTCGATTATCGATTCTTGATATTTATCAGGGGTACCTCGACACAAAACCTAGCTAGGAACACTCGCAGACGCTTATAGTACAACTATGGAAATTTTCAAGAAAATCGGTTCAGCCGTTTCGGAGTTTATAGGTAACGGATGCACACACACACACACACAGACACACACACACATAGAGACAATGTTCCATTTATAAATAAGTTTAGATTTTCCGTAAAGAATTTGTCGCTTGCACATGTTTACCGAATCCCAAATTGATTATCGCCTTTAAGCTGTTTACAAATTCACAAATCGTTAACTGTGATCATGTGGTTTACAGAATTCAAAATTCAAAATTGATTATCACCCTGAAGCTGTTTACAAAGTCTCAAATAGTTTACTGTTGCTATGTAGTTTACAGAATTCTAATTCGATTATCGACCTTAAGCTGTTTACAAAATCGCATTTACTTTACTATTACTATGTGGTTTATAGAATAGCAAATGGGTTAACGTCTCTATACTGCTATAGAATCACAAACAAACTACGGTCCTTATGGGATTTACAGTATCCCGTTCACATTACCGTCCATATATTGATTCCAAAGTCAAAAATACATGACTGTGCTGACGTCGTTTTCCGTATTCCAAATAGACTGCCGTCCTTTTACTGTTTGCAGAATCCTAAATAACTTACCGTCCCTGTGTTGATTACAGAATCTCCAATAGACTATGTGCGTATGTGGTTTGCGGAAACCAAAACTGTCTACCGTACCAGTGTTGTTTAGAGAAATAGATGACTATGCCAATGTTTTATAACATCCCAAATATTAGGATCTCAATATTGTTTGTAAAAATACATTACCATCATCATGTCGTTTACAGAATATCAAACCGATTACTATGTCGATGTTCTTTGCACATTTCAAAGTGGAACACCGCCTATACCCAGCTATATCTGATTTCATGGTCCATATATGTTAGTTTGTTACATTCACTTAAAGTAAAAAAGGGGGAGAAAATAAAAATGGGCTTTAAGTAATTTAAGAAAAATATGAAAGAAAGAAAGAAAGAAAGAACGAAAGAAAAGGTAAAGAAAGCAAAAAGAACTAATTAAAACGTTGTATAATAATAATAATAATAATAATAATAATAATAATAATAATAATAATAAATGCAAAGAACTTATGGGTTTCTTCTTCTTAGCATTTTGTTGACACCTGCCAAACGATTTTTAAAACAATTCTTCGAATATGCTACCCACCTAACCCAACCCATACGGCTTGACAGTCAGTTAAGTGCCATACGTGATACACGCTTGGGCGATCATGTCTCGAAAGAGACATGACTGACTGGGCAGAAGATTATCCCGCAGTAGGTTGCCATTGCTTTCTGCGGTAGACTGGTTGCCGACCAAGGCTATAGAACCCAATCTGTCTTGCTATTTAACGCATAACTGGAAGGAAGAGACGGATTAATACCTTTCCCATGGGTATTTGCGCGTAAGTGAATTCAATTGATTGCAACTGGAATTCGAACTCGGTTTCCTGATTTCTCGTTCCGAGCCGATATCCACTGTACCACAACTTGTACCTAGCCTTAAAAATGGCTCCTTTTTTATCTGTCACATTAAAATAAAATAAAAAAATAACATAATATAAAACTAGGAATAGTCACTATATATTAGTATCTTTTGGTTTCTCTGATAATTCTTTTTTTCTATTTACGCTTCGTATTCCACTCAACCGCTTGATTCCTGAACAGTTTACGAGGTTCTGCTATTTCTCATTAGAGCTTCCTAATAAATAATCTCAGCTTTGGGTAACATGCCAAGCATTACTTATGACTAATGCCGTCCAAATTGAACTTATCCATTTGCAGTAAATTTAAAAATATCTCACTGAAGGATCCAGTGGAACGAGGCCCAAAAGACGTCATAGAATTCTGAAGATATACACACTCACAAAGAGAAAAAGACGTCATAGAATTCTGAAGATATACACACTCACAAAGAGAAAAAGCAGAAAAAGAAAAGAAAACGTTCGTGCACTTTTCAACGTTAAAACTAAAAAGTAAAATTCATATATTTCTCTGTACAAAAAGAGAACTGACACGCAATGGTCCACTTGGGGATTGTTTTAATGAAATACGGAAGTCCAAAAATGATACAATCATGTATCGATATATTGCTAGGAGTTTGGTGCAAAAATGTTATGAATTTTAAAGAAAACCTCTTATTTATATAGATTTAACAGCATTATTTTTCACTCATCCAATCACTTTCCCTGGCTTTATAATCTGATGTCCCTTTTTAGTTAAATTTGTGCAATCCGTATTCAAAGAACGATTACGGTTTTGAGCAGTATTATCCTGAAATTGTTGTAATTGCTGACAAGAAAATAAATGCTGAATCGAGCAAATAAAGTGATCATAAAAAAAAGTGATAGTCTGGGAGAAAACACTGCTTTTAAAAGAATTAGCTTGACTATAGTTTACCGGGTATATGGTCCCGGTGGAAGATCACTATTTGAATGAAACCGTTGACAAAATAGAATAAAATTGTTTTCTTTTAATCAATTTACTCCAAGCACAGGCGACAGTGTCACTAAGACGTAAAACCACTAAGAGTGGAAGAGAATGAAAAAACGTTAGAAAGAAGCGGAACTTTCTTTTCTCTATCTATCTCTCCTCTTGATAAGTGGACTGAAAACTTGCAAAATGGCGTAGTCTACGAAACTCCGGGTTTGATGTGCTGAATATCACATCCAGCTAGGTGACAAATTTCATCAACCAGCTAGGTGACAAATTTCATATTTGTATTAATCAAAATCAGTTAAAGCATAAACTCTAGAACTTATGCAGGAATAGCAGATTGATGGAGATGGATAATTCGAATCTCATCAACAATATCTCCAAATTCAAATTCTCTACTTCTGAAACGAAAAATTTTAGCTTTGCATTGAAAAATTATGGCCCCTCCTGAATAACGACAAAACCTACACACAAACTAATGAACAAAAAAAAAAACACAGTTTCAATAAAACAATAAAGAAACTATAAAAAAGTGAAAATAAATTTTGGTATAGATTGATAGAATGTTACCCCACTATACCTACACTATATGGCATACCCAAGGCACATAAACCGGACATATCAATCAGACCCATTGTATCCAGAATTATTAGTGCACCCCAAAAGTTAGCTGAAGCCATTGCTAAAGTCCTAACTCCGTTCCTAGGCACTATTAGTACTACACCCATCAAACACGCGGTTGACTTGCTTCAAAGAATCAGTGAAGTGCTAAACGTGATGCACGCTTAGGCGATCATGTCTCGAAATAGACGTGACTGACTGACTGGGCAGAATATTATCTCGCAGTAGGTTGCCATTGATTTCTGCGGTAGAATGGTTGCCAGTCAGGGCTATAGAACCCAATCTGTTCTATTATTTAACCCATAACTGGAGGGAAGAGACGGACTAATACCTTTCCCAAGGGTATTTGCGCGTAAGTGAATGCAAGGAATTCAACTGGAATTCGAACTCAGCTCCCCGATTTCTCGCTCCAAGCCGATATCCACTGCTCTTCAAAGAATTTGAAACATTAATATGACAAGCATGTCTATAATGAGTTAAAACATCAAATCACTATACACCAATATATCCATAAAAATGCCTTAACCCTCTAGGGCCATTCGTATCATATTTGATACAGTATGAAAACAAGCCTTGAAAGAAATATTTTCCTGAAAAAATTTTTAAGAGAAATATTTTATAAATTTCAAATGAAAGCAGTACTGACTGCTCAGTCAACGAATACCAAATGTTTCCTTATAGGGAAATACCAAATGTTTCCTTATAGGGAAATACTGTATCAAATATGATACGAATGGCCCTAGAGGGTTAACATACTAAGAAATCAGCTCAAGAAGTCCAAGGAAAAGCTTTCTTTACCTGTTCACAAAATTATAAAGATATGCAAATTAATTACTAACCATTGTTTCTTTTTTGGGTGACACTTTCTACAAAAAAAAAAAAAATCGGCTTACTCATGGGTTACATATCAGCGATGTTCTCGCTTGCCTCTTTCTAGAATTCTTAGAATCCGGCCTATTTAAACTCATCATACACAACAGCTCTGCTTACCAAAAATACATAGATGACGTTCCGATATTTTATCCCTAAGATACTAACCTATTAAACATAATACTGAAACTCAATAATGTTTAACCCACCATCGAATTTACACACGAATTTGAAACAAACAACTCTATACCTTTCTTTGACACCTTATAAATATGCAACAATGACTTTAAAGTTCAAATGTTTTACCGAGCGGCAATAATCTGCTTCATATTTGAGCGTAATTTTCAGGCAAGGTGTGTTGCGTATTGACTCGATTATTTATATGTGCAGGTAAATAATGTATTATAGGTAGAATGTTCTATTTTATTATCCTATTTACACTATTGTGTTATACTATTTACACTATTGTATTATACTATTTACACTATTAACATTATTTAGACAATTGTCCTTACCTTTACTGCCATGTTTACGACACTTCGGCCGTTGTACTCTCCGGCCTTCTTCAGGTGCTAGGAAACGATCACTGGGATATATCATTCGTATTTCATGTGTGATGGCATTTCTGGTAGCCATGTAGTTATCTATCATGAATATAACTCTTTAAGATATTTGTTCATCACTGATGTAGCCAGTTATTGTTGGTTAGTTCCAGTGACTTAATCCAAAAAATTGTGAGTTCAATACCAGACTACAACAGTGGTGAAGAAATAACTTAGAAGATTTAAGTTAAAGAAAGTTAACTACATGGCTACCAGAAGTGGAATCGCACATGGAATGAGAACGATATAACTCAGTTATCGTAATAAAGGGTTCGGTTCGAAATTCTTAGCACCTGACGATCGTACATCGGCCGAAACGTCGTAAACATGACAGTAAACATGAAGACAGTAGTCCGAATAATGAAAATAGTGTCTTTTAATTTGTTTATAATTTACGTTATTTATTTATTTATTTTGGATTTGTGTTTATTTTTTCGGAGATTGTTTTTCTTATTTATTCAGCTTAAAATACGGGCTTTGTTTAAAGTATGTGTCGTGATTGGCAATGTATATAGTGTACAGATATTCATTTTTATGGTGATATTTTACAAGGTATTCGTTTTAAATTTTCGATTTTTACGTAACATAGTAAAAATTTTATTGTAAGGCTTTTACCATTACCATAAAGATGTCAAAGCAAGTGCAGTAGCAAAATTCACCTAGCGCGCATATGGGGTGGATGATCGGGTGAACGAAGTTGCAGGAGGTTGCATTCCAGTTTCACATCTGTGAATTTTAGTTTCGGGGACGGGCCAAAAAAAGATCGTCCAAAAGGACTCGATCCAAATGATTTTCAGGCTGCTGTTACAAAAAATACCACCACTACCGCTAGGGTCCATATTGAAAAAATTAATATAAGTCATACGACAGTCTTACGCAAATTGAAAATAATTGGAAAAGTTTCAGTGGTATAAAATGCGTCCGGTACGACCTGTCCCCAGAAAAATGCCAATAGCGTGTCGATTGTTATGCTACAGCAAAAAATACCACCACTACCGCTAGGGTCCATATTGAAAAAATTAATATAAGTCATACGACAGTCTTACGCAAATTGAAAATAATTGGAAAAGTTTCAGTGGTATAAAATGCGTCCGGTACGACCTGTCCCCAGAAAAATGCCAATAGCGTGTCGATTGTTATGCTACAGCTTCAAGTGTCCTTTTTGGAAACACTTATTACTGGGGATGAGAAACAGATCCTTTAACATAATGTTAAACGCTTTCGTTAGTGGATCACCCGTGGAAAAAAAAAACCTGCTCAGCAAGTGAGAGTAGAAGTTTATCTAAATAATACCATGTTGTGGGATATTTAAGGAACGTCCCTACAGCCAAAACCTTACTCGTTTAAAATCAGTCAGTCAGTTAAGTGCCATACGTGATACACGCTTTGTGGCGATCATGTCTCAAAAGAGACATGACTGACTGGGCAGAAGATTATCCCGCAATAGGTTGCCATTACTTTCTGCGGTAGACTGGTTGCCAGCCAAGGCTATAAATCCCAACCTGTCCTATTATTTAACTCATAACCGGAGGGAAGAGACGGATTAATACCTTTTCCAAGGACATTTGTGCGTAAGTAACTGCAAGAAATTCAACTGGAATTCGAACTCGATATCTCGATTTGTCGTTCCGAGTCGATATTCACTGCACCACAACGCACATCCTTTGAAATCAGATTTGGACAGAAAACGCCCATCGTTAATCAACCAAACGTAAGTAATACTCCATCAGGATAATGCCCGTCCTCACACTGCACGATCGACTAAAGATCCTTCAGAAAGGCCCGGTTGGGAAAAAGTACTTTATCATCCATATTCTTTTTACTTTCCTCTTTCTGTTTAATAATCATTTAGTTGTTTGCAAAACCATTTCAATAGCCTAATGCTGGCATCAGGAGAAGAGGTTGAACTTTAGATGGTTTCATATTTTACATCAAAACCTAAAGAATTTTACAAACGTGACATTTATAAAACTGTTGACAGATATAATGGCGTCCTATGAAGCAAATGATGGTTAAATATTTCTGTAAGCAATGGTGTCTTTATTTGTAATATCCATGGTAAAATCGGACAGAACTTTCGTTTGAACATGACAAATTGCCTTCAGTCATAATAGCGATACACGTCAAAAGTGAAACAAAATATTACAAACTTATTGAATGAGAACACAACGTTACAAACTGCGAAAACCTTTAACAGAAATCATAGAATAATCACAGGAGAAATTAAAAACATTGGCAAGATGAGAAAAAAATGGATTTAGAAATGCGAAAAGAAATTTGAAAAAAATTCAAAAATTAATGATAATAAAAATAAATTGATTTACGAGAAAATATATGAAGAAGCTTTTGTTGCTAATGTAGGCAATGAGAAAAAAACGCAGAATATGAAGAACATTGCATCATTTACATTGTTCAGACTGTTGTCTTCATCTTTATTGCCATGTTTATGATGTTTCAACCGTTGTACGTTCCGGCCTGCTTCAGATGCTAGGAATTCTTAACCAAACCTTTTACTTCACTCACTTGGGTATATAATTCTCATTCCATGTGCGATGCCATTTCCAGATGACATGTAATTGTCTCCCTTAAACTCAGCTCTCTGGCTACAGCAGTAGTGAAAAAAATAACATAGAGAGTTTAATTAAAAGGAGACAACAACACGGCAGTCCTTAAGGATATAAGCATTGGTTGGTTCCAGTGACTTGACTCAAATAGTTGTGAGTTTAATACCTAGCTATAGCAGTGATGAACAAATAACTTAGAGAGTTGAGTTAAAGGGGGATAACTACATGGCTACCAGAAGTGGCATCGCACATAGAATGCGAATTGAATAACCTACTGATCGAAATAACGGATTCCGTTTTAAATTTTTAGCATCTGAAGAAAGCCGGAGCGTACAACTGCCGAAACGTCGTATACATGGCAATAAAGATGAAGACAATACTTCGAACAATGTAAATAGTGTAAATACTATTAGGTTGTCCCAAAAGTTCGTAAACATTTGCAAATAATTGAAATTTTACTCGCAAAAACAACAAAAATAATTGCTCAAAATAAAGATCATCATTTTCCAAAACTTTCTGCCATCGAGCTGCAAGGTTTCGAAACTGGCCAAAGTACCATTCAGCCGGCTTCGACTCAAAGAATTCCTGACACGCTTCCTCGACTTCATCAAATGAGTCAAATCGACGGCCCTTCAAAATGTTGCATTGAGCGGAAAAGAATACTGTAGGCTGGATGTGGCAGAACTTCAACGTCGTTTAGCTTTTCACACATGACTTTGGTCTTCCTGGCGGTGTGTGGCTTGGCATTGTCGGGTACTTTTGCTTCAACTTTTCGTAGACCCGCTCAAGTTGCTGACAATAAAGTTCGGCACTGAGGGCACGACCGTTCGGAACCAACTCAAAATGCACGATTCCTTCAAAGTTCCACTAAACGCACAACATGACTTTCTTGCCGAATCAATCTTCTTTTGAAACCGACGGTGTCTCTTGCCCTTTCTGAACCCATTGCTTGTCTCGATTGTGCTGGACCAGATAGACCCATTTTGCAAGTGTTTATGAACTTTTTGGACAACCTAATACTTCATCTCAGAAATATAGAGGAATAATGAACAACATTGGCTAGAGACTTGAAAACAACCAAATCCCAACCTTGTAGGCAAATATCATAAAAGGAAACGTGTAAATTGGACAAAGAAATCATTGAAAAATGCTTTCTCGGCAGTAATTTATATTTAAAAATTTTCAAGTAGATTGACTGAACCTGATGGTTGGGTGACAGTTTGTATCCATCATGGAAAGAGTCAATCAGCATGACATAAGACAAGAGAATAAGATAGTGTAATACATTTTGCAATATATTTGCTTTCTGGCCATGAGACCCGGGTTCAAATCTCACCATAGTCGATTTATCAGGAAAGCGATCTTGAGGTTTTCGGTCTAGTGAAGACGATCTAAGCGGGCAGCACCTTTAAAAATTGCCTGAAAAATATACCACGGGTTTGGCCAAGCCTTGCAAGTGAAACTGAGTAGATGGGGGACCCTTTGGGAGCCGTCGATGGTTGTGCTAGAACGAAGTCACAAGTTATTGAGACCGAGGGTTTGAGCATACTGGTCTTGTTCAGACTATTGGTCACGCTGGATAACGCGCTCTCTCCCAGAAAATGTAACTATGGTTCGCTTGGTATAGTTAGCGTTATAAACCACAGGTGGGCTCTGTTGCTGTTGAACAAGTACAAATATATCTGAGCAGGCGCCTGAAACAGGAATTAGCTAGCCACCATTGTAGATGATCATTCTCGTATACCAGTGGCCAGCTAGCCAGCCATAGGCAGAAAATATTATATGTCCCTTAAAAGATGATGATGACCTCAAGCGAAATGTTTCTTGATGCTACAAATCGCAACCAAGAAGTTTTAAAATAAAGTGTACGTATATTCATCGAAGACAATGCTTTTTTGTCGTTCTGAAAAATTGCACTTACTAAAACAGTTTTCATATACTAAATTAATGGAATGGTCTCGAGCATATTTAAATATTAGACTTCAGTGGAAAAGTTCTGCTACTCCACTAAAAGAGGTTTATAAATAGGAAGCAATTACAAAAAAAAAAAAAAAAAAAAAAGATTTCGCGTACGAAACAATAAAAACTGCTGCAAATAATCTTAAAACCAAAACAACAGAAAATCAATTGTTGAAGGTTCATAATCCAAGTTTCCCTTCTCCTATATTGGTCGTCAAATACTGCTATAAGACCCGATCTTTCTTTCTATTTTATCAATAGCTGGGACAAACAAATCGATGCATATCTTTCACAAGAGTATTAGGATGTAAGTGAATAATACACTGAACTCGACTGGAATTCGAACCAAGCTCTCCGATTCATCTATCGGTGTTAACCATTACACCACCGTAACTCTTATAAGGTTATACAATGTTTAAAAAAGCCATTTTAACACATAAACTAATAAAATAATGAGCTATTCATAAATATATGGTATTTGAATAATTAGAAGAAAACAATATTTATAGCTTCAAAATCACAGCTTTTAAAAGAATATAATCACGTAATACATACAAATACATTAAAACAAATGAACAGGAAAAGCAAGAATAAGAAAAGATATCACGCACTATAAAATGGTGAATCAGAAATATAACAAAAAAAAACAACAAAAAAGCTAATCGGTTATAGTCCTCGCTCTTCAAAGCTCAATTAAGAACAAAACATATACGTGCACAGCGACTAGAAAAATGGAGAGAAAGAACAATATTATCAGAGATTCGGCAGTGTGAATCACAGTTTTCATTAAACCGAGTAACCATTCCTTTTGCTAAGAGAGGGAAGTTTGCTATAGAGTCTCAAGTACTCTGGAACGGTAAACCGAATGTGTTCTGTAGACTACTGCGAAAGAAAAATATCTGATAAAAGACGAGAAACAAACCGGGTTATTTAAAAATGTTTCTGCAATTGCAGAACCGGAAGTATTAACAGGTCTATGAAATAACCGAACGCTAATATTGTAACCATGAAACCCGATTTCGAATCTGATCATGGTCGATTAGGCAAGAAAGTGACTTATTAATAATATTGACCTAGAGAGTCTAGCGTAAAGAACCTTTAGGAACTATCAGAAACTCATCGGACATTCTGACTCAGGCCTTGTCGGCGAACTTAGATGGACGAAACGATTTGAAAGCATTTGATGGTAGGCATTTATAATTTGAAGAGGTGGGTGACGAATCGCCAATAGTTTAACATTAATTGTCCATACTATTAGTAACATGAAACTTGAAATCATATTTCCACTATTTACATTGTTTGTACTGTTGCCATAATCTTTATGGCTATATTCACGACGTTTCGAGCTTTGTACGCTCCGGGTGATATACTTTGCAATTTCGAACAAAACCATTTATTTACATCACGGTGTATATTGTTCAACTCCCATGTGACATGCCTTTTTATGGATATCACAGTTTTAGTTAATTTTCTCTAGTAACTCAACTCTTAACGTTTTAATCGATTTATCTTGGGACTTATAAACATGATGTTTCAGTAATTTTTTTATTTACCAGAGCTTATATTACGATTTATTGTTGTTGTTCTCTTATCTATCTGTATTACTGTTTCCCAGTGCGTTGTGGTCCAGTGGATATCGCCTCGGAAAGAGAAATCGGGGAGCCGAGTTCGAATTTCAGTTGAATTCATTGCATTCACTTACGCGCAAATACCCTTGGGAAAGGAATTAATCCGTCTATTCCTTCCAGTTATGGGTTAAATAACAGGACAGATTGGGTTCTATAGCCTTGGCTGGCAACCAGTCTACCGCAGAAAGCAATGGCAACCTACTGCGGGATAATCTTCTGCCCAGTCAGTCATGTCTCTTTCGAGATATGATCGCCCAAGCGTGTATCACGTATGGCACTTAACTGACTGACTGACTATACATGGACGTCTAAGGAATGTTTTGTTTTCTTGCGTATACGCTGATTCCTTAAGTTTTCGTATTATCCAGGGATGTTATCTGTCTACTATTTTCAATTGTATTCCATAAAAAACGATGATCACTTTTTTCTCTCCATATATGTAAACGATGGAAATAATTATAATACCGCATCTCAGCAATATAGACAAATACGAAAATCATACGTTGCTAGCAGTGCGCAAGTAAAAAAAAAATTCTTTATGAAAATTCCAAGACTCAATCACTAAAAAAGAGTTTTAGTTTGATAAATTTAAAAAAAAATTTACATCCTATTGTACAAAACTGATCGCTTTATTAAGATAATACATTTGACCTTATAATGGTATATCGACATATTCGAGAAGAAGAACAGAATACCCCAAAACCTGGAGTAGATAGATCTTAATTGGAGTAGATAGATCTATCTATCGCCCGGTTCACACTCCACCCACGTCTATTGAACAGGTTTAGAGGCTCATCCCTTGTTCCCTGTTTAGGATGTGGCTTCCGGCTTTCTCTTTTCAATCTTCTCACTTTGTTTTTTTTTTCAATTGGAGTAGATAGATCTATCTATCGCCCGGTTCACACTCCACCCACGTCCATTGAACAGGTTAAGAGGCTCATCCCTTGTTCCCTGTTTAGGATGTGGTTTCCGGCTTTTTCTTTTTCTTTTCCAATCTTTTCACTTTTACGTAGCCCCCTGCACATCAGTGGCGTTACCGCCTTGCTCGGGGTGATACGATTAAAAAAAAAAAACAAAAAAACCTATGCTTGCAGCAAAAAAATGTTCGAAGCCATTATCAACGCCGAGGTCGTTCAGCATCTAACAGCTCACAGGCTTCTCTCGGACAAACAGTATGGCTTCCGCTTCACCAGGTCTACTGCTGATATGCTTACGAGTTATACCGAGTATATATACCAGGCTCTCGACAAGAATAGTGAAGCCCGAACCGTTGCCTTGGATATCTCTAAAGGGTTCGACAGAGTCTGGCATGCTGGCCTTCTACGGAAACTGCGAAGCTATGGTATAACTGGACTTTTGTTGGACCTAATCCAGTCACTCCTCTCTAACCGAACATTGAAGGTGGTATTAAACGGACATGCCTCCCAGAACTACCCTACAAACACGGGTGTCCCTCAAGGCTCTATCCTAGGTCTTACGCTCTTTCTGATCTACATCAATGATCTCCGCGATGATATAACATCCCAAGTAGGCATGTACGCCGATGACATCAGAGTTTACTCTCGCCTCGATCAAAAATCTGGTGTAGGCGACAAGGCGAACCTTGCTACTGAGCTTGAAAAGGACCTCCAATCCGTGGTGTATTGGGGGTAAAAAATGGCTCGTAAATTTCAATTCTTCCAAAACGAAGGTTGCTATCAATTAACCACCATAGACAACCACACCTCCCTCCCATTAGCATGGAACAGGCTTGCCTCCCAGAGAATAAAACACTACGCCTGCTTGGTCTGACACTCTCAGCGGACCTCAAGTGGAATGACTACATCGAATCCATTACTAAATCCGCTGCCATGAAAGTCGATTCTCTGTGCAGGGCCCGGAAGTTCTTTCCGTCTGAATCTATCCTGCACATATAAACATCTACCATCCGCCCGTGAATTGAATACTGCTGCCACATCTGGTCGGGTGCCCCTGCTGTTCTCCTCGGGGTTCTTGACAAAATACAGCGAAGAATCTGTAACGTGATTGATACCGACTTGGCTGACCGCCTGCAGTCGCTCTCTTACCGGCGTGAGGTGGCTTCTCTGTGCCTCTTCTGTAAATACTTTCATGGCTTCTGCTCCGATGAACTTAGATCACTGGTGCCCCCTAGGTACGAATTTGCACGAGATACTAGATTTTAGCAACTAGGTCCCACCCTTTTACAGTGAAACTGATGAAATGTAACCACAATTCCTACTCCAACAGCTTCTTTTCTCGCACTTCCTGCCTGTGGAATTCCCTTCCGCATACTTGCTTCCCCGACGGCTACAATCTCCAGGAGTTTAAATGTAAGGTCAATAGACACCTTCTAAGACACTAACTCGCACCCATTCTCTCAAACACTCTTCCTATATACCCCCTTACTCGTCTATCACCCTCCTTCTGACATTTCCCATATCCAATCGCTCTATGTAACCCCCTACGCTATAGTGGCAGTGGAATGCCTTGCTTGGGGTGAAATAATTAAAAAGAAACCGTCTGCATACGGATTTAAAAAAAAAAAGGAATCCCGTAAATACCAGTCATTTAAGTCTCATAACTTTTCCCGCAATAGGTTGCCATTACTTTCTGCGGTAGACTGTTTGCTAACCAAGGTTATAGAACCCAATCAGTTCTGTTATTTAACCCATAGCTGGAAGAATAAGAGAAGGATTAATACCTTTCTCAATGGTATTTGCGCGTGAGTGAATGCAACGAATTCAACTGAAATTCGAACTCGACTCTTCGATTTCTTATTCCGAGTTGATATCCACTGCACCACAACGCACATCCATAAATCCACATCCAGTAAATATACAAAAACAGAAATGTGCATAAGGCAAGGACATGTCTTCTCACCAGACGTATTTAACCTATATTAATACAATTCTGAGAGAATTGGAAGTCTTACTAGGATTCATTAATGGCGGACACAATCTTGACAACATAAGATAAGCAGATGACGCAGCAATGATAACAGAAACTGATTGAAAACTAAAATAATACTGCGAAAAAAAAAAACGATAAAAAAGGGCTAAACGTCATTTGTTAGAAGATATAATGCATACTTGTTAGCAAAAGCCAAACATGCAAATTACAAATCGGGGCTATCAAAATCAAAGTGTAACACTTTAAACGTCTGCGAAATGTTTTAACAGAGAACGTAAAATCCAAAGGCTCACTAGGATAACAGCAGATGACTTTTAAAAACCTAAGCAAAATATTACGAAACCAACATTTAAAGAAAGTGTATTGAAATGTTTTATAATTTCAGTCCTTCTATTTGGGCATCGAATGCTGAAGATGAAGTGACCTGAAGCAACAGAAACGTGTTTGCACAGAAGGATACTGAAAATACTATGGATCGAGCATGTGAGCAACGATGAAGTTTTTAAAGAAAATGAAAACTAAAAGAATACTTATACTTAACTTTAGGAAGACACAGTTAAAATTTTTAAGGCATATAATGAAGAAAGAAGGCTTGGAAAAGTTGATACTTACAGGACAGATTGAAGGTAAGAAGAAAAGAAAAATCAACACCCAACCTACATAGCGAATTTAGTAAATGGGCAATGAAACAAGATAAAACAAAAATATTTAAAGCTACACATTAAGCAAAGTTGTAGAGAGATATGATCACCAACGTCATGAAAGAACATGACACATTGACGAAGTAGTAGAATTTCAGTGCAGTTATCAAATTTAATTTAGGATTAATCTATATTCCTTACACTTGCGCTGGACGATCTCATCAAAGATGAAGGAGAGGCTTGAGGCAGCAGAAATGTGGTTTTACAGAAGGATGCTGAGAATACCATGGACGGAGCACGTGTGCAACGATGAGGTGTTGGAAAGGATGCAAACGAGAAGAAAACTGATACTAAACATCAGGAAGAGACAAATGATGTTTCTAGGACACTTAATGAGGAAGGAGGGCCTGGAGAACTTAATACTCACAGGTTGGATAAATGGAAGGAGAGACGAGAGAAAGCAGCGTCAGACGTAGCTGTTAGGTCTCCTGAGCAAATGGTTGACGGAGCAGGGCTTAGAAGAGATAACAAGAGAAAAATTATTGAGAGCGACAAGAGACAGAGTCAAGTGGAAGTCCATGATCCCCTACATCCTGAAGGGACATGGCACCTGAAGAAGAATTAGAAAATATTTTACTGGCTGTCTGCATCTAACTTTTCTTTCTTTTTCCTGCTCTTTATACTTTTCGTAAAAGAAGCTAAATATGCCACCAACATTTCATTAAGTCTTGTAAAAATTACCGATTATACCACACGTCAGTCAATTCCCATAGGGAATACACGCTTGGGTGATCATGTCTCAAAAGAAACATGACTGACGAGGTAGAAGATTTTCCTGCAGCATGTTGCCATTTCTTTCTGCGTTAGATAGGTTGTCAGCTAAGGCTACAGAACACAATCTCTCCTGCTATCCAGCCCATAGCCGGAGGGAGAAGAGATGGATTCATACCTTTCTCAAGAGTATTTGTGCATAAGTGAATGCAACAAGTTCAAGTGGAATTTGAACTCAACTCCCCGATTTCTTTTTCCGAGCCGATATCCATTGCACCACAACCATAAGATTTCATGAAATACATCGGAAATCTTTGAGAAATAGAGTAAAATTAACATAAAAGCTAAAAATCTGTTGTTACAACGCCATTTTTCTAAAAAGAAAATTAAATTCGACATTAAAAAAGAATATTGATTGATTGATTCGTTTTTATGGTTTATCAGCCGTTTTCAGCTTATTTAAAGCCAGAAAATATTTTCATAGAGTTTAAGAATTTTTTTTGAGAAAATAATGATTTAGAGATACAACTTTTATTAATTAACCCACAGCTTGGGGAGGAGAGGTAAATTTTTACATTTCCCATGGGTATTTTGCGCGTAAATAAAAATGACGAACCCATAGGGAATTGGAACTCGGTTTTCCTATTATCAATTCCGAGCCATTATCCATTACACCAGCCGCATATACAATCTTACAGCAACTGGTATTTCCAAGCGGTCACTCATCGAGGTACTGACCAGGTTCGATATTGCTTAACTTCGGTGATAGTACAGCAATCAGTGTTTCAACGTGATGTAAATATCAAGAAAGTAACTCAGTTAAACAGAACTAAGGTTGCCCCGATTTCATATTTTTTGAAGAGACGGTGTGAACTGAACTCACTTTGAACGACTTGCAAAACCAACATGGCTGACGGTTGTATTAAAGAAGAAACGTTTAATGTCAACATGCGCAAAATATCAATTTCTTTATGTAAATACCCGCAAGCACATATAAACACACATGTAAGCGTAAAAAGGTACACAAGTAAGCATAGATAGATAGATAGATAGATAGATAGATAGATAGATAGATAGATAGATAGATAGATAGATTCAGGTATGAGAAAACTACTATAGATACATAGATAGGTAAAGATAAATATTTATGAAAATACCAAGATAGATGGATATATAGATATCTCGTTTGTTAGCACCTATTTGTGTGGGTGGGTGTTATTGAAACGCAATCTTCTTGAAATGCAGACCCCCACCGAGCAAAAGTCTTTGCTTCTTACTCATCGGAATGTGTTGGTCTGTTTGCCATCCCGAGGCGAATGAGATGACCAGGGAGGTAAAAATAGACGAAAAAGGAGCAACGCCCTTTAAGGCAAAAGAGAGCTGATTCAAGCTCTCTACCTTCATTTTGTGATTGGTTTCATATATATAGATCTGCGTGTTTATCTATAAGTAAACAAATATTTATTTTCGTGTTTATCTATAAGTAAACAGGATGTGCGTGGTGATGCAGTGGATATCGACTCGGAACGAGAAAT
Source organism: Ascarosepion bandense (assembly GCA_037127315.1). Lineage (NCBI taxonomy): Eukaryota > Metazoa > Mollusca > Cephalopoda > Sepiida > Sepiidae > Ascarosepion > Ascarosepion bandense. Next base: position 614,145 of record JBBBDQ010000530.1, on the reverse strand, counting down.
CGGAGAGCCATGTTCGAATTCCAGTTGAATTCTTTGCTTTCACTTACGAGCAAATACATTTGGGAACGTTATTAATAAGTTACCTTTCCCTCCAGCTATGGGTTAAATAGCAGGAAAGATTGGGTTCTATAGCTTTGGTTGGTAACCAGTTTAAGGCAAAAAATAATTGGAAACCTACTGCGGGAAAATCATCCAAGTCTTTATCACGTATGGCACTTGACTAACTGAAACGTATATGAATACATATCTAAACTTATTTATAAATGGAACTCCGAAACGGCTGAACCGATTTTCTTGAAAATTTACACAGTTGTACTATAAGCGTCTGTGAGTGTTCTTAGCTAGGTTTTGTGTTGAGGTACCCCCGATAAATATCGAAAATCGATAATCGAAAAAATCAGGTTATAGTGGTCCGATTTTAATCAAATTTCATACACTCATACACAAAGATATAAGGAACGATATTCAGAAGTTTCAAGGTTGCAGTTCTTATAATAGTGCAGAAAATCGATAATATATATATATATATATATATATATATATATATATATATATATATATATAATGCAAGATGTTTGTGTGTGTGTCTGTTTATCTGTATATCCTTTATACAAATACACAAATTTTATCCGATTCTCACCAAACTTTACACAAACATTCTTTAGGCTGAGTCTGAGGTCCAGGACCATGGATTAGTTTTAAATCTTTCATTACACCCGAGCAATGCCGGGCTATCCTGCTAGTGTAAATATAAACATGCTAACCGATTCAAAGAATGATATGTTTAAAGACTAACTCATCTAAAATATATGTATACATACAAATACGTATAGGAATATTGATTTTCGAATTCATATGTATACAAATGTAAAATCAATACAGAAACTTATGTTTAGCTACTGAGAAACTGGCATATGTCCGCACAAGAGGTCAGTGTTCGAACCTAGTTAATTAGGTAAGACTAAATTTAAATACCTGGGAAATGTTCTAACGGAAGACGGAGTGCTATACGGATATCCGAAAGCGTGTTGGTATGACCAAGGATGCATTCCAGAAGTTGAGTAGAGTGTTTAGAGACAGGAAAAAGTTGCAGATTAATTTGAAGTAATCGAAATGTGTTTCTACAGAAGGATGATGAGGATACCAAAGACAGAGCACGCGAGCAATGACAAGGTTTTGGAGAGAATGGACACAAAAAGAAACTGATACTTAACATCAGGAAAAGACAGCTGAAGTTTTTGGGACATGTAATGACGAAGGACGGCTTGGAGAACCTGATGCTCACGGGACGGATAGATGGGAAGAGTGACAAGGGAATGCAGCGCATAACATACCTAATAGATTCGAGCAGATGTATTGTGGAGCGGGGAATGAGTGGAATAACAGGAGAAGGGGTAAATAATTAGGACTTTTTATTATTTGAAAAAATAAAAAGTTATGGTGGATACTCGCCTCGTTTTTGTTTTATAATAAGCAATGTGTATTACGTCTATCAACCTATTGAAATTTTTCGTAATACACGTTAGGCGTAATACACATTTTTTAAATAAAAAAAAATGGGACATCTGTTTTAAATACGAGTATCCACTGTAGTACCATTTGAAGTAAAATATACACACATACATAGACACACAGCTGGAGGAATGGTAGACTTTGAAAAAACAGTAGCTACTCTTGCATCTACGCATCGCTCATTCAGTAATGAATGAGAGCACTCTGGTTACTGGCGTATGATACATCATACGCTAAAAGTCCCCCTCCTTCTACCAAGCGCCCTGAGGTAGAATCGCCGACTGACCGCAATTCGGCCGGGTTTAAAGCAATCGGATATCTAACCGTACTGATGAGCTGTGATACAGCGAAACAGATCTGTCTGCGGATGACTATATATATATATGCATATATAAACAGTATGTATATATAGGCATATATATAAACAATGTGTGTGTGTGTGTGTGTGTGTGTGTGTGTGTGTGTGTATATTGTTTACAATTTGGTATAGAGCGAGATAAAAACAGTGTGGACATAAAAATCAACTCTGTATGGGGACTGGTAGTTTTCACGCACCAGGTGACCATCAGATTAGGTAGGACGTTACCATGCAGTGTTGTTTTACCCTCTCTGTGTGTATGTGTTTCTCTGTCTATCTTATATATATATATATATATATATATATATATATATATATATATATATATGTAGAGAGAGTGAGAGCGAGAGCGAGAGAATTATATTAATAAACAACATTCCATTATTTTCTGACTTTTGATGTGAAATTCTTATTGTGTGATATTCGATTTATGTGGTTAATATTCATTACGGAATAAAGTGCATTCATAAAGAATGAGGTCATGTTGGAAAAACATTTCTCTAAAAAGATAATGATGTTTAGTAAACTACGGATTTCTTGACATATCTATCTATCTATATCTAAAATTTTATATTGTGTTGTACAATCGAGGTTTGAAAAATGAAATCCCGGAATGGTTCTGCGAAAACCTGGTCACTGCTAGCTTCACCTTGTGAAGCAAAGTGCTTCGTTGGACGATAGTGTAAATGCTGAAAATATTTTTGTAGCGCGTTCTCCTCTATAAATTTCTCATCTTTATCGCAAAAATGCATTCCGGTGTTTGTATTTGTGCACCTTGTTTACAAAATAACCTTTTTATATGCAACTTAAGGGCAGTTAAATTATTTAACGTGTAGCCACTCCAGGCATTTTATGAGGATTCAAAAAGAATAAAAATTCACAATCCTTTCAGTGCCCAATTTGAAATCGGGTTATGACTCAGTGTGAAATAAAAATAGAAAGAAATTATTTACAATTATATTTTATAGGAAAAGGAAGATAGGCACAGATGTTTTCTCAAAATATCCGTTTGAGCTCCAAATAAATAAATATCGTAAAATGTTAAAAAAAAAAAAAATAAAAAACAACTGGGAAAGTTACTTTTTATTTATTTATTTTTTTTTTTAATCATATCACCCCGAGCAAGCCGGTAACGCCACTGATGTACAGGGGGTTACATAGGAGCGAGAAGATTGGAAAAGAGAAAACCGGAAACCGCATCATAAACAGGAAACAAGGGATGAGCCTCTTCACCTGTTCAATAGACGTGGGTGGAGTGTGAACCGGGCGATAGTTTAGTCTATCTACTCCAATTGAGAAAAAAAAGTGAGAAGATTGGAAAAGAGAAAACCGGAAACTGCATCATAAACAGGAAACAAGGGATGAGCCTCTTCATCTGTTCAATAGACGTGGGTGGAGTGTGAACCGGGCGATAGTTTAGTCTATCTACTCCAATTGAGAAAAAAAGTGAGAAGATTGGAAAAGAGAAAACCGGAAACCGCATCCTAAACAGGGAACAAGGGATGAGCCTCTTCACCTGTTCAATAGACGTGGGTGGAGTGTGAACCGGGCGATAGTTTAGTCTATCTACTCCAATTGAGAAAAAAAGTGAGAAGATTGGAAAAGAGAAAACTGGAAACCGCATCATAAACAGGAAACAAGGGATGAGCCTCTTCACCTGTTCAATAGATGTGGGTGGAGTGTGAACCGGGCGATAGTTTAGTCTATCTACTCCAATTGAGAAAAAAAGTGAGAAGATTGGAAAAGAGAAAACCGGAAACCACATCCTAAACAAGAAACAAGGGATTTACAATATTAGCCAAAGTTATAAAAGTCTTTGGTTTAAAGTGTAAAAATAAGTGAAGTTCACGGATTTCGCTGAGCTCTTCTCAGGTTGATAGGTCAATTTCAATATAGGGAATGGCCGTTTATTGAACTGAAGCAATTGCAGAATGATTGTCATTTGTGGAGAACATTAAGTAGTAGATACTGACTTGTTGAATTAAAACTGAAGCAAGTGAGTTATTTTTGTATTTTTTTTTTTTTTTTATCATATCACCCCAAGCAAGGCGATAACGCCACTGATGCGCAGGGGGCTACGTAAGGGAAAAAAGAATGGAAAAGAGAAAGCCGGAAACCGCATCCTAAACAGGGAACAAGGGATGAGCCTCTTCACCTGTTCAATAGACGTGGGTGGAGTGTCAAGGAAACCTCATCAAGGTTTGTTAAAAATTCTCGTTTTTTTTTTTTAAGCTGTCGTAAATCTTGGTAATTGAAGGGAGATTAAAGTGAATCCAAACTTCACTCAAATACTTGCCAAGTACAAACTGCTAGAATCAGTGACCGAGTGAGTATTTATAAAAAACAGGGGAGAAAGCAAACTCCCGCTATATTTAAATAGTTTCGACATTCTTCCTTTCTAATAAAATAAGAACTTGTTTCTTATATATTATTTTTGATGGCTATACAATCACAAGAAATGAATTTCTTTTTTTAATAACAAAGAAAAAACACAAAAACTGTTTTCTTTAAAGTTTGAGTTCGAGTTTAATGCCAAAAAGGTGGGGTTTTATTTGTGTTTTTTTTTAATGTTCGGCTATAGTAAGAAATTTAATTTAGTCAAATTTTGATAAAAAATGTTTTTTTTTTTTAGAAAACTCAAGTTATCTTCTAGTTTTGTACTTTTGAAAAAGTTCTTTAAATTAATAAAAAGAAGTTTTTGTTTGTTTTGTTTTACGGCATATCAACATCTTAATGGGTTATTTAATGCCGACAATATTTCTGCAATGGATTCGTATGAATAGAATATATTTGCAAGAAATCAATTGTATAGATCAGGTTTCACTGAAATATTTTTGTAAAGAGAGTTTTTTCGGGAGTTAGATATATTCCTGGTATATATATTTTTTCTTCAAAAATATATTGCTTTTAATAGTTTTTCTTCAAAAATGCAGTGTTGGTAATATGTTTCTTCATAAATATATTGCTGGTAATATTTTCTTCTTCAAAAATGTATTGTTGGAATTTTCACTATAAAAACCTATTTTTCCACTTTCATGGTGTTTTTACCCCAGTTTGGGACGAGTCAACTATTTTCCCATAGCTGGGAAAATAACAGAGGTGGTTCCATACTCCTCAAAAACTTCTCAGAGGCTTTGCTGCCGAATGCAATTTATGGTCATATCCAAAACTCTTCATTAAGAGGGAGGTTACCCTTCTGTAGACGTGCAGTCGGTGTATTCTGAAGCTCCAGTCGACAGCACGATGTTATGTTTAGAGTGTTTTTTGTTTTGTTGTTTTTTGTTTTTTTTTATGAAATAAGATAACCCGATGGCACAAATGAACTAGGGCAGGATGTGGTTTGCGGCTTTCTCTTTTCCAATCTTTTCACTCCTTTTTGGTTTTTTTTTTTCAATTGGAGTAGAGAGACTAAACTATCGCCCGGTTCACACCCACCCACGTCTATTGAACAGGTGAAGAGGCTCATCACTTGTTCCCTACTTAGGATGTGGTTTCCGGCTTTCTCTTTTCCAATCTTTTCACGCTTACGTAGCCCACTGCACATCAGTGGCGCTACCGCCTTGCTTGGGTGATATGATTTAAAAAAAAAAAAAAAAGCCTTAAATAAAGAACTCCAACAGCGTTCAAAACCAGTGTAGCGCTCGAACTCAAAACTGTCAGACGAGATCAGTGTCTCTGGGCAGAGAACAACTCAGTCGGTGTTCGGTCTGTGAACTGAGACTCGGCTGAGAGAAACAGAAAAAGCTCTCTTTCTTTTTTGGGTTCGCTTTAGTCGAGGCTCTTCTACGGACAGACAATCGGCTGAGAAGAAAAAAGAAGCTTAATGCCCAACCCTTGGCTCCTCTGTCACATCCCGTCTTAGTGTAGAATCATTGGGTGTTTTCTTAGTGTTCTATTCGTACACGAAACTGTCGAGTGAACACTCTGTCTTCGAACAAAGAACAACTCAGTCGGGACTCGGTCTACGAGCAGAGACTCAGCTTGGAAGAATAGAGAGGTATAATGGGCGATCCCACATATGCGAGGGCTGGGTAAATTTTAACACTTGGCTCTAGTGTCCGTGCTCTTCCCCAATGGGACACAACTGAGGAAGACAAACAAGCTCTCTTTCTTCGGGTAGAGTTCGACTCCGTTGAGGTTCCGTCTACGGATACAGACACGACTGATAAGAACAGACAAGTTTATTACCTGGTTCCGCGTATGCGGGGGCTGGGCAAAATTTAAGCATCTACTCAAGTATCCGCGTTCGAATTCCCCACGTAATTCTCAACCTTGTGTTCAAATCTTGTCTCAGTGAAGAGGAGTTGGATAAGTATTCAGAGTTCTACGGTAAAATTTTTTTATTTTTTCATTTTTTTTTTTTCAGCGCAGTCTTATCGATTATTACATAAAGTTCCCGATTATTAAAAAAAAAATGGAAAAATGTCTATTTAAACAATTTTAGTTGAAGCGCACAGTTTCTCATGTGAACGTTATAGTAAATCGATCCTCCATTTTAGAGCCACTCGCGTTGTTTTATTTTTTGGGACGAGTTGTTGCTATTGTTTTTGTCTTTTTCAAGTTTTCTTCAGACAGGATCGATTCACTCTAAGGTTGTTTGAAAAACTGAGCCCGTCCCCACCCCAATTGTTTAAAAGTTGAAATTTTTACAAAATTTTTTTTTTTTTTTTTTTTTTTGTCAGTCGGAAAGTTTAGGGTTTAATCGATAAGATTGCACTGAAAAAAGTAAAAATAAAATAAAATTGATAGTTAAATTTACAGTTGGTGGTAATGTCGTACCGGCGAATGGTTCCAAAATGAAAGATCGATTTACTCTAACGTTGCAGGAAAAACTGAGCCCCCACGTCTAAAATTGTTTAAATATTGAAATTTTTATCTTTTTTTTTTTTTTTTTGTCAATCGGAAAGTTTAGGGTGTAGTCGATAAGATTGCACTGAAAAAAAGTAAAAAAAAAAAAAAAAAGAAAAACAACAAATTTACAGGTGGTGGTAGTCACCTTCAGGTCCGCCGCGAGTTATAACATTTTTAAACTGATGACAAAATTTTAATTAAATTTTATCACACTCATATCGTATAGGGGGTTTTGATCTACGAGGTTTGGTGCCTATTAGTTGTCGTTTATTCTGGATACTGGTTTTCTGTTTGAAAACTTTCACTTTCAGTCGATGAATCATCCAGAGTAGATGACGACAGAGCAGATGTAGGACTACTACTTTCTTCTGTGGATAAATTGTTTGAGATTTGTGAAGTTTGGCGAAGTGGGAGGGTTCTGACTAATCAAGACAGGGAGACAAATCTCGAACATTTTCAGTTGATTGTCTTCCGTCAAGATACATGATGTTGACAAATTTGTATGTTAAATAATAAAATTTAATTTTTCAAAATCCGTAAATAAAGCAGAAGTGCCGACTAGACCTTTTTATGCTGCGATGGTTATCTTCGAAGATGAAAAAAAAACTTGAAGCAGCGGAAATGTGGTTCTTCAGAAGGATGCTGCGGATATCATGGACCGAGCATGACGAGGTTTTGGAAAGGATGGAAACGAAAAGGAAATTGATACTGAGCATCAAGAAGAGTCACCTAAAGTTTCTGGGACGTGCAATGAGGAATGAGGGCTTAGAGAAACTGATACTAACAGGCCAGATAGAGTGAATAAGAGACAAGGAAAAACAGCGGATAATATACGAAGGACCTGATCAGGTGAATGACGGAACGAGGGTTGCGTGGTGCAACAGGAGAAAGCATGCTAAGAGCCACCAGGGATAGGGAGATGTGGAAAGCCATGATCGCCTACGTCCTGAAAGAAGAAGGTTATTATGATAAAAAAAAAAACGTTTAATGTTTTAAACTCTTGTTTAAAAGCTTTATTAGCAAAAATACAGTTTATTTTTTAAAATTCAAATGTTGGTTGTTTTGATAGCATATCAACGTCGGTGGGTCATTTATTGCCAACTAAATTTTATTTATTTATTGCTGGTAATACCTTTTTCTTTCAACTATTTATTGTTGTTTTTATATAAGTTTTGTGTCTAGTAATAACTTTTTTGAGTATCAAGATTCATTGTGATTTGTTTTTAAGAGGCATAGTCCCCATGTCCTACCGTTGTTATTTAACCCATAACTGGAGAGAAGTGACGGATTAATAACTTTCCCCAAGGATAGCAGTGAATGCAGGATATTCAACTGGAATTCGAAATCGGCTCACCGATTTCTCTTTCGAGCCGATATCCACTGCATCACAACGCACATCCGTCACTATACGCTTACAGTACCTGGTATTGCCCAAGCGGTCACCCATCTAAGTACTGACCAGGCTCAACGTTGCTTAACTTCGGTGATCGAGCGAGAACCGGTGTATTCAACGTGATAGGCCGTAAACCCAACTGGAGAGAGAAGAGATGGATTAATACCTTTACCAAGGATATTTTCGCCTAATTGAATGCAACGAATTCAACTGGAATTCGAATTCGCCTCTCCGATTTCTTGAAGCCGATATCCACTGCACCACAACACCATAATTAACTATGCTTTAAGGTAAACGAAAGGCTGTGTTGAGCTGTTAGTTTACCTTAAAGTATAGTTAGTTAATTTGTCTACTAAAAATGTACCTACTACGCCTTTCTTGAGCTCTCAATATCTTCCGCCCCTTTCTAACCTCTAATCTATTCCCCTATGCATCACTTAAATTTGTAGTAACCTCTTAAAGTTCTACCATCCACCCACCAAGCCTATGCCATTGTCTATGGTTACCTTAATTTTCCATCAATATGTCTAGCAACACAACTAGAATAAGGAAACGATAGGTTCAAATTTCTAGATATATCCTTTTCTAACTCTTGCAACGGTATATCGCCTGATGGGGTGGTATTAAGCCTGGTATTGAACTCACAACTTTTGGGGTCACGTTACTATAACTAACTCACGTCTATATGAAGTGCGTTGTGGTCCAGTGGATATCGACTCGGAACGAGAAATTGGAGAGCAGAGTTCGAATTCCAGTTGAATTCGTTGCAATCATATACGCACAAATGCCCTTGGGAAAGATATTAATCCGTCTATTCCTTCCAGTTATGGGTTAAATAACAGGACAGATTGGGTTCTATAGCCTTGGTTGGCAACCAGTCTACCGCAGAAAGCAATGGCAACCTGCTGCGGGATAATCTTCTGCCCAGTCAGTCATGTCTCTTTCGAGACATTATCGCCCAAGCGCTTATCACGTATGGCACTGACTGAACGTCTGTATCCACTGGGCCACGTGACCTTGAGGATATCAGTACATGAATCTTTGGGGTATATAAACCTAATGTTTCAGTAACCATTTTTTTTTACCAGATCTCATATTGCAATCTTTTGATGCTAATGATTTTTTCTAGTAGTCCATATTACTGGTTTCCATATTGTATTCCTTTCTGTGCTTGGTCGGGTTAGGAGATATTTTTGGTGTTGCATTCGTACTGATTCCTTAAGTTTTCCTATTTGTTGGTGGTGTTCTCTGTCAGTTATTTCAACTTCATCCCACGTGGAGCGGTGATTCATTTTCTCCCTCTATATGGGGTCAGGTACGACTGATTTTTTTCTATCTCCTCTCGTGTTACGGCCTTGCGATGTTCTTGCAGTCTTACTTTAAGGAGGCGGCTCGTTTCTCTTTTATATTTCTTTCCCCTGCTACATATGATGGCGTACAGTCCTTCGTCATGTCCTCCTGTATTGGGGGGTCTTACTCGGGAGAAGTATCTGCGAAGTGTAAAACCACTACTGAAGGTTGTCCTGATGGTATTTAGACTACAGAGCCTTTCTATTTTCTCCGACAACCTCTTCACATAGGAGAAGTAGACCGAGGCTGTATTCTGAAAGTTTTTTATTATCATGTACCCTCTCTTCCGGGATGTGCGTCGTGGTGTATTGGATATAGGCTCGGAACGAGAAATCGGGGAGCCGAGTTCGAATTCCACTTGAATTCATTGTATTCACTTACGCGCAAATACCCTTGGGAAAGGTATTAATCCATCTATTCCTTCTAGTTATGGGTTAAATAACAGGACAGATTGGGTTCTATAGCCTTGGTCGGCAACCAGTCTACCGCAGAAAGCAATGGCAACCTACTGCGGGATAATGTTCTGCCCAGTCAGTCATGTCTCTTTCGAGACATGATCGCCTAAGCGTGTTTCACGTATGGCACTTAACTGACTTACCCTCTCTTCCACGTTAGTTGTAGCTGTTGTCATGTACCATGGATAGTTGTTACGTTTTCAGGCACTTCTTATACTAACCGTTCCCTGTTTGTATGCCTCTGGGTCCCCCCTTATGACTTTTGATCGATGTTGCAGGCAGCGGACGATCCCTTTCTTTACATTGTATGGATGGTGGGAGTTGAAGTTGAGGTATTGTCCGGTGAATGTTGGCTTGCGGTATATGGATGTCTTGAACCCCTTCTCTGTTCGAGATATTAGTACAGCCAAGAAAGTTACTTTGTTGTCTCTTTTTCCATTGTGAACTGTATCGATGATCTTATTGAGTTCGGTTCAAAATTCGTAGCAGCTGATGAAAGCCGGAACGTACAACGGCCGAAATGTCGTAATAATGGCAATAAAGATCAAGACAATAGTCTGAACAAACAGGTTAAGTTAAAGGGAGATAACTACATGGCTACCAGTAGTAGCATCGCACATGGAATAAGAATTATATACTCTAGTGAATAAGGCCGGAGTGTACAAACTATATAGTCATCCGCAGACCGATCTGTTTCGTTGTATCACAGCTCATCAGTACGGTTAGACATCCGATTGCTTTTAACCCAGGGTTGAAACCCGACCGAATTGGGATCAATCGGCGATTCTACCTCAGCGCTATGGGTGCTCGGTAGAAGAAGGCAGACTTTTTAGCGTGTATATTATTATTATACACGCCCACTATCTGAGAGTGTTCTAATTCATTGCTGAATGAACGATGCGTACATGAGTAGCTACTGTTTTTCAAAGTTTACCATTCATTCATAGTGCTCAATCAGGGTATGAGAGCGTAAATAGTCATCCGCAGACCGATTTGTTTCGCTGTATCACAGCTCATCAGTACAGTTAGACATCCGATTGCTTTTAACCCAGGATTGAAACCCGACCGAATTGGCATCAGTCGGCGATTCTACCTCTGACCCGTGGGTGCTCGGTAGAAGGAGGCAGACTTTTTAGCGTGTATATTATCATTATACACGCCAAATAGCTGAGAGTGTTCTCTCTCTCTCTATATATATATATATATATATGGGGTGGATGCGTAAGTTTCATTAAAAATAACAGAAAAGGTTCTATGGTTAAGTTTTTTTAAAGAAACAATTATAATACTTTGACTGTGATTATTAACGTAACTTGCATAAAAGATGGATTGCTTTCTAAATACAATATATATATATATATATATATATATATATATATATATATATATAAACTCTTACACATAGATTTTCTTTTATAAAAGAATTATTTAAAAGTTTATTCGTAAAATGTATTATTTCATTTATTGTTTTTCTTTAAAATTAAAACTCATGTTTCAAGTAACCAAGAAAATAAATATCTCTCCCACGCACACGAATACACACGTACACACGCACACACACACACACACGCACGTATATATATATATATATATATATATATAATTATTTGTGTTCATATATATATATATTGCAAAGCCTTACCATAAGTTACTACTTTTGTTGATAAATAGACAATCATGATTAAAGAAATTAGTTTAAATTTCAAACGGAAGCGTAGAGGAAGCTTTAAGACTCTTATGCATTATAAGTCAGTATCTATATCTGAGTGTATCTGTGTACGTATGCCTCGGAATGGAAATGTTGGGTTGATTCTTGTATTTCCGTTTCTTGCAAAATCGCTTATCTCGGCGGGTGGTTCCGCTCACGACTTATCCAAAATTGTTACCCGTTTCCTCGTTTCTTTGCAATTGATCAACGGAATCTGTGTCAATAGCATAGTCGTCGTCATTTTGATGAAAGTCACACAACCGGAAGTTTCATCTAGACAAACGCCGAGCATCTGCCATGTTTATTAGCTTGACGTTTCAAGTCCATTCTAGTAAAAACAAGAATTACGGATGTTTTATTACTGTTTTAACAGTTTGGGAGAGGTAAGCTTTGTAGGACTCAAGAGTTTTCCCGGGGATGATTATAATCGAGAGTTTAATACAAGCAAATATGTTCGTATATCATGTCAAAAGATTGTTAAGCATGTATATTGCTTCCTCTTTCTTATCTGGAAATTAAAGTATTACGTGACAAAGACTTGCTTTTTCTTCGATCTATGTGAATACCATATCTTTAAGATCTGTTCCTTTAAAAGAAAAAGCAAAAAGCAATTTTTTAATAACGGTCTTTTAGTATTTTTACTTTTTAGAATTACTCTTAACGGCTTTTTAGTATCAGAAATTTTAGCATTTGTAATTTTAATACTATTTTAAGTATTATTCTTAACGGATAGTTAATATTTTTAGTAATATTTTTAAATATTCTTCTTAATGTTTTTTAGTATTTTAGTATTGTTATTTTTTAGTATCATTTTTAAGTACTATTCTTAATAAAAAAAATTATCATTTTCAGTATTAGTCTATTTAGTATGATTTTAAAGTATAGCGGCATTTTAGTATTTTATTCATACGAGTTTGTTTGGGTTTTGTTTGTCTGTCTGTGCGTGGTCAATGTATCTCAAGACCCGCTAGGCGAATTCGGATGAAACGTTACGAGATGATTGGCGTCATGACTGGCACGAAGTGATTAGATTTTGGGTTCGAGATAAAGTTTATTTTTTATTTTTTCGATGTTATTAATAAAATTTAATTTTTGACTTTCTAATGCCAAATACTGAATTACCTAACTTGTTTCATTTTTAGTATGCATTTAATTTTGAGAACGGTTAAGTTATTTTTTTGTATTTTCAGTCTTGAGAACGGTCAAGTTCATTGCAGTTATTCTTTTTCATTTTAATAATCATCTGAGATTATATCGGTATTGTCTTGGCGGAGGTTTGCGGTCTTTGACTACTTTTTCTAGTTAGTGTTAGTATTTTTAGTATTATTTTTAAATATAATCCATAACTTTTAAAATATTTTTAGTATTATTTTTAGTATTTTTTAAAAATATTCTTAATAACGACTTTTAGTATTTCTAGTATTAGTTTTTTAGTATTATTTTTAAGTATTATTCTTAACGGTTATTTTGTATTTTTCTATTATTATTTTTAGTATTATTTTTAAGTATTATTCTTAATAACATTTTTACTCTTTTTAGTATTAGTAGTTTTTAGTATTATTTTTAAGTATTATTCTTAACGGTTTTTTTTATATTTTTCTATTATTATTTTTAGTATTATTTTTAAGTATTATTCTTAATAACTTTTTTACTTTTATTAGTATTAGTAGTTTTTAGTATTATTTTTAAGTAATACTTTTTTTTAGTATTTTAATAACAATTATCTAAGATGATGTGTTTAGCAGACAACGGAAAATGTAACTCAGAAATCCAAAGGCGCTTACGAAATCCAGAAAATGCTTCCGAGATACTATATAAAGGGATAAGAAATAAGAGAAATATCCTTAGAAGTACAGGAAAGAGCGCCAGAATGCAATGTAATAATTAATCTTCTATGAAGGTCGTTTTGAAGGGCAAAATTTCTAAAATCTTTTACCGAAATCAATTTTTTTCATGAAGTAGGCCTCTCAAGTTCACTATCATCAATCTTTCTAGCATTGATGGAGGGTTCATTTCTAACTTGTTGTTTCATATAGTGTGGAACGTAGATATCTTGTATATGTCGTTATTCTAGCTTTCCTACACAAGTCCTGTCCATTTTGTTGCTACTGTTCAAAGTCCTCAATGGATGTAGCTTCTATTATGTGGTATACTTATTTGTTTTTATTGTGTATAGCCAGTTCACTAGGCTCAAAGAACGATGATCTGTGCTGAGTCTTACATAACACATTCGTCAAAACCATTCCTAGTCAGCGATTCGAGAAAGCGGTCGTATACAGCTGAGAGTTCACATATTTCTGTTTGAATTTGGTGATGTCAATGTGAAAGTCTCTATCAGTCAGTTAAGTACCATACGTGAAACACGCTTGGGCGATCATGTCTCGAAAGAGACATGACTGACTGAGCAGAAGATTATCCCGCAGTAGGTTGCCATTGCTTTCTGCGGTAGACTGGTTGCCGACCAAGGCTTTAGAACCTAATCTGTCCTGTTATTTAACCCATAACTGGAAGGAAGAGACGGATTAATACCTTTCCTAAGGGTATTTGCGAGTACGTGAATGTAATGAATTCAACTGGAATTCGAACTCGACTCCCCGATTTCTCGTTCCGAGCCGATATCCACTGCACTACAAACTTCACTTAAATACATAAAGTCTAGGTATTATAGAGAAGAGCTCGTCCAAGCAATTACCATAAAAGTCAATCAGTTAAGTACCATACGTGAAATACGCCTGGGCGATCATGTCTCGAAAGAGACATGACTAACTGGGCAGAAGATTATCCCGCAGTAGGTTGGCATTGCTTTCTGCGGCAGACTGGTTGCCAGCCAAGGCTATAGAAACCAGTCTGTCCTTTTATTTAACCCATAACTGGAAGGAAGAGACGGATTAATACCTTTCCTAAGGGTATTTGCGAGTAAGTGAATACAATAAATGCAACTGGAATTCGAACTCGACTCCCCGATTTCTCGTTCCGAGCCGATATCCACTGCACTACAAAAGTACTTATAGAAAAGGCACAGTGAAGCAAATTTAAGGCGGTAAGAAAGTGACTAAAGCAGGACCTATAATATTGCTGATCCTTCTTTGGATTTTATCAAGAATCTCTAAATAAATAGCACGGCACCGAGCCATATATGGCAACAATATTTTAAGTATAGGCAAATGGTAGACGTATAGATTCGGGCGATAAAAAACTTTCAAGCAGGACGCACTCAACCAACTGTCATAGTAGCTGACCTACCAATGAATCCAATGTAATCTTTCCATTTCATATCAGCCGAGAATATTAACCCGAGAAGGTGCAACGATTCATTCTACTGGAGGTTCTCATCACCCATGCTGATGGAATACAGAAAGACGTCTCTCAAATCGTTTAACAAACAGCAGTTTAGTTTTAGGGGTGTTAAAAATCAACAAGCCATTCTTTGTCTCACCTAACAACTGGTCGTTTTTTGAGGTCAGCCACTAGTTTGATCATATGGTACTGATCAGACTTAGTATCAAGGCGGTAGTAAATGGTTGTTTTTTTCAGCATAGATTCCAAGTTGAGAGTTGATGTCGTTAACGAAAATTAAAAATAAAGTGAGACCAAGGGTATTTGCGCGTAAGTGAAAGTCTCTATAGTAAGCAAAAATATCTAAACGGCCCTTAAAATAAACAAATACACTGTTGAATAAATAGACAGACGGGGCGTCTACTCAAATATGAGCATCTACTAAAGATAACGTTTAAAGTGATACAAATCTGTTGGATTAATAAAGAAAAATACATTACATTATAATTTGCTTTGTATACTGTTTGGTCTTCTCTTAGTCCGCAATGCTTCTTCGTAGACTATTCAGTTAAAGCTCGTCAGACCTAACATCGGTTTCTCTCTGCCCAGGCGATGCATATTTGAATCCTGCCGAAAAGTATATTTTCTCTAATAAAATTTCTCGAATAATCATGAAGGTAAACGAAAATAAACAAATATAGTGTTTAATAATTAAACGGGACATCTACGCATATATGAGTATCCACTAAAATAGCGTTTAATGTGATTTTATATATATATATATATATATATATATATATATATATATATATATATATATATATAGTATCGTATCGAGGCAGCAAATAATTTTCTAAACATATACTGTTAAATATAAGAGACAATGAATGTCTATTATGTTTAATCATGAGCCGTTCTAAACGTCGTACTTTGGCTTTAATTTCAGTTGTAAATAAAGACAAAAATTCACCAATATTTGGATAATTTTTTATTAATTTGCTTCTAAGCTTTCAGCTCACATGAGCCATCTTCAAGGAGGTTATTTAGACGGTAATACAATAACATCCACCATCACCAATGAATTTACTTTGCGTTGACATAAAACTCCGCTAGGCAACGGCAATAGTTACCAAAAATAACAAACGCAGTTCTCAAATTTGCAATGCGGTTCTATGACGTCACACCGCGTGATAGCGCGAAATGACAACAGAACCATGTATTCAAATGCAATGTAACGTGTTATGTCCGGATTTAAAGGTGATTTTTTTAAGTGTTGGTTGTTTCGATTTGATGTACACGGCCTCCAATATCTGCAGGTTCCTCTTACTATGTGTATGAGTAAGGATCACCGTATTGTTGACCAAAATCTGTCTGATATTACCTACATGTTTGTTTTTCAGAGAAATGTTATTTAATTGTACTCTGATCAGAAAGATGACATGTAAGTCTACGGGAGAGCGTGGTTGTAGTAAAACCAATATATGTACTGGATTTTTTATTAGTATCAGAGATGCAATCTCTAAATGGGCATGTAAATTGGTACACTACATTGGTTTTTTTGTAGAGAATTTAGTTTCGTGCTTGTATGGTTATTAGAGACTATGAGGTCAATTGCTTTGAATTTTTATAATATATAATAAGTTTAATTTGATTATTACTATCCACTGGTTTAACATTTCTACGTATTATGTTTTTGAGAGTTTTTTCATCTTGTTTGTTATTTTCGGTAACTATTGCCGTTGCCTAGCGGAGTTTTATGTCAACACAAAATAATTCGTCGGTGATGGTAGATGTTATCGTATTACCGTCTAAATAACCTCTCTGAAGATGGCTCATGTGAGCCGAAAGATTAAAAGCAAATTAATAAAAAATTATCCAGATTTTGGAGAATTTTTGTCTTTATTTACAACTGAAATTAAAGCCAAAATACGACGTTTAGAACGGCTCATGATTAAACATAATAGACATTCATTGTCTCTTATATTTAACAGTATATGTTTAGAAAATATATATATATATATATATTGTTCTGGGATGGCCCCTTTGTACATAATAATGGACTCATCTGAGTGTACATATAATCCTGCTTACAGGGAGAACAGCTGGAAGGAGTGAGTTGTTTAGCTGGAGTTGGACCTGGAATCATAGTTGTGGTTGCAATTGCTCTGAGCTCCACTTAGCTAAAATCAGTTACCCGGGCCTACTATTTCACTTCAAAACTGTATATGTTTATTTCTACTAATAGTGTTCCTAAATTGACTAACCCGCGTTCCAGTTTGTATATTACGTTCAATATAACTTACATTTTCTCTCTCCATATCGGTTTTTGTTATTTATTAATTTGTGGGGGTTCCTCACCCGGAATCCACAACACACACACACACACACACACACACACACACACACACATATATATATATATATGGCGATTTTTTTTTTACTTGTGACATGTTACGTCATTCAGAACTTCATCGGAATACAATTATGTTGATACGACTGAGGATTTTATAATTTTTGGGAATCTTTTTTATGTCAGTTAAACGCTTGGGCGACCATGTCTCTTTCAAGATATTACTGAGTGGACAAATGTTTATTCTACAGTAGGTTGCCATTACTTTCTGTGGTAGACTGGCTGCCAGCCAAGGTTATAGAACCTGCTCTGTGCTGCTATTTAATCCATAACTGTAGGGAAGAGATGAATTAATATCTTTTCTAAGAGTATTTGCGCGTAAGTGAATGCAAGGAATTCGAACTCGGGTCCGCGAATTTATTGTCCGAGCTGATATCCACTGAACCACAACGCATATCCTAAATAAAAACTACGCACTGCCCGGTGGGGCATCGAACGTGACAGGCAGGGATACTTACTATTATACTCCCAGGATCGAGCCGAATTCACTGAGAGCATTTTTTCATTACTTTTGTTAGTAGGTATACAGCACTGTGATCTTAGAATATCTGCCAGGAATGGTGAAATATTGTAAGGGCCAGGCCGAAAATTTGCTTTAGATTAACTTGTGATTAAAGCGATCTCTAGATATTTACATCATAGTGAATTATTTTACTCCTTTGATCACACTAATATTTTTATGTCAAAATTGTGATCAATCTCGTTACAGTGAAATATATTCTATTATCACAGTGTGGGAGACCTACTAACAAAATGAATGGAAAGAAAAAGGACATGGATTTTAGTGAATTCGGCTAGATATGAAAATAGTTAAACATTCTAAATCTCCACCAGCCCTCGTTCGTGCGCACGTGTAGTGGATTCCATATAATACGTTTAGATCAACTCCTGAAGGACGAAACGTGAAGCAAGTAAGCTTTTTCCACTTTGTCTTACAATTTTCCCAATATTGTTCTTGATATATAAAAATATATATCGTTTTATATATATATATATATATATATATATTAATTCAGATACTTCAATCCAAGGGAAAAAAGCAGGAAGGTAAATTCCAAAAACCCGATCCTAATATTACAAATTTTATTTTAATATTAAAAAATGATACAGGAAGAGAGCTCCATGTAATAAAATATTACAGAGCAAATATATATTAAAAAAGGATTAATTCAAAGATGTTGAGTGGCCATTTTTCATAATTTTTCTCCAGTTTCTGAAAGGATTTTTCTGTTGCTGAGGTGATGTGCTATCCCCCGTGGGGATCTTCATATCGAAATGGCCACTCAACATCTTTGAATTAATCCTTTTTTAATATATATATATATATATATATATATATATATATATATATATATATGCCGGTGCAATGGATAAATTGTCGTGTAAATCATTTAAAAAATAAAATAACACTGACATCTCATTTTGACAGATATATTTACCAAAATTACACAAAAATATCTTGAAATAATAAAGAGTAAATTTATTTTAAAATGACGTTGGCTTTAACTACGGCCTCAAGACGACTTCAGAATCTTCTGTAACTCTTCCAGACGGTCTCCTTCTTTTAGTCGGTGAATGCTGCCATAATCATTGCCTTTAGTTCATCTTTGGTGTTACAAGGAGTTTTGTTTGTCTCTCGCTCAACTACGTCCCACACATTATAATCAAAAGAATTGCGGTTAGGTGGCCATAAGGAGTTATGTGGTCGCAAAAATTGTCTGACAGCCATGATTAGGTTCACCTGATTGTTTGGCGAGGCACAGAGTCCTGTTGCCAGACATACACTTTCAGCAGCCATCCTCTTGACTCGAGGCAGCCCTACGTTCTCAAGGCAATTGATGTAGGCCTCCGTGTTGTGTGTGGGGCCATGTAGAAAGATGAATGGAGGGATAACGTAGCCATCACTAATGATCACTCCAAACACCTTTGTAATCACCATTAGACTCATCCAACTCTTGCCAAATCCTCTGCATTATCCTCAGATTGACAATCAAACACTCTGAAATATTCCTATTGAAGTTTTCGGTGCGAATACTTAGCTGTAGAGCATGTTATTTTCAATTTTTTTGGCGGTATTAATAATACTTCTTCTCGCAGACGGTGCCCAACTGACCCTACTATCCAGTGCAATGGACAAAATCATAAACAAACAACGTTCACGTCCAAAATTAAAAATATAAAATGGCGACAATTTAACCATCGCATCCTCTATATATACGTCTGTGCGCGCGCACAAGTGCGTTCATGTTCCCAGCAGTCTTGCTTTTTTCTTTCTTTTTTGTTTTTTGTTCTTTTTTTTTTCTTTTCCAAACAGGAGACAGAAATATATCAAATATAATATTTTGACTACTGCTCATCTCAAGCAAAAATACACCGTTGTTAACATCTTCCCCGCTTTCGAGCCAGCATCCCAACGGACAGCTGCCACCATGCTGATGACGTGTGGCATGGGTAGATTTAGAAGCAGACGAAGATAAGATAAAGATTTGAGATAGATTAAACAATATAGAAATATATACATACATGGGTTTAACAGAAGAACGAAAAACAGGATGATTGGAAACTATAAATTTTGTTTTGGTAACTAAACTTGATTTATAATGAAGTTTGCTATTGTAAGTCTACAGCAAATGTATTAAAAAATCGCAACTAAATTTTTTTTCAAAGACAAGAATATTAGAGATTTACTGAAGTTTTTACTTTCTAACTGAGAACGTGTTTTTACATCTTGTAAAATCTTTAAAATTTAGTTGATTTAATTTTTCCGGGAATTTATCATTTTAGAAATGTAGATATATTTATTGTCTAAGTTAATTTGTTGAAATTTTAAAAAAACATAAAATGAGGTTGGAATATAATTAGCTTAAAACATTTCTACATATTTTTCTAACAAGATTTCTTATAATAAATAAATGCATTTATAACTGAATAATTAGCGAAAATGTTATTGAAATATTTTACTTAGCTGAGTTTTAGTTCATTATTTTTAAAAAATTTTGTTCAATGGGCTAAGTTTTTGTTCACCAAAACTGTAACCAGGTATTGAACAAAAACTTAGGGAGTTGAGATAAATAAGACATCCGGAAGTGGCATGACTCATGGAACAAGAACAATATACCCCAGTGATCGAAATAAAAGTTTCAGTTCAAAATTCCAATTACCTGAGGGAGGTCGGAGCGTACAACGTCTGAAATGTCGTGAATATAGCAATAAATATGAGGACATCCGTCCGAACAACGTAAATAATATTTTGAATGTATGTTTCGATTAGAAAACATTTTTATTATTACACGCACTTTGTGCTCATGCCATTTGTCAGCATGTCCAAATCTATGTCATTTGCAGAATTCTTAATGGTCTACCGTTCCTATCTTGTCAAGTCATATTTTACAGAATTCTCAATGGTTTAACGTTTTTATACTAGTCATGTATTTTCATTCTCTCATTAGGCCAAGTGGTACAGGTATTGTACATATATTTATCAAGTATTCCTGGCGTAAGGTAATGGTTAGCGAAGTTAGTTTACTTAATCATTTGTAGTGAGTTCGATCTTCACTCAGTCAGTTAAGTGCCATACGTGATACACGCTTAGGCGATCATGTCTCAAAAGAGACATGACTAACTGGGCAGAAGATTATCCCGCAGTAGGTTGCCATTACTTTCTGCGGTAGACTGGTTGCCGACCAAGGCTATAGAACCCAATCTGTCCTGCTATTTAACCCATAACTGGAAGGAAGAGACGGATTAATACCTTTCCCAAGGGTATTTGCGCGTAAGTGAATACAATGGATTCAACTGGAATTCGAACTCGGCTCCCCGGCTTCTCGTTCCGAGCCGATATCCACTGTACCACAAAAGGTGTCCAATAAAAAAAAATTCAGCATTAAATAATCCAAGGACTGACATGCGATAAAATAAGTCAACTGATATTTGTGGATGTGTGGTTAATGTTAGGGATATCAGCGCGAAAAGTGTCATTGGCGATGAGGGACGTTCGTCTCTTCTTCCTCGAGCTATGGTTTAAATAAAAGGGCTCATTGATTACACGTTCTTTTCTCGCACTACTCCTAACTCTTTCCCGGTTTCTTGCGTTCTAATCAATTTTGATCCGCAACATTTTTAATGCTATGTTAATCGTTAACTTTGCCTCTTTGAAAATTTTTCTTTTATTGTCATCTCTCCTGAATGTTCTTTTTTTCTTAGATTCTTTCACACTCAGTAACCCCTTGCGTCTTAGTGGCTTTATCGCCTTGCTTGGGGGTGAAATGATAAAAACTCTGGTTTCTCTATCCTTAGATTGCAACCAGGCTAAGGGAGGGAAAACTGATTTCGCAGCGTAGAGAAGACAACGCGAAAACGCTTCATTAACTTTTCCAAGATCGCATGGCAATTCATAGATGAAGAAAAAAAACTATAGAGAGTCGTGATCACTAACGTCTTGAAGGAACATCTGTCCTTGCCACGCAGCGAACTCTAAGTCTTGCGACCTGTCAGTCCAGAAACAACTCTCCATATCGAAGTCTTCTGTTAGCGTAAGTAACGAGAATTTTATCCGTCACTGCTTTGCTCGGCTATCGTGTAGCTTACAGTACCTTGTATTCCACCGCGGTATCCCATCTGAGTGGTGGCCAGGCGCAATTTTGATGATATGTTGAGAACCGGTATTTCAACCAGATATCATGGCATTAATAATTAATGTGTGTGTGTGTGTGTGAGAGAGAGAGAGAGAGAGAAAGAGAGAGAGTTTTGTAATTTGCTTGAAGCATTGTGTATATTACGTGTATGGGTAGGTATTTGAAGGCTAACACAATGCGTTTAGTAAAATAAAGTAAGGTAAAGAAGGTATTGGGTATTACCTATTTATTATTCATGCACAAACACACTTACACACACACACACTCACTCACTACAATTAACGGTAGCAATAGCAGCGAAAGATGAACATTCGATAAAAGGCACAGACCACGAGCAGACGTGAAATCAAGCTCTCCTATTATTATGAAGATGAGACTTTGATCTCGAAATATTAATGAATAATAAATAGGTAATACCCAACACCTTTTTTACCTTCCTTTATTTTACTAAACGCATTGTGATATCCTTCAAAACCTACCCATACACTATATATATATATATATACTAGTGCTGTGGTTTGAATAGTTTTAGTTATTTTAATTTTATACCACTTATTCTTATTGTGGGTAGAAGTTTCAAAGTTTCCAGCACTCTCCTCAGTATTTTTGTTGATCCTTGTACTGCTTCAGAATAATTCGAAGCACAATTCTAAGTGCACAGTGGACTAAATTTAATGTTCATATTCCACGGCATTTTTTCGTTTTCTTTTCTTTTTTTGTTTTTGTTTTTTGCAGTTTATATTTTCGAAGAAAAAAAAATGCAAGCTGTCATATGTTTTATATCAAAATTCTCTCTCACTTATTCTTCTTAAAAGACTGTCTTTGTTTAAAATGTTTATTCAGGTTTTTCTTTATAGTCAATTATAACAACAGATTTTCAGCAGATAACCCTTGCTAGCAGGAACAATTGTATGTATATATATATATATATATATATATACGTACAGAGAATAATATTTGTCTCTTTCTCTGTTCGGTTCAATTGAAAAATAAAAACATTTGAAACCACTTGACAATCTACTCGACATGCCTGATAACTGTCGGAGTATATCTACGCAAAAAGAATGAGTTCTCAAGCCAGAATATTGATAAGAACAATTGTTTATTTTCTGTTCTCATTAGACTCTAAAAATTATTTTCATTGCCGTCTGCGATTCTTTCTTCATCATGTGTCCCTTATCGGTTATGCGAAAATGCTCTTTTAATTATTCCCAAATGGTCACGTTTTCTGAGTAATACTTTTACCACCAATATTATATTTAATCCTAGTTTACTCATGCCGTCAGAAATTGACGGATTAAGCCATTGTGCAAGTGTGTCATGCTTATGAAATATCCATCATCTGCCTTTCATTTTCTGTTTATGTTAGGAAGGTTGCACATTTATGAATCAACCATTTGTCCGTGAATTGAACTCTGTTGCCATATCTGGTCGGGTCCTCTTGCTATTCATCTCGAGATTCTCGACAAAATCCAAAGAAGGATATACAATATAATCGATCTTGATTTGGCATCTCGTGTTCACTTTCTCACCGACGTATCGTGGCTTCCCTCTGTCTTTTTTACAAATATTTTCATGGCAACTGCTTTGTTGATTTTTTTCCATGGTTCCCCGACCACATGAATTTAAACGCTCTACTAGGTTTGCATCTTGATCCCACCCTTTTACCGTTGAAATAGTTAAATATAACCCTCACTTCTACTCTAACAGTTTCTTTTTTCGCTCTTCCGTTAACTTATTTCCTAGATAGCTACAATCTCAAAAAAATTGAATGCAACGTCACTTACCATTATATCGTCTTGAATCCCGTTTACCTTTCATCCTTTCCCCAATACCCCCTGTACCCAGTAACCCTCTGCGCACTAGTAATAGTTCCGCCTTGCTTGGGGTGAAATAATAAAAAAAAAACAATCCTTGAATATTATTTTTTTTATCATTTCACTCCAAGTAAGGCAATAAAGTCACTAAAATGTAAGAGGTTACTGAGTGTCAAAGAACTTAAGAAAAAAATATCAAGGAAAGGTGACAATAACAAAAACAGGTTGCAAGAAGACAGAAGTTTACGATTGACATAGCGCTAAAACTTTTGACGCTCAAAACTGATAAGAAAGAATGAAACCGAAAGGGATTTCTGTAATATATTGCCTTGAACGTTAGAGATAATTGACAGATACATCCAGCTGTGGGGGAGTTCAACAAAGAACAAGTAAGTTTGACAGATATATCCGGCCGTGGGTCATGTCAACAAGTGAAAAAAAAGAACACAAATAACAATCAGCTTGAAAGGCGATAGCCGGCAAGAATATGATTGACAGATACATCCAGCCATAGATAACAGTCATCTAAAGACAAGAGTAGCTGACAGACATATCCAGCCGTAGATGGTGTCAACAAGCCGATAACCCGAAAAAGCGATAATGCGTGTTAGTTTTAAGACTATATAAAGTCTAGAATTTTTGTCGGAAGAGAGAGACTGGCTAAAGACTCCCGACAGCTTCTTAGTGTACGCGACTCTCTCCGGCTACCAATCTGCTCTACACAAGCATCTCCGACGAAAAATGGAAATATTAAATTATATATATATATATATATATATATATATACGTGTTAGCCGTTGTTGTTGTTTTCCAATGTAATATACAACAGTTCCACAAACGAAAAGCACAAGAGATGATTAAGTAATCATAAAAATTGTGGTTACATTCAGCAATATCAATTATAAAATCCTGAAACCTAATTGCCATTTTTTTTTTTTTTTTTAGTATTTAACCGAATTTCTGAAGCGTTTTAGCCCTTGGGCATAAACCAAGAAAAAAAAAAACAATTACCATCCGTCAAGATTTGAACTCGCAACCTTTGCTATAAAAAGCCAAGTAGCAGATGCCATTCAATTTCATATAGCTAGATTCTTCTATACCTCGTTTCACTCCCCCCTATATTGCTTGTTTACATCTACTAGTAGCAAATGTAATAATCTTAAGTCGTTCAAATTTCCTTCATAAAACATTTTCATTATTAATTTTTTAATGGTTATTTTTTTCTTCTTTCATCTTATTTCCGTTATATAAGCAGTATAGACGAGTTATAATTAGCTTTTGATTAAACTTGAATCTGCATCTCATTTCTTTGAAGCTAACTGAATAAATTAGAGTTACCTTTGCTGGTTGGTGTCTGTAACCTAATCGGTAAGGCGTTGTCAATGTCAGACCGGTTTCCAAGTATATTAAAGGTAAGTTCGCATATCCTTGGAAGATGCATTTTTATTTATGTGCCAGGATACTTGCTGAAAGTAAAACGACCTGAGAATTGCGATAAAAAAGAACACAAACATGAAATTGAGAAACACTGTGTGTGTGTGTGTGTGTGTGTGTGTGTGCGCGCGCGCGCAAGTACGTGTGAGTGTGAGAACGGTGGCAGCAATTTTTCATTTATGCTCGTTTGATCAAAAACCAACTAAAAGTTAATTGTTGAATGTCTGAATATTTCTTTCGGTATTTCTAATCGTTTTTCGGATTTCCGGTTCATATTTGTAATTATTTCGCCACAAGCCTGAACCGAAGAATATATTTACAAATGCGAACTAAGCCTCAGAAAAAGGATGGTAAAAATCGAAAAAGCAAAAAAAAAAAAAAATATCAGTAAACAAGGAACATTCGCTGGTTTGTAATACAATGTGCAAACAGATATATAAAATCCTGTATATGCACATATTGGCAAGGCTTCATGCTCATAAGTACATATAGATTCGAGTTCATTCAGTTCAAAGACTTAATCAAACACATAAAATGCAATCACTATATGCAAGTCCGACTTTCCAATTCATCTGGTGTTTCCGTGTTTCTGTCTCTCACTCACTCACTCTCCCTCTCTCCCCCATCTCTCTCTCTCTCTCTCTCTCTATATATATATATATATATATATATATATATATATTATAGGGTAGGTATGGATGGAACAAAATTCCGTATCTAAAGAAACACTATTCTTCAAAAAGTGCTCAATACAAAGTAGAGCGAGTAATATTTATTTAGAATTTGTAACATAAATATGTTATAATATCACTACAAAAGTAGCCATTTTGTTTTGACACTATCTGTTCTCATATTCTTCAAATTAGAAATTAATTTATTTTGGTTGGTCCACTCTGTCTATGTAACGATGTCGCTCCAAATAAGGGGGTTCGGTCAGTCTTGAGCCATTTAAAACTCTTCAACTTGAGATAAACCTCATCACTTGATAAGACACACACACACACACACACACACACACACACACACACATATATATATATATATATATCATCCACCACAGAATAAGTCTGTACAACTTTTGTTTTATGCCTCTTTCGTCAAATGTTAGATTTTTTTCTGTTACTATTTTAACAACATACGCATCGTCCCTATTGGAGCAGGGTTCGCCCCCAGGGAACAGTTTTATTACACTGCTAATTTTTTTCTTTTCTTTTATCCCATTTTTCATATTTGTCTTCTTTTTTTTACTTTGTTTGAAATTTACGCGAAATCACATGATTTTCCCTTTTATTTATTTATTTATTTATTTTTTCGCATATTATTTTTTTTATATATTTCTCAATTTTATACTCTACTTCTCTCTGACAAGATTCGAAACTATGTCCCTCTTCGCGTCTTCCTCTTTTTATAAGATACCACGGATATTGATGCCGGAAGACGAAATTAAATACACTGTTTAAAATAAACGGAGCGTTAATTAAATGTGAATATTCACTAAAAATAACGTTTAAATTTATGAAAGTTTACGGATTAATACATAGAAACAATTCATTCCATTGCACGGCAGAAATACCTCCTACATTATGGTAAGACTTTAGCAAGATGACGACACCATTGCCACGAATGGTATACCATTCTGCTGGAAGCATATTTAAAATATGCCAAACCTTATATATATATATATATATATATATATTTAATATATATATATATATATATTTAATATATATATATATATATATATTTAATATATATGTATATATATATATATTTAATATATATATGTATATATATATATTTAATATATATATGTATATATTTAATATATATATGTATATATTTAATATATTTAATATATATATATATATATATTTAATATATATATATATATTTAATATATATATATATATTTAATATATATATATTTAATATATATATATATTTAATATATATATATATATATTTAATATATATATATATATTTAATATATATATATATATATTTATATATATATATATATTTAATATATATATATATATATAATATATATATATATATATTTAATATATATATATATATATTTAATATATATATATATATTTAATATATATATATATTTAATATATATATATATATTTAATATATATATATATATATAAATATATTTAATATATATATATATATATATTTAATATATATATATATATATATATATATATATATATATATATTTAATATATATATATATATTTAATATATATATATATATATAATATATATATATATATATTTAATATATATATATATATATTTAATATATATATATATATTTAATATATATATATATATTTAATATATATATATATATATTTAATATATATATATATTTAATATATATATATTTAATATATATATGTATATATATATTTAATATATATATATATATTTAATATATATATATATATTTAATATATATATTTAATATATATATATTTAATATATATATATATATATATATTTAATATATATATATATATATATATATTTAATATATATATATATATTTAATATATATATATATTTAATATTTTATATATATATATTTAATATATATATATATATTTAATATTTTATATATATATATATTTAATATATTTAATATATATGCCTGGACATACTTGGGAAAGACTTAAGAGTAATCAAGAATATTTACTGGCAGCAAACCGCTTGTATACGAACAAGTAACGAATTCAACAGATATACAAAGATAGAAAGGGGCGTAAGACAAGGATGTGTTTTTTCACCGGATCTTTTCAACTTGTACAGCGAGAATATTTTGAGGACCCTGGAAGTTATGTCTCGATTCGTCATCGGAGGCCACAATTTAAACAACCTAAGGTACGCAGATGATACAGTGCTGATAGCAGACACAGAAAGGAAACTACAAGACATCTTACAGAAGGTAGCTGAAGAGAGTGACAAGAAAGGACTACAAATAAACTGCAAGAAAACCGAATGCATGGTCATCAGTAAAAAGGGCAGCCCAATATGCCAAATACAGGTGGGGGATACTAAAATCACACAGGTACAAACATTTAAATACCTTGGAAGTGTTATAACAGAAGACGGAAAGTGCGACACGGAGATCCGAAGGGAATTGGCATTGCTAAGGAAACATTCCAGAAGTTGAGTAAAGTATTAAGAAACAGGAGAATTTCGCTGGAAACAAAGAAGATAGTAATGGATTGCTATGTGATGTCAGTTCTTCAATATGGCAGTGAATGCTGGACAATATCATCGAAGATGAAGGAAACATTTGAAGCAACTGAAATGTGGTTCTACAGAAGGATGCTGAGAATATCATGTATAAGGATAGTAGGAAGTAGATTAGAATAAAAAATAATGTTATTTATAAATTAAAAGGAAAATTAAATACATAATGAATTGAAATAATAGTAGACCAAAACTATAAAATGTTTTCTTGCATTCTTTTTTCATCTTTTTCCTTTTTTCTACGAGAACAGGTCAAGATATGTAAAGCTGATTTTGAAAGAACATTTTGGTACAAGAATGTATACATCAAAGTTAACAGGATCTAGAGAGGGGTAATAAAAATAAAAATAAAATTAGGTTAAAATTAGGTTGACACTTTGACCTTTAAGGATGAAGGAAAAAAGTATGTATTCCCTAAAAATTGAAGCTACTTGTCAAATTTTAAAGTGAATCGCTGTTCTGATTAGTTAAATGGAACGCACACATAAATGTTTCTGTCTTCCCACATTTTTAAAAAAACAAACGTATTGTTTCATGTATTTAAATAAAAATCATTTTCACAACTAACATCTAACATTTCCTGATGACGAAATAGAAATCTCCAAACATAGAAATTTCGGTGTTGCAATGTATTTTTGATTTTTAATTGTAAAACAAATTTAATTGTATTTTTTTTTTTTAATCATATCACCCCAAGCAAGGCGAAAACGCCACTGATGTGCAGGGGGCTACGTAAGGGTAAAAAGATTGGAAAAAAGAAAAACCGGAAACCACATCCTCAACAGGAAACAAGGGATGATCCTCTTCACCTGTTCAATAGATGTGGGTGGAGTGTGAACCGGCCGATAGTTTAGTCTATCTACTCCAATTGAAAAAAAAAAATATGCTATACAATATTTATTGTGTTGAGCACTTAAAAAAAAAGGAACGCCAAAGAACTCAAAATCGTAAGACATTGGGTCCTCTTTACCTGGATATATATATTGTTACGAAGATGCATTTATACAAAAAAAAAAGTAGCAGTATAGCCCGGCGTTGCTCGAGTGTAATGAAAGCTTTAAAACTAATCCATGGTCCTGGAGCTCAGACTCTTTGGACGTTGGCACGAAAGATTAAAAAGCAATAGTTGTTTCCAGTTAAAGCGAAACCGAAGACTGAAAGAAAAATGAATGGATGTAAGTCAAATTTTGATTTCCTCGTATCGATATCAAATAAGTTTTTTTCGTCGAAAAATGAATTTTGAAGGCTAAATAAGTCCCCTGAGTAAATGGTATCATGGCTGAGACTAAGAACTACAATTATACCTACTTAGAGCCAAACCCGAAGCAAAAACTAAAATAAAAGGGCTGAAAAAAATACAGACATACAGGCAGATAAACAGACACACACACACAAACATCTTGCCTTTTATATATATATATATATATATATATATATATATATATATATATATATATATATATATATATATATATAATCGATTTTCTGCACTATTGTAAGAACCGCAACCATGAAACTTCTGAATATCGTTTCTTATGTCTTTGTCTATGAGTGTATCAAATTTGATTAAAATCGAACCACTCCTTCTATAACCCGATTTTTTCGATTATCGATTCTTGATATTTATCGGGGGTACCTCGACACAAAACCTAGCTAAGAACACTCGCAAACGCTTATAGTACTACTGTGTAAATTTTCAAGAAAATCGGTTCAGCCGTTTCGGAGTCTATAGGTAACGGACACACACACACACAGACAAAGTTCTATTTATGAATAATTTTAGATAATATTAATGATGTCTAAAAGTTATAGTAAGGGATTCTATTGATTCCTGCTTGTTATTACAAAAATGTTTAATTCATGAAGCAGTTGTTAAATACAGAAATTAGGAATAGACTGTTTTGGAAAATTGCACATTTTCCAGTAAAATCTAGAGAATTCGAAATGATTCTAGAAATATGCAAATTAGGTGTTAACCCCTATAAAAATAGGTTTTGGGAAGAGAGTAATTAGTTGTTAAAAGGATTTGCTGACATTATCAACGCCGGCTTGATTCAGGAGTTGTATATCCAGCCGAAAGAACCTCAACTAAAAGTTGCCGACCAACTAAAACCTGAAAGAGAACCTCATGAAAATAAATAGGTAAATAGAAATTTTTACTCTTTCATTTACCAAACAACAAATTGTTCTTGATATACACATTTGAGGATTTCCAAAAGTATAGCAGTTAGACTACTTCGCTAGCTTAACTAGGTAAATATACTTGACACCTTCCTTCTCCTTCGTAACACTTACCTGTCACTCTGCCAGTAGTAAACTCTGTGTTTTTTTCTATTTGAATGTATAAATGTATATTTGTAAAAAATATTTTATTTTGTGTTTTTGTAAATTAAATATTTGTCTGTGATTTTGCTCTGTGTTTTGGTCAATCATTTTTCTTCTTTTGTTACAACTTATAACACGTAACAATATATATATATTAAAATTTTCCAAGATCGGATGGCCATTTTATATATATATATATAATCGTCTCACCTTAAGCAAAGTAGTACTGCCACTGATGCGCAGGGGGTTGCATAATAGGAGAGTGAAGAGAATTGAAAACAGGTTCCAGTAGATGTCGGAGAATGGGTAGGAGAAGGACGGGTACATTGATATAAAGAAATTTACGTGTGAGGAAAGTGTAAAGTGGGTATTCAAGAAGTTGTGAGCATTCATTCTTATTTTTGGTCAGAAGAGGCCTCGAGTAGTGGTAGAATACAGTCATAAACTACGACAAGTGTAGGATATATATATATATATATGTGTGTGTGTGTGTGTACGTTTAAATACCCAATGATCTAAATCTGAATTATAGGAGACAGAAAGTGACGGTGGTATGTGGGTAAATGAGCTATATGCAGAAATCAGTAAATGGATCTGTTGTCTCTCTAAAAGACATACTTTCTCTCTTGTAATGTGTGCACATTACATTACAATAATTTTGTAACCAAACATTTCTTTTTTGTCAAAGAACGCGTGTTCGCTTGAGATTAGAGAGAAATCTTGCTTATATACGTGAGCATAATCGTCTTTTCGTGTGTAGGCATAAACGCTTGCTTTGTTTTTGTTCGTGCTCAGTGTTTCATAAAAAAACTACCATTTTGTGATAAACGCGCCGATTTTATGAGTTCGCCCTCAAAAAACTTATCTCGACAAAATAAAAAAAATGGAGATGGGAGTACTAGAATCCTCTCACTTAAAAAAAAAAAATGAACCGACGCTGAAATAAATAACAAGCAACCAAGACAAAACAAATAAAATATGCCTTCCTCCACCATTCCTTCTTCTTCTCTGGAGATCTACAATCTTTGATGTCCACGTGCTGAACGAAACCGCTTATGATGGCAGACGCATGAGCGAAGTGAAAAAAAACTTACTTTGTTAAGTTCGGTACAAGTAGCAAGAAAACCATAAAGATTAAAAATTCAAAGCAATATTTGGAACTAAGTCGAGCAGCTAAGTCTGTGTTCTGGTTTCTACTAAGCAACCAGTTACTAAGTTTCGAACAACCTTCTGCAAGGAATTAACAACGAACATCACTCGTCTGCTTCTTTCCAACACCTGTAATAACCGTTTGTTTTCATTCAATCCGTCATCGTGGCCGAATGTTGTTTATCAAAAGAGTAAAACAACTGGTCAACCGTCGCTTAAATTTAAATGTTTTATATCCTTATTGTTGATTTTCTGTCTATATCTAGAGGACTGACTCAGCACTTAAAAATAAATTATTTTTATAGTCAATATAACCTTCAAGTGTAGTCGATTCTCTTCCCGTTTCTCTTATCTTTCCCTCATCATCATTCTGTCTGTTTTTTCACTTTCCCTCTCATTTTCACTCTCTTTCTCTCTCATTTTCTCTCTCTTTCTCCCTCCCCCCCTCTCATATATGTATATATATATATATATATATATATATATATATATATAGATACGAATCGCTTATTCAGTAATGAATTAGATCACTCTGGCTACTGGCGTATGATACATCATACGCTAAAAATCTGCCTCCTTCTACCTAGCGCCCATAGTTCAGAGGTAGAATCGCCGACTGATGCCAGTTCGGACGGGTTTCAATCCTGGGTTAAAAGCAATCGGATGTCTAACTGTACTGATGGGCTGTGATGCAACCACACAGATTTGTCTGGGGATGACTATATATATATATATATATATTAAAAAAGGATTAATTCAAAGATGTTGAATAGCCATTTCGATATGAAGATCCCCACGGGGGACGACACATCACCTCAGCAACAGAAAAAACCTTTCAGAAACTGGAGAAAAATTAGTCTACTTTTCCTTTTTAAATAGATTGCAAAGAAATTAAAAAATAAATAATAAAATAAAATAAAATAAAAAAAATAAAAATAAAAATAAAGGGAAAGAAAAAGAAAAAGAAAACGAAAAAGAAAAAGAAAAAGATAGAATAAAATCAAATAAATAAAAAAAAAAAAAAAAAAAAAAAAAATGACATCGTCTGGGTTCGCAAAAAAAAGGAAGAATGTAACTAAAAATTAACAGACAGACGCGTTAAATCGACGTAGTTTAGGCAATACGGAAAAAAGGTGGTAAGAGAGATAAAAGAAGGAAGGGAGGGTAAAAGAAAGAAACTAAAGAAAAAATTTTTTTAAATATTACAGACGCTGGACAAATTCAAAAACCTAATTTCCCCAAAACGTTGAAGTATTAGAAAAAGGCCTTTACTTAAAAAGGCATAATTATTAATAAAAGGGAATAAAAAGATATAGGATTTAAAATAAAATTATTTAAAAAAAAAAAATTAGGTCATTTGAAATTAGACTAAATAAAGACAACACTAGGTAAAAAAAAAAAAAAAAAAATTACAATTATTATATACATACCTATAGAAGTACACACATACATACATATATATATATACACACACAATTCTACGAATAAGAATACATATATACACATACACACACATACATTCAATTTATTACACACTATTATACATATATAAATATATACACACATATATATTATCACACACTTATATACATATACATGCGCATACACACATATATATGTGTGTACACACCTATATACAAAAAATTCATATACACATAATATACATGTGTACACACACATGCACACACACACACACACACACACATATATATACATATATACCTATATACACATACATACACATATTCCATATGCACTCACACACATACATATTAATGAATATTATGAAAAGGAGCATTTAAATAGCTAAAAAAATTTTTTTTCCAAAATTACATATAGCCCACATACATAAATACATATACATACATATATATAAAAAAGTACATCCACACACAAACATACACATAAAAAAAAAAAAAAAAAAAAAAATTAAATTTAAAATTAAAATTAAAAATTTTTTTAAATATTAAAAAATTATAGAAAAAATTTAGAATTTAAAAATAAAAATTTGAAATTAGAAGTTAAAATCCGCCCTATGGCGGCACTTGTTTATAAATTCCCTCCTAAAGTTCAAAAGTAAGTCCTGATGAGGATACTTCAAAATCAGAATCTTCTCCAATAAACACAGACGACACCTATCACTAAAACCCTTAGGGGTACAAGCTGAGCCTATTAATTTCCAGCTGATTATAGGGTCCTGCCCTTCCTCCTTCATTTCCCAGAACCTACGTGATAGTGCCGTCTGGAATCTCTGTTTAGGGTTCGAAAACGAGTACCTGTGATTATAAAGCCTCTGTTTGAAAGAGCCCGCGGACATGCCAATATAGGTCCGGTAATTGTCCTTGTTATTAGATGGAGAAATGCGGGCTTCATAAATTACATGGGTGGATTTACATTTGCCTTGCACCGGGCAGGCATCCACCGAATAACAATTGCATTTGTCGACAATTCCGGGCAGGACCCTATAATCAGCTGGAAATTAATAGGCTCAGCTTGTACCCCTAAGGGTTTTCATGATAGGTGTCGTCTGTGTTTATTGGAGAAGATTCTGATTTTGAAGTATCCTCATCAGGACTTACTTTTGAACTTTAGGAGGGAATTTATAAACAAGTGCCGCCATAGGGCGGATTTTAACTTCTAATTTCAAATTTTTATTTTTAAATTCTAAATTTTTTCTATAATTTTTTTAATATTTAAAAAAATTTTTAATTTTAATTTTAAATTTAATTTTTTTTTTTTTTTTTTTTTATGTGTATGTTTGTGTGTGGATGTACTTTTTTATATATATGTATGTATATGTATTTATGTATGTGGGCTATATGTAATTTTGGAAAAAAATTTTTTTAGCTATTTAAATGCTCCTTTTCATAATATTCATTAATATGTATGTGTGTGAGTGCATATGGAATATGTGTATGTATGTGTATATATGTATATATATGTGTGTGTGTGTGTGTGTGTGTGTGTGTGTGTGTGCATGTGTGTGTACACATGTATATTATGTGTATATGAATTTTTTGTATATAGGTGTGTACACACATATATATGTGTGTATGCGCATGTATATGTATATAAGTGTGTGATAATATATATGTGTGTATATATTTATATATATATATATGTATAATAGTGTGTAATAAATTGAATGTATGTGTGTGTATGTGTATATATGTATTCTTATTCGTAGAATTGTGTGTGTGTATATGTGTGTACTTCTATAGGTATGTATATAATAATTGTAATTTTTTTTTTTTTTTTACCTAGTGTTGTCTTTATTTAGTCTAATTTCAAATGACCTAATTTTTTTTTAAATAATTTTATTTTAAATCCTATATCTTTTTATTCCCTTTTATTAATAATTATGCCTTTTTAAGTAAAGGCCTTTTTCTAATACTTCAACGTTTTGGGGAAATTAGGTTTTTGAATTTGTCCAGCGTCTGTAATATTTAAAAAAATTTTTTCTTTAGTTTCTTTCTTTTACCCTCCCTTCCTTCTTTTATCTCTCCTACCACCTTTTTTCCGTATTGCCTAAACTACGTCGATTTAACGCGTCTGTCTGTTAATTTTTAGTTACATTCTTCCTTTTTTTTTGCGAACCCAGACGTTGTCATTTTTTTTTTTTTTTCTTATTTATTTGATTTTATTCTATCTTTTTCTTTTTCTTTTTCGTTTTCTTTTTCTTTTTCTTTCCCTTTATTTTTATTTTTATTTTTTTTATTTTATTTTATTTTATTATTTATTTTTTAATTTCTTTGCAATCTATTTAAAAAGGAAAAGTAGACTAATTTTTCTCCAGTTTCTGAAAGGTTTTTTTCTGTTGCTGAGGTGATGTGTCGTCCCCCGTGGGGATCTTCATATCGAAATGGCTATTCAACATCTTTGAATTAATCCTTTTTTAATATATATATTTGCTCTGTAATATTTTATTACATGGAGCTCTCTTCCTGTATCATTTTTTAATATTAAAATAAATTTTTAATATTAATTAGGATCGGGCTTTTTGGAATTTACCTTCCTGCTTTTTTCCCTTGGATTAAAGTATCTGAATTAAAATATATATATATATATATATATATATATATATAGTAAGAGTTGTTACAATGGTTTGTATATTCATAGTATCACTACACAAAAACTTTCGCGTTTCAAAGCTACCTTTTGTGTAGTGATACTATGAATTTATAAACCATTGTAACAACTATTACAATATAACGCTCTACGTTTGTATCGAGCACTCTTTATAAAAGTAAATGCATGAACAGCAGGTTAAAAAAACTACGGGCTCCACAACTCTGTTACAATATATATATATATATATATATATATATATATATATATATTATAAATTATGTTTTAGAACATGTGCATAATTTCTTCTATATATGTCCTCTTCCCTACAATCATACATATATAGAAGAAATTATGTACATGTTCTAAAACATAATTTATAATAAATATTCACTGCTCTATACATCATATATCGAGCACTGTTTTAATTTAATGTTTTGGACGGAAATTTTTTTTCTTTTTTTCTCTCCTCATTCTATGCTCACTCGGATATATATATATATATATATATATAAATGAATAAGGAACGAAGAAAATAATTGCAATGTTCAAAACATTAATATACAACAGTGCTCGATATAAAAATAGACCAATGAATATTTATTATTACTCATTGTGTGTGTGTATGTGCCTCTGTGTGTGTGTGTGTGTGTGTGTGCATGTCAAAACTGATGTTTTGAAAGTAGCATATCTGTATAATACACTGTCTTTGTTTTAAGATATGCCAACCCCATGTCCATGATCTTTTGCTGCAGGTTATTAACAGTATAGGAACAAGCGTTGCTTTGCAACAAAATCTTCGACCATTTTCCTAAAAATGTAAGTGTTTTTTTTGTTTTTTTGTTTTTTTTTATTCGGTGTGTTCTTCAAACGATTCGATCGCTCCCTACTGTTGCACGGTTATTTCGGACCGGTTCCAATTAATCATGATTAAAATTTCCATTAATGCCACCGAACACTAAAAGAAACTTTTTTTTTCACCTCCGTTAGATTCCGTTTTAATTCAGACGCCGAAAGATTATATTGGATCAAAACATGTTTTTCTCTAATAAATAAATAAATAATCTTAGTGAAATGCCAGCAAATATCTATTCTAAATTTAAGTTCTAACATCTGTTATTGGCTGTAGTTTTATTCACAACTTCGTAAACGTATTACAGTTGATTACACAAGAAATAAAGAGCCCCAAAGATACCAACAACTCTAGTCAAATTTCCTTAAAAGAGTGCGAAACGTTTTTTGTAGTACAGTGGATATCAGCTCGGAACGAAAAGTCGGAGAGCCGAGTTCGAATTCCAGTTGAATTCGTTGCATTCACTTACACCCAAATACCCTCAGGAAAAGTATGAATCCGTCTCTTTTCCTTCCAGCTATTTGTTACATAGCAGGACAGAATGGATTCTTTAGCCTGTCGCACAAAAGTAATCGCAATCTACCGCAGAGAAATCTTCTGCCCAGTTAGTTATGGCTCTTTTGAGATATGATTGCGTAAGCGAATATCACGCATGGCACTTAATTGACTGAGCGAATACTTATTCAAGTAGGTAGTTCTTTTTATATTAAATATAAATTTTGAAATTGTGCACATAAAAGAAAAGAATCCCAGTGCTTATACATTGTTAATACACAGATATATATATACACACACATATATACACACATTTATATCACATTTATACGTACATCTTAATTTATTTATAAATGGAACACTCTGTGTGTGTGTGTGTGTCCGTTACATATAGACTCCGAAACGGCTGAACCGATTTTCTTGAAAATTTACACAGTTGTACTATAAGCGTTTGCGAGTGTTCTTAGCTAGGTTTTGTGTCGAGGTACCCCCGATAAATATCTATAATCGAAAAAATCGCGTTATAGAAGGAGTGGTCCGATTTTAATCAAATTTGATACACTCATAGACAAAGACATAAGAAACGATATTCACACGTTTCAAGGTTGCAGTTCTTACAATAGTGAAGATAATCGATAATATATATATATATATAAAGATTTGTGTATGTGTCTGTTTGTATGTCCTTTATACAAATCCACAATTTTTATCCTATTCTCACCAAACTTCACACAAATATTCTTTAGGCCGAGTCTGAGCTCCAGGACCATGGATTAGTTTTAAAGCTTCCATTACACCCGAGCAACGCCGGGCTATACTGCTAGTTTTACATGTATATGTGTGTGCATACGTATGTGTCTGTGTGTATTACTGTTTAAAATGCATTATAATCATAACGACAGAGTGCTCAATAACAGAGAGAGAGAGTGTGTGTGTGTCTGTCGATATAGACCGTGTGGACTTATGAAGTAACACTGCATGATAAGTGTTAGTGTCACGCTAGGATGAGATCTTCAGATCAAGTGCTACTTAAGCAGGCTGTATATATTACTGGCTGTGTATCGGGGTTAATGTTGGATTAAGGGAAGTAAGAAAAAGTAAACCAGATATTCCTTTATTGCCTTTATTCAGAGGTAATTTACTGTCATAGAATCTAAAATTCGTATTTATGCTGGTTAGGTAGTTGGAGTAAATGTGAATGCAAATAAACGTTTTCACTTATTTCCGCCTTATAAAGCCAATTCAAGAAGTAATGGCGGTTAGTCTAAAGATCGAGCAAATTGTGAAAAGTGTGATACATATTAACAACTACATGTATACATGCATACGTTTTTGCATAGAAGGGGCGCTAAAAAGTTTTTCGTTCGATACACTCCCCTAAATATGACTAAATATTCAAACATCAGATGTAAAAACTTCGTTGTCGAGCCGACATCTTTTCAGTACCTCTTCATATGCACACACACACACACACACACACATATATATATATATATATATATATATATATATATATTAATCATATCACCCCAAGCAAGGCGATAACGCCACTGATGCGCAGGGGGCTACGTAAGGGTAAAAAGAATGGAAAAGAGAAAGCCGGAAACCGCATCCTAAACAGGAAACAAGGGATGAGCCTCTTCACCTGTTCAATAGATGTGGGTGGAGTGTGAACCGGGCGATAGTTTAGTCTATAAACTCCAATTGAAAAAAATAAATAAATAAATAAAAGAGAGTGAAAAGATTGGAAAAGAGAAAACCGGAAACCGCATCCTAAACAGGAAACAAGGAATGAGCCTCTTCACCTGTTCAATAGATGTGGGTGGAGTGTGAACCGGGCGATAGTTTATATATATATATATATATATATATATATATATATACTAAATTAATGTAACACACGTGGAAGCTGTCGGTCTCGAAAGAGGTATGACTGACCAGAAGATTGCAATTCCCGCAGTAGGTTGCAATTACTTTGTGGTGGACTAGTTGCCAACCAAGGATATAGAACCCAATCTGCCCGGTTATTTTCCCCGTAGTTAGAGGTAGAAACGGTGGATTATTATCTTTCCCAGGGTTATTTGTGCGTAAGTGATTTCAAAGAATTCAGATGGAATTCGAACTTGGCTCTCCGATTTCTCTTTCTGAGCCGATATGCACTGCACCACAACGCACATCAGAGAGCCGAGTTCGAACTTCAGTTGAATTCGTTACATTCACTTACGCACAAATACCCTTGAGAAAGATATTAATCAGTCTCTTCTCTACGTGGGTTAAATAACAGAACAGATTGGATTCTATAGACATGGTTGGCAACCAGTCTACTAATGGCAACCTACTGCAGCAAAATCTTTTGCCCAGTTAGTCATGTCTCTTTCGAGACATGATTGCCCAAGCGTGTATCACATATGGCACTTAACTGACTGACGTCAAAGATGACGTAGCCCGAATTGTTCAACTGTATTTTGAAACACATTCTGGACGTTATTTTTACTGTATACCTGAGTAGACGCTCCGTTTATTTATTTTTGTCTCTGCGCCTGAATGTTCTGGAAATTTTATTTTAGGAAAAAATAAACGCTCCCCGACATGATTTGCCGTTAAATCAGACGTGCTTTAACCGACTCTGCCGCTCAAAAAAGGCTGAATAATGCCCTTAAGTCAGTCAGGTAAGTGCCATACGTGATACACGCTTGGGTCATCATATCTCGAAATAAGCATGACTGACTGTGCAGAAAATTTTCTCGCAGTAGATTGCCATTACTTTCTTCAGTAGACTGGTTGCCAATCAAGGCTATAGAATTTAATCGGTTCTGCTATTTAACCCATATCTGGAGAAAGAAGAGACGGATTAATACCTTTCCTAATGTATTTGCGCGTAAGTGAATGCAGTGGAATTGGAACACGGTTCTCCAATTTCTCATTCCGAGCCATTATCCATTGCACCACAAGGCACATTTTAATTTAAGTATTTGCTAAAATTAACGTTTAAAGTGATAAAATCTGTTTGTTTAATAAATAAAACATCCATTAATTACTGCATTAGAAATTGGTCCATAACTGTAGTTTTCTTAAAGATAAAACTTCGTTTTTGTTCCGTTCGCTAATCTTAGTCAAATCTTTTTTACGAGATGTGGACGAAATCAGTTAAAACTCGATCGGCTCAAATACAAAAATAAGATGATTTATTTTTTGTTCAAATTCAGGAACGAATGCAAAATGCTGCACATAACAGGATGCTTTTAAATGTCTACTGAATTATTTGAATTGTAATTCTTCTTCTTCATGGGTCGTGACCCTTCAGGTCCTTTGTCGCTTTTAATATTTTTCCTTAGTATCTCTCCTAACCCTCTCTCCTACATCAGTTTTCTTCAGCCTATCAAATATGTCTTGCATTGCTTTCCTTTGGCTCTCTTTCACTCTATCTGTTCTGTGAATTTTAGATTCTCCAAACCCTCTTTCTTCATTACGTGTCCTAGGAACCTCAACTGTCTCTTCCTGATGTTAATTATGAGTTTTCTTCTCGTTTGCATCCTCTCCAACACCTCGTTGTTGCTCACGTGTTCGGCCCATAGTGTTCTCAACACCCTTCTGTGGCACCACATTTCTGCTGCCTCAAGCCTCTCCTTCATCCTTGAGAATCGTCCAACATTCACTCCCATACAGAAGAACAGATATCACATAGCAGTGTATCACTCTTTTCTTCGCTTCCAATGAGATTTTCCTGTCTCTCAGTACTCTGGTTAGCTTTTGAAATGTGCCCTTGGACATGCCAGTGCGTCTCCGGATCTCAGTGTAGCAAATTCCATCCTCTGTCAGAACACTTCCAGGTATTTAACTTTATTTTTTTTTTTATTTTAGTTTCCACGATCTGTACTTGACATTTTGGGATCGTCTTTTTGCTGATGACCATACATTCAGTTTTCTTGAAGTTTATTCTCAGTCTTTTCTTCTCGTATTCGTTGTCTTCTGGAAGTGGTCCTGAATTTTTCTTTCTGTGTCTGCTATCAACACTGTGTCATCTGCGTAGCTTATATTGTTGTGTTTGTGGCCGCCAATGACTAATCCTAGCAGGGACTTTATTTCTCTTAGAATTGTTTCACTATACAGGTTAAATAGATGCTGTGAGAAAACACATCCTTGTCTTAGGCCTTTTTTTATATTTATATACCTACTGAATTCATTTCCCGTCTGTATGCAATTGGTTTGCTGCCAATATAGGTTCTTGATTATCCTGATGTCATGCCGAGGTTGTCGAGCATTTACAACAAGTCTTTGTGCCGTACTTTGTCAAATGCCTTTGCGTAGTCTATAAAGCACAGATGCAGATCCTTATGAATTTGTATTGCTCTTTCAGATAGCATTCTGAGCATGAATATCGTGTTCTTCGTCCCGGTATCTTTAACGAACACACACGGTTCTTGTCTTATCTCTGGCCCGATTCTGCCGCTCACTCTGTTTACCAGAATCTGGCACAGGGATACTAAATGCAGTCACTTCGAAATCCAATTTTGTTTAATTTAATCTATTACTAACCTTTAAATCTATAAGTGTTTTTGTTTTACAATTTTACTCAGTCTTTTGTAGAAGGATTGATATTTATTTATTTCGTGAAAAAGTGACTGCTTTAAAATTCATCCAAGCTTAATATTTTCTGATCGTTAACCTTGACTTACACAATTTTTGTTTTAGGTAAATAACTTTGTGTTCTTGATGGATGTGCGTTGTGGTATAGTGGATATCGGCTCGGAACGAGAAGCCGGGGAGCCGAGTTCGAATTCCAGTTTTAATCCATTGCATTCACTTACGCTCAAATACCCTTGGGAAAGGTATTAATCCGTCTCTTCCTTCCAGTTATGGGTTAAATAGCAGGACAGATTGGTCTTCAAGCAAAACGTCTACTTTTTTTCACTCGAAGCATATTGTTTCACATATGCTATAACTTGGCTTTTTGTTAGAGAATTATTCAATCAGAACAAGCGAACACACCAATTGGAATATTGACAATTTTTTTTCTTTTTTGCTTGTTCCACAATTTTTGAGTGAATAATTCTCTTTCAAATTTTCTAAACAATCTTTTAAAAAGAATTTATATCTCTGAACAATTTAAGTCAATTTATTTTACTCGAATGTTCAAACATTCACTTATTCCCCATAATGAAGAACTAAACATTCTGACGCAAACTTGATTGTGAATACGTTTGTTTTTCGATATGTATATTTTTCATTGTGCGTTGTGGCACAGTGGATATCGGCTCGGAACGAGAAATCGGGGAGCCGAGTTCAAATTCCAGTTGAATTCCTTGCATTCACTTCCGAGCAAATACCCTTGGGAAAAGTATTAACTCGTCTCTTTCCTCCAGTTATGGGTTAAATAATAGGACAGATTGGGTTCTATAGCCTTGGTCGGCAACCAGTCTACCGCAGAAAGCAAGGGCAACCTACTGCGGGATAATCTTCTGCCCAGTCAGTCTCTTTCGAGACATGATCGCCCAAGCGTGTATCACGTATGGCACTTAACTGACTGACTGACATTTTTCATTACCTCTGTGGGATTTTATTACATTGATGGATATTAATATTTAGCTATTTAAAAAAAAAAAAGATTTATTTCCAGAGCTAAAATGTCCCAATTTTACTTTCTTTTTTTTTTTCTTGGGTGTTGATTTCCTTAGATAAATCTTTTACCTTACGAAGTCTGAAGAGCAAACGAGTTGTAAAAAATCGTTTTAAAATCTAAGAAAATGAGAATGCTACTTTGAATAAATCAGCATATAAAGGTGGCACCTAATATCAAAAGTATATATTAATGAGGGGAAATTGGATAACAAAATATTGTAGAAAAATGGGCGACAAAAGTGAAACAAAAAATAGAGGAAGAAGAGATAAATGAATGAGACGGAGGGGTAGAGTAAAAGAAAGAAAAAAGAAACAAAAAGAGAGAGAAAAACTATCTAAACTTATTTATCAATGGAACTTTGTCTCTCTCTGTGTATGTTTGTGTGTATGTGTGTGTATGTGTCTGTGTGTGTGTATCTGTTACCTATAAACTCCGAAACGGCTGAACCGATTTTCTTGAAAATTTACACAGTTGTACTATAAGCATCTGCGAGTGTTCTTAGCTAGGTTTTGTGTCCAGGTACCCCCGATAAATATCGAAAATCGAAAAAATCGGTTTATAGAAGGAGTGGTCCGATTTTAATCAAATTTGATACACTCATAGACAAAGACATAAGAAACGATATTCAGAAGTTTCAAGGTTGCAGTTCTTATAATAGTGCAGAAAATCGATAATATATATATATATATATAAAAGGCAAGATATTTGTGTGTATGTCTGTTTATCTGCACGTATGTCTGTATTTTTTCAGCCCTTTTATTTTACTTTTTGCTTCGAGTTTGGCTCTAAGTAGGTATAATTGTAGTTCTTAGTCTCAGCCATGATACCATTTACTCAGAGGACTTATTTAGCCTTCAAAATTCAGTTTACGACGAAAAAAATTTATTTGATATCGATACCAGGAAATCAAAATTTAACTTACATCCATTGATTTTTCTTTCAGTCTACGGTTTCGCTTTAACCGGAAACAACTATTGCTTTTTAGTCTTTCGTGCCAAGGTCCAAAGAATCTGAACTCCAGGACCATGGATTAGTTTTAAAGCTTTCATTACACCCGAGCAACGCCGGGCTATATTACTAGTTGTTATATAATAGGAAAAACAAAAAAGAAAAGAAAGAAAATCCATTATTCGTCAGAAAGAAAGAAAGAAAGAAAGAAAGAAAGAAAACAAAAATATATCTAGTTGCGATCCTCTCTACCATAATGGAACCGTGGTATCTCAGCCTGGTGTAATGGTTAGTAGCTTGTCTTGCTAGCACTTATTACAACTGATTAGTGCGTTCGAGCCTGACTGAGTACCCTATACTTTTCGCTTTGTGCCACATCGAAGCGGCTCTTAGAAAATCAACTATCATGATAAAACTGTTTATACAAAAATATATATATATATATATATATATATATATATATATATATATCCCTTCTGTCACGCTCAAGAAGGTTGGACTTTTTTTTTCTTATATCTTAATGTAAGATACTCAACAGTAGGTACATCAATATGTATATTGCCTTCGTTTTAGACGGCATATCGATATAAATATTTTGCCGTCATTTTAGATGGCACGGACCCACCCGTAGAAAATAATGAGAAACTAGCAAAGAAAGTGATATCTATGAAGGAAGAGTTGAATAAAAAGAAAGACAAATATAT
Organism: Ascarosepion bandense; assembly: GCA_037127315.1. Classification (NCBI taxonomy): domain Eukaryota; kingdom Metazoa; phylum Mollusca; class Cephalopoda; order Sepiida; family Sepiidae; genus Ascarosepion; species Ascarosepion bandense. Next base: position 569,511 of record JBBBDQ010000530.1, on the reverse strand, counting down.
AAAAGAAGATTAGAAAGAATAGAAAAAAAAATTGACAAAGACAAAAAAGAAATAGTCATCCATCGTATTTGTTTCGGGGCTGAAAGATTAGGAAATAAGAGAAATAGAGTGAATTGCTAGTTTTTTAAGAGGTTCAACTCTTCGAAGCGCAACGAAATAAAAAATACTGCGGAAAATTCAACCAGATAATAGACAAAACTGATAAAAAAATAAAAGAAATATATATTCACGGGAAGTAGGGATTGATTTAACAGCGTTCTCATGTCGCCGGGGCGAAGACAACAAATCAAAACATCTGATTTAAGTGACAGAAAACCATATTACTAGGGAAAGAAGATATATATATATATATATATATATATATATATATATATATATATATATATCGGGAAGACTGAAAAGATTTTGAAAATGGAAAAACCAATGGAATCTTATCACTGTGGGACATCTTCCGTATCTTCGCAGAAGGCGCAAGTCCTGATTTTATCACATTTCATCAAGCCTTATCATTTTCTCACTCTCTTTCTCTATCTCTCACTATATATATCATACACACGCGCACACACGCAAATACGCACGGACATATATACACACATACACACACACTCAAATCTAGCCTTTCACTACTCTTTATTACGATGGCAATTGTTCTAACAAATTGCAATCCTTAGACCTAGCAGACATTCACAGCTAGGACCCACCATGGCATGCACGCAGTGGTAAATCATCCTTCTTGATCTTTTTTTAAGGAGTAAGTTCCATTTAGACTTCTTCCTGAGAAGAGTTACTTTCTGGAACAGACTCCAGGTTGGATGCGTCTATAACCACTCAGTCAGTTAAGTACCATACGTGATACACGCTTGGGCGATCATGCCTCGAAAGAGACATGACTGACTGGGCAGAAGATTATCCCGCAGTAGGTTGCCATTGCTTTCTACGATAGACTGGTTGCCGACCAAGGCTATAGAACCCAATCTATCCTGTTATTTAACCCATAACTGGAAGGAATAGATGGATTAATACCTTTCCCAAGGGTATTTGCGCGTAAGTGAATGCAATGAATTCAGCTGGAATTCGAACTCGACTCCCCAATTTCCCGTTCCGAGCCGATATCCACTGCACCACAACGCACATCCTAACATCATAACCACTACAATGTCATAATCTTCAAATCGAAATGAACCGATATCTTTCTTACATATCGTCCTAATATGCACTTTTTCCCCGTTTCTAAATATAATCTCACTTGGTCAACTCCTACCTTGATTTGCCCTTACACCTATTTACAAATATATATTCTTATATATATATATGAAGTATACAAATATTGCATGTTATAACCTACTCTGTGGTTAAAATGGATACTAATATTCTGACAGTGATCAAATCTTATCACTGTCGGATATCTTCCATATCTTGGTAAAAAGCTCATACCTCGACATCTCTTGTGGCGTAGCTCGCACACCTAACACACGGTTCACAATATATAAAGGACTAATATCGAGTAGTGACGGTGCAGTCGGCAGCTGACTGCTAGCACGGTCGTTGTCTACTCAGCTCGCTAGTTGTTACCCCCCTACACGGACGTGGACTACTGTATCTACCGAGAATAAACGTATTACTTATTTATATCTGTGTATTGTCATTCCTCCACGCTTCAACAACATCATAACCTTATCATCTTTCTCTCTCTTTATTTTTATCTTTCACACAATTATATAGGCACTAAAATATTCTTGCATATGTGAGAGATCACAATATTGCAGGTTAAGGCTTAGCTTGTGACTGCGATAATTATATATCTCAACTAATCAATGAAATTTTGTTATAGTGGGACAGCTTCTGTACCTGCATAGATAGATAGATAGATAGATAGATAGATAATGAACAGACTGAGATAGATAGATAGATAGATAGATAGATAGATAGATAGATAGATAGATAGATAGATAATGAACAGACTGAGATAGATAGATAGATAGATAGATAGATAATGAACAGACTGAGATAGATAGATAGATAGATAGATAGATAGATAGATAATGAACAGACTGAGATAGATAGATAGATAGATAATGAACAGACTGAGATAGATAGATAGATAGATAATGAACAGACTGAGATAGATAGATAGATAGATAATGAACAGACTGAGATAGATAGATAGATAGATAATGAACAGACTGAGATAGATAGATAGATAGATAATGAACAGACTGAGATAGATAGATAGATAGATAATGAACAGACTGAGATAGATAGATAGATAGATAATGAACAGACTGAGATAGATAGATAGATAGATAATGAACAGACTGAGATAGATAGATAGATAGATAATGAACAGACTGAGATAGATAGATAGATAGATAATGAACAGACTGAGATAGATAGATAGATAGATAATGAACAGACTGAGATAGATAGATAGATAGATAATGAACAGACTGAGATAGATAGATAGATAGATAATGAACAGACTGAGATAGATAGATAGATAGATAATGAACAGACTGAGATAGATAGATAGATAGATAATGAACAGACTGAGATAGATAGATAGATAGATAGTGAACAGACTTAGATAGATAGATAGATAGATAGATAGATAGATAGATAGGAAGGACGGTGTCAAATATTTTTACCCAGTTAATCTTACATATTCTTGTAAACTGCATTTAGTTCCTCCTCTTACGACCATGCAAACCTACCTTAAGTGGTTCTTTAGCCTTGTATTCGGTTAACATCTGCTAAAATATCAAACGAAGTACAAAAAGCCTGATTTAAATGGATCAAAATAATAATAACAATAATAATTAACTGAATGTACAACTTTTCTTCTGGTTAAAATGTCTTCTCTTAGATTGGATTGATTTGATTTTTAAGTTTTATCAGCCTTTTGCAAATTATTTAAAACCAGAAAATATTTTTACATGGTAAGAATTTTTTGGATGTAATAATAATTTACTCATTAAGTCCCACTATTTAACCCATAGCTCGAGAGAAATGATGTGGATTTGTACTTTTTCCAAAAGTATTTGCGCGTAAGTGAATATGATGAATCCGACTGGAAATGGTACTCTCCGATCTCTAATCCACTACACCACACACACAGCCAAGTGGTCACCCATCTAGGCACTGACAAAGTCGAAGTTGCTTGTACGAGAAGCAGTGTTTAAACGTGAGTCCCAGTCTAGGAGAAGGACTGCTCTGAATTCAAAATGGAGAAGACAATGAGAAACCACCTCTTCCGAAGATGTCATGCCAAATCACAAATAATAAAGAAATAGAAACGATTACCGGTCATAACCAGCTATGTCCTGAAAAGACATGAAATTAGAAAGATTTAAGACTATTAGGTCGTATCTAATGTTCCGATTCCAACGACCGCAAAGTACTCCAACCCTCCCGGTTTTATGCAATGAGTAAAAGTACTATTGCAGAATTGGAAAACCCGGGACCGATCTTCTCTCGTCTTACACCGCATACTGCCCGAAGACGAAAACACGACACCGCGTATCGCCTGGGGTAGGAGAACATTGGTGAGAAAAGGAATAGACCACACTCTGAGCCGACCAAAAAGCCGGGCAGTGAAGCACTGAACCGAGACTGAAGTTCCGGGAAGTGACACTTTAATTGATGCTAGGCAGAACATATAGATATTCTGATTCGAGGCAGAAGTGTCGATGTTTGCGTAAATTTTCCCGTAATTTTTACGCATATATATATATATATATATACGTTTTTTTCTTTCAAACATCCGGATATCATTTATCAGTTATAAGCTAACTAGAATATTTTAGAACATAGGGATACTTTTGGGAAAAGCAATAGAGCGTATATGCCGCTGAGAGGTTATTTCTCCTTCCACAAGATATGTTCATGGCTACCATATTTCTGCAAACTATTGAAACAAAATGAAGGACAGCACTAAGATATGAAAAAATAAGGTTTTTATTACATATAAAAATGGTGATTTTCTAAGCCGAGCTTAGATTTGGTACAGAACCGAAAGTATAGAGCACTCAGTGAGAATTCTTCTTCTTCTTCTTCTTCTTCTTCTTCTTCTTCTTCTTGTGCTGTGTCCCTTCAGGACGTAGGCCATTATGGACTTCCATTTGCCCCTGTCTCTTGTTGCTCTTAATATTTTCCTCTTGTTATCTCTCCCAGACCCGCTTGAGCCAACCATTTGCTCAACCTCATAAAATATGTCTCGCGATGTTTTCCCCTGTCCTGTGAGTATAAGATTCTCCAGGCCCTCCTTCCTCATCACGTGTCCCAGGAAACTCAGTTTCTTTATGATGTTAAGTATGAATTTTTTTCTCGATTACATCCTCTCCAACACCTCGTCGTTGCTTACGTGTTTAGTCCATAGTATCCTCAGCATCCTTCTAGAGAACCACATTTCTGTTGCCACGAGCATCTCCTTCATCCTTGAAGAGATTGTTCGACATTCGCTACCATACAGAAGAACAGAGATCACATAACAGTTAAGCATTCATTTCTGTGTTTCTAATTATATTAACTTGTCTCTCAGTACACTGGTTAACTGTAGAAATGCATACTTGACGATGGCAAAGTGTCTTCGGATCTCAGTGTCGCACTTTCCATACTCAGCCGTAATTATAATAACAAAACAAATTTGCTACTCATCCCACCATGTCGAAGTGCCCAAAATAATTTTTTAAGCATAACTTAGATGTGGCACAAGGCCAAAAGAGTGGAGCACCCAGGTAAGATCTTAGTAGTAATTGATCTAGCGAGACAGGCTTGCTAACCATTACACTACGTCCAAGTGACCAAATTACCTTTGAATTTAAAGTGACAATTATTTGGTGACAATTATTTGATACTTTTTAACCACAAAATGTCTTCTCCTGACAGTTACCATTAACCCTCTAGGGCCATTCGTATCATATTTGATACAGTATTTCCCTATAAGGAAACATTTGGTATTTCCCTATAAGGAAACATTTGGTATTTCCCTATAAGGAAACATTTGGTATTCATTGAGTCAGTACTGCTTTCATTTGAAATTTATAAAATATTTCTCTTAAAAAATTTTTCAGGAAAATATTTCTTTCAAGGCTTGTTTTCATACTGTATCAAATATGATACGAATGGCCCTAGAGGGTTAAAATCATAAAAATAAAGCAAGTAAAAAATCAACTAAGCCTTTCAAACTTCCTTTCTCCAATATTCGTACCAATTTCTGTAGCGAAGAAACTTTTCTTTTTAAACGTTCTCCAGATATCTTTTCTGTGAATCTAATTTAAATTCTTCCAACTCTAACAGTGAATTTTCTAGTCCATGCCATCTTGGATCCATATGCATGACTTTAGCGTTTATATCCGGGAAATTCCTCTAATAGCAAGGGAATTGTCAGTTGAGTTAGGAGTGGGATTCTTTCATATGCTTTCGAGTTTCGTTATTATACATTATACGCTGTTAACTGTTGCCTTTCCTTTTTTTTTTGCCTCCTTATACTCAGGATTGCTGCTTATTAGATAAAATTCCCAACAGATTTAAAATAACCCTCTCTCTCTCTCTCTCTCTCTCTCTCTCTCTCTCTCTCTCTCTCAACATTCATCTGCGGTCATCTTTTTGTTTGAATACTTTCATGCTAATTATGTTGACAATAAAGAATCAAATGCAGATTTTTGGTTTAGATAAAAATCAAATGCAGATCAAATATGGATCGGAATCCGACAAGATTATAAGAATAAAGAAGAAATAAGAACCAATTATCAATCTAAAACTTTTTGCTTTTATTAAAACTTCGTCAGAGATTGAGAGAAAATGGACATCACTTTGCTATTTTCAGTTTCGTTTCGGTCGATTTTCATTGGTCAGTCATGTATCCTGTACATTAAAACCGTGAATAATTCTATATGTACGTAAGTTTGTAAAAATTCTACTAAGACTAAGCGGGTATCGGGTGGTAAGGTGTATTCCTAATTGTGTTTGTGTGCCTGTCTAGGAGGGGTTCCAATGATTCCATTTTTGTGTTGTCAGTCGGTATAGTGGAGTGGATTCTGTTAATTTGGAGTTGAAAATACCAAGGTTCTGTTGATTTGTCTGGTTTCTCTCAATACACTCGAAGGTTAAATAAAAATGAGATATGATTGATTTTCAATTTGTTCCTTATTTTTATAACACATACACACACACAAACACACACACACCCACATAAATGTGTGTGTGTGTGTGTTTAAATTAAAAAAGAAAGTGGCATGTAGGTAAAATCACAAGGGAGATCCTACTAATATTAATCTGAAACAAATTTTTGGTAGGCAAGCATTCTTTTCCCATCCTTTTTTCACTTCCCCTCCTACTTTTCTCTTTTATTTCTTTCCTTTTCATTCTATTTTTCCCCGTTTCTTTTTTCCTTGCTTATTGCTACGATTTTAATTTTCTTTTCCTCTCCCCAACCTCTAGTGAACTTCCGGTGTTTTGAAAACTAAATTTTTCCATAATAAAAAAAGATCGCTGATCAAGCGAATTTATTTCGCTGAAATGACCATTCGATGTATGTCATTTTCGATATTTAATTTTAAAAAAGTCATATATATATATATATATATATATATATATATATATATATATATATATATATATAAATGAAAAATATACAAAAGTTCTACAATATAAATGTATTGAACACGTTTTAATACAACTGTGTACTGGTCTAATTTAATTATGAGTAAAAACTAACTAATTATATATATATATATATATATATATATATATATATATATTATATTATATATAATTATTTAACTTAATTTTTGGTCATAATTAAATTAGACCAGTACACAGTTGTATTAAAAAGTGTTCGATCCAATTATATTGTAGAACTTTTGTAGATGTTATTTTTTCCATTTGTAAACGAGTTATTACGCTACCTAGGTTTCTACCATGTGGTTTCTTCAGAAATTTGCAATAATAAATTTGAAAATTGCCCGAAATTTTCAATACCAGATTTGCAAATTGCCTGAAGACACCACATGGTAGAAACCTAGTTCAGGTGATATCTCATTTATAAATGAAAAAAAAAAAATGTATGCATATAAATACATAACATTTCCAAAGAAAATTAACCTTTCAGCTTAGGGTTGTTTTCATCACATTCACCAATACCCTACGCTTTCTAGGTTGCTAGCTGAAGATACCGAAGGCGGCATTACTGCGATAGCGCAATAGTTTGTTCCCTGTTAAATCTTTTGCCTTAAATTATTGTTATTTTCTTATTTGAAATTGCGTCAAATTCAGTTACCACCATGACATGGATGGTAGTAAGGGTCATTTATTGTACATGACTGACAGTAGTGATGATTCTGCAGATTATAGTTTAGCAATGTTTAGGATGTGGTTTCCGGCTTTCTCTTTTCCAATCTTTTCTCTTTTTTTGTTTTTTTTTGTTCTCAATTGGAGTAGATAGACTAAACTATCACCCGGTTCACACTCCTCCCAAGTCTATTGAACAGATTAAGAGGCTCACCCCTTGTTCCCTGTTTAGGATGTGGTTTCTGGCTTTCTCTTTTCTAATCTTTTCACACTTTTCTTCTTTTTTTTTTGTTCTCAATTGGAGTAGATAGACTAAATTATCGCCCGGTTCACACTCCACCCACGTCTATTGAACAGGTGTAGAGGCTCATCCCTTGTTCCCTGTTTAGGATGTGGTTTCCGGCCTTCTCTCTTCTAATCTTTTCACTCTACGTAGCCCCCTGCACATCAGTGGCATTACCGCCTTGCTCGGGGTGATATGATTAAAAAAAAAATGACGAGTTTTCGGTATTTGTGGATGAATAAAACGTCTTTGATTGTTTTATATTTTTACATGCATATTTTTAAAAAATTATTCATTTTTATGAATAATAATCATTGAGATAATAATCATTAAAAACAGTTTCTGCACTCTCTAAGTTTCCCCAAAATGTAAGCTGAAAAAACATTCAACTAAGTGTCATACGTAATAAACGCTTGGGCGAACAGGCCTCTTCAAGACATTACTGACTAGGCAGAAGATTTTTACGCAGTTGGTTGCCATTTCCTTCTGCACTAGACTGGTTGCCAACCAAGCCTATAGAACTCAGTCTGTCCTGATATTCAACCCATAGTTGGAAGAAGAAGAAATAGATTCACACCTTTTCCCATCGGTGAATGCAACGAATTTAATTAGGATTCGAACGCAGCTCTCCGATTTCTCATTCCGATCTGATATCTATTGCACCACAACGTTAATTATTTACTTGTTTAAATTAACCTTTGTTGAATGACTTTATTGAACTTGTACACAGACTTTATTGATTGACACCAATTACTTTTAACTCTAACACACCTGTAGTGTTTAGTTTTCGCTTGAGTCAAATGACAAGACACTTCACAGATAAACACTATGCGACCTCCAGAGTTACGAAATGTATACTAAGTAAAGAATAAAAGTGCTGCGTAGGTTTATAATAACATTCCTATCTCAATTCTGCGATTTTTCTTCCAGACATTGAGGCTCAAACTTGCGAGTTCAGTAAACGTTGGCTATTCACATTGCTTTGATTAGAGAAAGCATAATATTATGTGACCCTTACGAAATTGTTTTACTATCCACGCCTATCTCTATTGTGTCACTATGATGTCATATCTATCTATCTATCTATCTATCTATCTATCTATCTATCTATAACTTATTTGTTTGAACGTTATTTTTAATGGATACTCATATTTGAGTAAATGCTCTGTTTTGATAATTAAACAGTATATTTATTTACATCTAATCTACTTGCCTGAATATTCAAGAAATCTTTAGAAAAATACGCTCCCTCCGGTAGGATTCGAGCTTGCGTCTTCTTGTTTTTTCCTAACGTGATTAAGTTTGGGGCAACCTGCAGGCCATGGAACTGGTCTTCCCTACGTATCCATCTTTTATGATAGATGTCATCACCAACAAAGTGACTAAAAATGTGCTGGAGACCCATCATGCATGAACCATATGCCACTTAGTATTAGCAGGGTTACATCCTCTAGCAGGTTTGGAGGTGTGTTCGAAATAAAGTTCCTGTAAACAGCTCCTGTAAGACGTGCTTGGAGAACTTATGGTCCTACTAGACAGTCACCAACAATTCCAGCCCACACAATAATCGTAAATTGATGCTGATACCTAGCGTATATTTAGCGTGGGATTTTGATCCGCTCACATATTTTGGTTGTGTAAAACTATTATTCCATTCTTCCAAATGTTGTGCCATCCGTAAATGAGACTGAAGAGACAAACAACGGATTGGCAGTTAGTGAAATAAAACATCGGCAAAAACCCTGCATACGTTGTAAATGAAGCGAATACAAGAGCTGATCTTAAAGTACCCTCCATTTTTTACTATGAGATGTTCGACATACTAGTGTTACTTGACGTGTGCTGATACATGGATAGTCTCTAACAGCCTGTAGAATGTGTTCTTTGTGGTCAGTCGTGCAAGCGGACCTCGGTCTATAGTTTGTGGTGCCATGGATTCTCTCTCAACAACGCGTCGATAAACAGCAGTAAAAGTTGGATGATTTGGCTACCTTCGATCTGGAAACTCAATCTGGTACAGCCGTGCAGAATTTCAGAATCGACGGGAATAAACATTCTAAGTAAAATTAATGAAACAATCCACATAGACAACCACAGATTATACAGAGATGACGGATTAATGATAGCACCGGACAACAAAAGAGAGAATGATAGAATAAGAAAAATACTTTACAAACTATAGATTTTGAAACAAATAAGTTTGAAACAAATAAATAGTTGAGATAAATTTTCGTTTTAGGTCCCGAAGGCTTTTCCCCCTTCAAATTTATCCAAAATAACATTATTTCTGTGCAAATGTATATGCTGAACTCAAATCAACAATTAGTTATTGAAGAAACCTACCTTTTTTGCTCTGAACGTCCAGGAAAAAATCGAACTACATTTTGTCTCCCGTAACTCTAACGCACTTATGTAATTAACTGCTGAATGTTTGTCGGCGTAGGACAACAAATTTCGGTCTATTTTCGGCCGATTTAATTCCTTTACTGAAACTTCCGGCTATTTGTGGTACAGTGGATATCGGCTCGGAACGAGAAACTGGGGAGCCGAGTTCGAATTCCAGTTGAATCCATTGTGTTCACTTATGCGCAAATACCCTTGAGAAAGGTATTAATCCGTCTACTTCCTTCCAATTATGGGTTAAATAACAGGACAGATTGGGTCGGCAACCAGTCTACCACAGAAAGCAATGGCAATCTACTGCGGGATAATCTTCTACCCAGTCAGTCATGTCTCTTTCGAGACATGATCGTCCAAGCGTGTATCACGTATGGCACTTAACTGACTGACTGACTTCCTGTCATAAAAGTAATACGCTATTGTATTTCTACGCGTATTACTTTCATTACAGGAAGTAAATAGCCGGAGGTTTCAGTAAAGGAAGTAAATCGACCGAAATTGGTTGCCTACGCAGAACGTCATTCTGCAGTTAATTACATGACTTCGTGAGAGTTACGGGAGGCAAAAAGTGCGAGATGAAGTTCGATTTTTTCTGGTCGCTAAGATCAATACAAGTAAATTTCTTCAATAACTAATTGTTGATTTGAGTTCAGCATATACATTTGCACAGAAATAATGCTTTTTTGGATAAATTTGAAGGGGGAAAAGCTTTTGGGACCTAAAACGAAAATTTACCATAGCTGAAACAAAAAAGAAAATAGCGTAATATTTAGATGTAGAATTCAATTTACAAATTGGCAGTGTCTTTCCATATACGAAAACAAACACGACTTTAAATTACTTAAACACAAGATCTAACCATTTAACGAGCATAATCAAACGCATCCATAAAGGAATAGAGCACAGGCTAAGAAAAATGATTATGAAAATGCTTTAAAAAATCTGGGCATAAGAACATTTCAGAATACAAACCTCAGTCAGTCAGTTAAGTGCCATACGCGATACACGCTTAGGCGATCATGTCTCGAAAGAGACATGACTGACTGGGCAGAAGATTATCCCGCAGTAGGTTGCCATTGCTTTCTGCGGTAGACTGGTTGCCGACCAAGGCTATAGAACCCAATCTGTCCTGCTATTTAACCCATAACTGGAAGGAAGCAGACGGATTAATACCTTTCCCAAGGGTATTTGTGCGTAAGTGAATACAATGGATTCAACTGGAATTCGAACTCGGCTCCCCGGCTTCTCGTTCCGAGCCGATATCCACTGGACCACAACGCACATCCGGATCACAACGCACATACAAACCTCAGCCAAACAAAAAAACAAAAACAAAAATAATAGGAATCAAAACATTATTTGGTTCGACCAACTGTTTAACTTAGAAGTAAAAACCAAGATAGAACAAATATTTCTTTTAAAATTAATCAATAAACACTTCCCAAAAACTCACAATTAAACAAAATTTTCAATAGGAATTCCATCAAATTAAGTTATAGCTGTACTAGTAATTTAGAAAATTACATAAAATAATGGTAGAAACATAAATAACAACGAAAAAATAGCATCATTAACAAGGACTGTAACTGAAAAGATAAAAACTTAACTGACTTTTAACTGACCCACTTAACTGACTTTGTTATACAGAAGAGGTTATTTACAAAGCAGAAGTTTATAAAAGGTTAAAGTAAAACATATTTGGGATCTACCAAAGACAATTTTAAAATCAGATGGCATAATCATAAATCTACATTTAAACTGGAAAACCTCAAAATTAGTACCAAACTGGCTAACCACGTGGAGAAATTAAAATTCAAAAATGGAAAAGACCCTGATATAATTTGAATCATGGTGAAAATAACCAAACCATACAATGGTGGCAACGTATGCAAATTGTGCCAGGAGGAAAATTAGCTAATATGTTGTTCCCAGAAAGAAAAATAATTACTTAATTAAAGATCGGAAATTATGTACAAATGTAACCATACCCACAAATACTTACTTGGATCATGCAAACATGGATAAAAGTGTTCTAAAATCCTTAGAACACCTCCTCCTTACTCCTTACTAATTTTGAAAAAAATTTCGGTTGTTTGAAAATTCCAATTGCGCGTTCGTAAAAAAATCCCTGCGCAAGCGTTTGAAAAACGGTAAAATCAGTGGTTGTAAATCGCCTGAACAACCTAGGTTGCTGAAATAACTTATTTCCAGATTAAAAATATTCAAAGGTTCTACAATATAAATACATTGAACACTTTTTAATACGACTGTGTACTGGTCTAATGTAATTATGACCAAAAATTAACTCAGTAACTAACTAACTATATATATATATATATATATATATATATATATATATATTAAGGTACTTTCGGGTTAAAATGGTCAATATCAGGAATAGAACATATTTAAATATAAAAGTGGACATTGATGTCAACACCCAGAAGCGACCATGATAAATTGTCATGGGTTCAATGTCTACTATATATATATATATATATATACTAGCAGTATAACCCGGCGTTGCTCAGGTGTAATGAAAGCTTTAAAACTAATCCATGGTCCTGGAGCTCAGACTCAGCCTAAAGAATATTTGTGTGAAGTTTGGTGAGAATCGGATAAAAATTGTGGATTTGTATAGAGGACATACAGACAGATAAACACACACACACACACACACACACACACAAAAACACTTGCCTTATATATATATATATATATATATATATAATCGATTTTCTGCACAATTGTAAAAATTGAAATCTTGAAACTTCTGACTATCGTTTCTTATATCTTTGTCTATGAGTGTATCAAATTTGATTAAAATCGGACCACTCCTTCTATAACCCGATTTTTTCGATTATCGTTTTCGATATTTATTAGGGGTACCTCGACACCAAACTTAGCTAAGGACACTCGCAGACACTTATCATACAACTTTGTAAATTTTCAATAAAATCGGTTCAGCTGTTTCGGAGTCTATAGGTAACGGACACACACACACACACACAGACAAAGTTCCATTTATAAATAAGTTTATATATATATATATATATATATATATATATATATATATATATATATATTAAAAAAATGAAAGTGTGTAATATATGAAAGTATTTTTATACAACATCAACCGTGAGCATCTTAAAAATTTATTCTTAGACCATACAAAAATAATTTAATATTACTCAAAAATAATTTTATTAAGTTTTTGTCTTTTCATTTTATTATTTTGTTGCAATTTTTAATTTCTCCCAATCGTACATGACATATTTTTATTATTATTATTATTCTAAATTTGAAGTCTAAAAGGTAGTTTAATGCATTTTTCGAATGTGAACTTTTTAAAATAATTTTCTTGCTGGGTGTGGGGGTTAACACCTGTTAGATTTTTTACAGAAGATCAAATAAGAAATATTGTTATATTCTTATTAATATAAAGTATATTCATTCTCCTAAATTTTATAATTACCCTCAGTTTTTAATTAAAATGGCGGATCGATGACAAACTGATCGTGAGAATGATTTAAAAGTTTTTAAAACTTTATTGAAATAAGCAAAATTATATTTTTATTTTTACAGATAAGCTATTATTTATCGAATAAAGTAATAAATAAATAAAAACTCCAAAAACGAGTCATTTAAATTATTAATTATTGAATCATTATCAAAGTTCGTTTAAAGTTTTTAGCCCAAACTTAGGTCATACCCAATTTATATATAAAAATAAATTTAGGAAATACAGATTGTTAGATAAATTTAGGTAAGATAGATAGATAGATAGACAGATAGATAGATACTTTCAAACAAGTATGATTAACAAGAACTGACAAGGTCTGTCTGTTTAATTTTCATAGTATTTTCTCTATTTTCGAATAAGATATTAACGATTCTGCTAGAATTTGTGGATAAATTGTATCCATATATGTACGTGCGAGCGCGCATACACACACACACACACATATCTATATAGTTTTAGGGTAAAGAATTTGTCAATTGGAGTAGGTAGACTAAACTATCACCCGGTTCATACTCCACCCACGTCTATTGAACAGGTGTAGAGGCTCATCCCTTGTTTCCTTGTTTAGGATGTGGTTTCCGGCTTTCTCATTTCCAATCTTTTCACTCTTACGTAGCCCCCTGCACATCAGTGGCGTTACCGCTTTGCTCGGAATGATATGATTAAAAAAAAAAATTCAGCTGAGGAGGTTCATTCCGACTTCGACGTTTCCTGAAGATATCCTTTTAGTCTTTATTCATCGGTTCTGTTTTTTTTCTGCTACTGAGTTCCGGTCCCCTTTCCTATTTATAAGTAGTCTGGTGTAATTTGGTATTTTCTGTTAGCGATCCAGTTTTCAATTGGTTGATTTTCTATTTTCTTTTTTTCCTTTTTTACTTTTATTGTGAAGGTGTGTGTACTTGCGTATGTATCAGTGTCTGTGCCTGTATGTGCGATAGTTTTCTTGTATTCATACACACAGACTTACCAATATTAATTCTCTATATTCTCGCATACAAGTTTCACTCACAAGGTCTCAGTCAGTCAGTTAAGTACCATACATGGTACACGCTAGAGTGATCATGTCTTGAAAGAGACATGACTGAATGGGCAGAGGATTTTCCTGCAGTAGTTTGCCATTAGTTGCTGGGTAGACTGGTTACCAACCAAGGCTATAGAACCCAGTCTGTCCTGCTATTTATCTGATAGCTGGAGGCAGCCTTTGAAATTTCACTCGCCCAAATGACTCAGACGATTAAAAAATTAATTAGGCGATTAAAGTTCATTGCTTTACTCACCCGCGGTCGATTAAAAATCTCACAATGTAGCGTCTTCGTTCAAACATAGAAAAACCCAACCCAACTTTTACAATCCAAAAGTATGCCATTTAAGGTTCACAAGCTACTTAAAATGACCTACAATGACATTATTGAACTCTTTGGTCTCGCTTTTATCGTCACGGTCAGTGTAAACATTCGTTTAATTAGCGTTTCCAGAGTGGAGCCAAAATGTCTCGGTCCCCCAGATTGCTTACAAAAAGTAAAAACGAACATTTGAAAGAAAGAAAGAAAGAAAGAAAGAAAGAAAGAAAGAAAGATACGCATACTTCTTTCAGCGACGCAGAGAAAAAGAAATTATACAAGTAAGTGAAAAATCGAGGAGCCGAGTTCGAATTCCAGCTGAATTCATTGCATTCACTTACGCGCAAATAACCTTGGGAAAGGTATTAATCCGGCTATTCCTTCCAGTTATGGGTTAAATAACTGGACAGATTGGGTTCTATAGCCTTGGTCGGCAACCAGTCTACCGCAGAAAGCAATGGCAAACTATTGCGGAATAATCTTCTGCCCAGTCAGTCATGTCTATTTCGAGACATGATCGCCCAAGCGTGTATCACGTATGGCATTTAACTAACTGACTGAATATGTTTATAGAAAATCGTTGAGAAAATCAGATTTGTTATTTTTTATCGTCTATGAAATGGAGGTTGCAGTCAAACAGAAGAAACTACGATAGGTACTTCCACTCAATTGCCCCCACCCAAAAACAAAAAGCAAAAAAAAACAAAAAAAAACAGCATATCATGATGTTAAAAGGACTCAAACTTAATACATACAAAGTTTTATCATCAAAATGTTTATGCTATTATTAAGAGGAAAGATCAATTTTTTTTGTTATTATTTTTTTTTTAAATTTTAAATCGTTTCTAACACGTTCGAGATTTTAATTAAAATTTCATTTTTTTGTTTTCAGTCAGCGATTCACTATTAAGAAAATGGAATTGGCTGAGTCCAATGATTTTGGAGTGAGTAAATTTTCTCTCGCTCTCGACCGCCGGTCGGGTGATATCTTTTTCAAATCTCAAAGGCTGGCTGGAGAAAGAAGCAACGAATTAATACCTTCCCTAAGGGTATTTACACATAAGTGTATTGGAAGTCGTCTCTCCAATTACTCGTTCCGACTGATATCCACTGCAACCCCAACGCACATTAGACAAGGTTTAGGTGTTTTAAATAAGCTAACACAACGACTTTTAATTAATCTAGTTTTTTTTTTTTTTTTTTTTTTTTTTTTTGCTTTTAAAAAGAAATCTCTTGGCGTACTTTATCCTTTTCACTATCTTCTCTGTTTTCATCTATTTGTTTTCTTTTCTGATTCTGTCTAACCATTTGTTTCTCCACGCGTCCACCTGACCTCCCCGGCTGCCTCCAGGGTACCCCCTAACCGGCCAGATCCGTGTACTTCAACCTTCTTTACAGACGTTCGACCTTTTCTTGCCAATTAAAAGTATCTTTATCAAACGAAACATAAAATGGCGTTGTTTTAACAACATGGCATCAGAGCAGCAAAACATACGCCAAAGGATATTAGTATACAGTGACTCGGTGCAAAGACTTCCTGCGTCAACAATCAGCAAAGGTAGTAAATTCGGACGATTCCGTCAGGGTAAATATTAGTCGAAGCTAAAGGTATATTAGTCCATGGCGAATATGAGATGCGGGTTTTTTGTAAAGCAGACGTTCCAATTTCGCAAACTCAAAAGCGAACAAATATTGATACGTTACTTGTGCAATCAAAAATGTAAATATATATGCGCACGTGTCTACGAGTGTTTACGTACGTATGTACATGTATATATATTCTCAAATACACACATTTCTACAGGGTTCGATGGTTAAATTCTCGTCTAAATTATGCAAAAATGAAAATAACACTGACATCTTATTTTAACAGATATATTTAGCAAAATGACTCAAAAATATCTTGAAATTCTCTTTAATATATTTATTCAATAAAATCGCCATTGGCTTCAACCACAGCCTTCAAACAACTTCAGGATCTCCTGCAACTTTTCAGGACGATCTCCTTGTTTAAGAATATTTTAGTGAATATTTTAATAATATCTCGTGATTTTGCACTACATATGAAGAAATTCTAAAAACTAAACTATTCTGTTAATCTTTTGAAATTATTTGTGATCGTCTTTGTGGTTGCCAACACTGTTTATAGATACATAATTTAGAATAAAGCTCATTTCGTCTTTTTGCCTTGATAAAGTCCATCACAGGATGAAACGCGTAGGCGATTTAAAATACAGTTTTCCTCTTGTCTTTATTTTATTTAACCATTCTGTCCTTAATCTCAGATTATAACTGAGTATATTTTTACACACACACACACACACACACACACACACACACACACACACACACACATATATATATATATATATATAAGGAAAAAGAAAAGAAAGAAGAAAGGGCAATGGGCGGGGGGAGTTAAAAGAGAGAGTAGATTATGTTGAAGTTAAGCATTTAGACGTTGTTAGGGAGGGTAGGAAAGAAAGGGAAACTGAAAGATGGCGAAATGGATTGAAACTCGATCAATGAAGAGGATATTTAAAAATTACTTTTTGTGTAAAGAACTCAAAATTAAGCGTGTATTCGGAACAAAATTTTGAATCTATTCCTTATTTCTTTCTTTTCAACTGAACTTCCGATGTACGAATTTTCTTTTTTGAGTGAACTTCTGATGTGCGAATTTCATAATAAAGATTTGGTCGCTGATGAAGCAAGTATAACCTTGCAGAAACAATCATACGAAACATGTCATTTTCGAAGTTTCATTTATATATATATATATATATATATATGAAATGACTTGTTTGAACATTATTTTTTATCGATGCTCGTATTGAAGTAGATATTCTGTTTTTAATTACACACATTTTTAATTACACACAAAATGACACACATTTTCGTAATAAAAATTTATCGTAAATAATCAGGCCAGTAGATATAAATATATAATACTGTTTAATTAAAAAACAGAATATCTACTTAAATACGATAAAATTAATGTTCAAACAAATCATTTCAAATTGTCGGTTGTTTATAACCAAGTTTCATTAAAATTCGTTAATTTCCGTAATATATATATATATATATATATATATATATATATATATATATATATATAAAGAGAGAGTGGTTGTTCCGATATATATATATATATAGTATTGTAACTAAGTTGTAGAACTCGTAGGTTGTTTAACCTGTTGTTCATGCATTTACTTGTATATATATATATATATATGAATAAACACTCTTCTCGAACCGTCTATACTATACGTGTCCTCCAAGGTTCTATCCTTGGTCTCACTTTTTTTTTAATTTTCGTTAACGACATCAACTCTCAGTTTGGAATCTATGCTGAAAAAACAACCATTTACTACTGCCTTGATACTAAGTCTGATCAGTTCCATATGATCAAACTAGTGGCTGACCTAAAAAAACGACCAGTTGTTAGCTGAGACAAAGAATGGCTTGTTGATATTTAACACCTCTAAAACTAAACTGCTGTTTGTTAAACGATTTGAGAGACCTTTCTCTGTATTCCATCAGCATGGGTGATGAGAACCTCCAGTAGAATGAATCGCTGCACCTTCTCGGGTTAATATTCTCGGCTGACAGGAAATGGAAAGATTACATTGGATTCATTGGTAGGTCAGCTACTATGACAGTTGGTTGAGTGCGTCCTGCTTGAAAGTTTTTTATCGCCCGAATCTATACGTCTACCATTGGTAGACCATTTCTTTGCTATATATATTGTCATCCGCAGACAGATCTGTTTCGCCGTATCACAGCTCACCAGTACGGTTAGACTCCGATTGCTTTTTTGCCCAGGATTGAAACCCGACCGAAATGGTGTCAGTCGGCGACTCTATATATATATATATATATATATATATATATATATTTTAATCATATCACCCCCAAGCAAGGCGATAACGCCACTGATGGGCAGGGGGCTACGTAAGGGTAAAAAGTATGGAAAAGAAAAACCAGAAACCACATCCTAAACAGGAAACAAGGGATGAACCTCTTCACCTGTTCAATAGACGTGGGTGGAGTGTGAACCGGGCGATAGTTTAGTCTATCTACTCCAATTGAGAGAAAAAAAACAAAGAAGAGTGGAAAGACTGGAAAGAGAAAACCGGAAACCACATCCTAAACAGGGAACAAGGGATGAGCCTCTTCACCTGTTCAATAGACGTGGGTGGAGTGTGAACCGGGCGATAGTTTAGTCTATCTACTCCAATTGAAAAAAAAATTAAGGAAGAAAAGAGTGAAAAGATTGGAAGAGAGAAAACCGGAAACCGCATCCTAAACAGGAAACAAGAGATGAGCCTCTTCACCTGTTCAATATCCGCATGCAGTGTAGATAAGAAGAATCCAAAGAAGTATCCTGTACGTACAGCAGTAGGATAACTTTCTAAGAGAGCTCTAAATTTATATGTATATAAATACACACACACACACACACACACACATATATATATATATATATATATATATATATATATATATGTCAATTGTCTGGCAGTTTGTCTGTTATGTAGATTTCATGGTGAGCACGTTTAAAAGTGGATGTTTATGAAAAATATTGTGTTTGTGTGGGTGCGTGCGTGCCAGTCAGTTAAGTGCCATATAGATTTGGGCGATCATGTCTTGAAAAAGACATGACTGACTGAGCAGAAGATTATCCCGCAGTAGGTTTTCCATTACTTTCTGAGGTGGACTGGTTGCCAACCAAGGCTATAGAACCCAATCAGTTATTTAATCCATAACTGGAGGGAAGAGACGGATTAATACTTTTTCCAAGGGTATTTGCGTATAAGTGAATGCAAAGAAATCAGCTGAAACTCGAGCTCGGCTCCCCGACTTCTCGTTCCGGGTCAATATCCACTGCACCACAACGCGTGTGTACGTAACAAGAATTTTAAATGTCTTTGTGGAAATCGAGTTTAGCTGAAATCCCTGCGTGATATAAACTACCAAATTAAATTACAGAGGAATTATTTACGCGCAAAATTTCCCAAAATCCTATGTCTCTTTTATTTTTTTTAACTGAAAGCAGAAATTCACGGTTAAAAACAGAATTTTTAATAAAATAAAATAAAATACAGATTATTTCACATATTTATATCTAAACTTATTTATAAATGGAACTTTGTCTGTGTGTGTATGTGTCTGTGTGTGTGTGTGTGTGTCCGTTACCAATAGACTCCAAAACGGCTGAGCCGATTTTCTTGAAAATTTACAGAGTTGTACTATAAGCATCTGCGAGTGTTCTTAGCTATGTTTTGTGTCGAGGTCAATGTCGAGGTACCCTTGATAAATATCGAAAATTGATAATCGAAAAAATCGGGTTATAGAAGGAGTGGTTCAATTTTAATCAAATTTGATACACTCATAGACAAAGACATAAGAAACGATATTCAGAAGTTTCAAGGTTGCAGTTCTTACAATAGTACAGAAAATCGATAATATATATATAAAAGCTTTCATTACACCCGAGCAATGTATGGTACTGCATCTAAACATTTATAAATGGAACTTTGTCTGTGTGTGTGTGTATGTGTGTTTGTGTGTGTGTCCGTTACCTATAGACTCCGAAACGACTGAACCGATTTTCTTAAAAATTTGCGCAGTTGTACTATAAGCGTCTGCGAGTGTTCTTAGCTAGGTTTTGTGTCGAGGTCCCCCTGCCCGATAAATATCGAAAATCGATAATCGAAAAAATTCGGGTTATAGAAGGATTCTTTAGGCTGAGTCTGAGCTCCAGGACCATGGATTAGTGTTAAAGCTTTCATTACACCCGAGCAACACCCGAGCAACACCCGAGCAACGCCGAGCTATACTGCTAGTTATTAAATTAAGTTTACATTTTCTAGCGTTTTTATTTTTTTTCCTAACGCTTTCCTAACGTCTTTTTTTCGAAATTTTATAAGCTGAACCGTCGACACTAAATGACCTTAGAATATTCTTTCAAACCGGTGACCGTGCCTCTCCCTACAGCATCCGCAGAAAAATCTTTTCTGCAATGTTCTTGAGTTACAGAAAAAGGTCACCTGACAACTGCTACCTGTTTAATGGCATGTTGCTAAAAATTGAATATTATTGACTATAATGCGTTGTGGTGTAATGGATATAGGCTCGGGATGGAAAACCGTTAGAGCCAAGTTCGAATTCCAGTTGAATTCTCTTGTGTGCTAATACCATTGGTATTCATCTCTTCTCCTTTCAGCAATGAATTAAACGGACTCTATAGACTTGTCTGGCAACCTTCTTCTTCTATGTGCTCTGTCCCTTCAGGACGTAGGCGATCATAGCCATCCACGTCTTCCTATCCCTTGTGGCCCTCAGCATGTTTGTTTCCGTTACTCCTGGCAACCCCCGTTCCGTCATCCACCCGACCAGGTCCTGCAAATATGTTATCCGCTGCCTTTCTCTGTCTCTCTTTCCCTCTACCTGGCCAGTCAGTATCAGTTTCTCCAAACTCTCCTTCCTCATTGCGTGTCCCAGGAACTTCAGTTGTCTCTTCCTGATGCTCGGTATTAATTTCCTTTTGGTTGCCATTCTTCCCAACACCTCATCGTTGCTTGCATGTTCAGTCCACGATATCCGCAGCATCCTTCTGTAGAACCACATTTCCGCTGCTTCCAGTTTTGTCCTCATTTTCGATGATACTGTCCAGCACTCACTACCGTATTGAAGAACTGACATCACATAGCAATCCAGCACTCTTTTCTTTGTTTCTAGTGAAATTTTCCTGTGTGTTAGTACTTTGCTCAGAGACTATCGAAAAAAGAAATGGGAACCTGCTATGGAAAAATCTTACATAGTCAATCATGGATCGAAAAAGAGACAGGATCATTCAAACGTGTATCACGTATGACTAACTAAAAAGAATAAATATAAAAGTATGTGGATTTAAACCACGAATCCATCTCCGTGGGGTGAGGGCGGATCTGACCACACGCTAATGCTTTACCTGCTCACATATATTTTCTTTTTTATTATTGTTGTTGGCGTGGCTGCTGGCTACATTCGTAAATATATTTGTTAAGTCTTTCCTGATTGGTTAGAACTGTTGGTTAAATTTCGTCCTGGTTTGATATTATTTTTTTCATATGCTATGTGGAGCTACATGGGTTCTTTATCGCCAGGCTGTTATATCAACTGTGCATCGATATACTGACAGTCAGTCAGTTAAGTGCCATACGTGATACACGCTTGGGCGATCATGTCTCGAAAGAGACATGACTGACTGGGCAAAAGATTTTCTCGCAGTAGGTTGCCATTACTTTCTGCGGTAGACTGGTTGCCAGCCAAAGCTATAGAACTCAAACTGCCCTGTTATTTAACCCATAACTGGAGGGGAGAGACGGATTTATACCTTTCCCAAGGGTATTTGCGCGTAAGTGAATGCAATAAATTCAAGTGGAATTTGAACTCGGCTCCCCCATTTCTCTTCCCGAGCCGATATTCACTGCACCACAACGCACATCCTAAAACAGTCAGTTAAGTGCCATACGTGATACACGATTGGGCGATCATGTCTTGAAAGAGACATGACTGACTGGACAGAAAGTATCCCGCAGTAGGTTGCCATTGCTTTCTGCGGTAGTCTGGTTGCCAGCCAAGTCTATAGAACCCAATCTGTCCTATTATTTAGCCCATAACTGGAGGGAAAAATGGATTAATACCTTTCCCAAGGATATTTGCAAGTAAGTGAATTCTTCTTTATAATCTTCCAAAATTCACCTAATTATTGGCTTTTACTAAAATGTTTTAGCAATGATGTTAAAGAGAATATGTAGGTTGTTCCATTAAGATTGATCGAATTTAGCAGTAAATAAAACAGTGTTATTTGTAAAATTCTATTGACTTTACTATTGGATTATGTTATATTAGTCATGACAATTATGGCCTGAATTGAATGCTATGGATGTCGAAGATACGTGTTTCCAACAGGACGGCACCACATGTCACACAGCCAATGCAACAATGACTTCATTGAATGAGAAGTTCCCAAGTCGCATCATTTCTCGAAACAGTGGTGTCAATTAGCCTACTTGACGCTTTTATATATCTTCCTTTGGGGGTCATCTCCAAAAGTGAGGTCTATGCCAACAAGCCAACAACAATTCAACAGCTAAAGGATGAGATAAAAAAGGCATATTAGTAAGGTCGAGAAGTAACTAAGTAGAGACGTCATCAAAAGTTTTGGCCATCGAGTGGACATGTGCCGCCAATGTATTTCTTTTTGCTTTCGATTATTTTTAAAAACCATGATGTCCTTTAATAAAAACAAAAATAAACAAGTATATTTGGAAAATATTCTCCCTGATGAAAATATTTCTTAAAATCACACCGCTGCTGCTTCGTCCTGGGTATGACGATAAACTACATCCGGCAGCAGGGGCTGTAATCGCGAGATTGGAGGTTTTGAGGCGCGTGGAATCACCTCTTAACCACTGTTGTATTCAGATCCAACCTAAACCGGGATGGTAGCACCTGTTAGAGTCCAAACTAAGGACAAATAGTGAATTCCAACCTAAAATTCAGCAGTACATTTTTTAAATAAAATAACCAAAAATACATTTTTATAGCAAAATGGTGTTATATTAAGATTATGGTGACAGAACAAAGAAACGATGAGGTTTACAAAATAAATAATTGTATTAACAAAAAATACAAGTGGTAAAACGGAGTGAATGTCACTCGTAGAAAGAAAGAGATAAGTACAGTCATAAAAAGTTGTCCGTGGAGGCGTACGATAAGAGAGGGAGGGTGAGTCTTGAATTACTCTGGCGACAACCTTTATCGGGTGTCATAGGAGGTGGGAGGTCGCTGTCGACTAGCTTTGTGAAACGTGGCTGGTGTGCCGGCCGACCAAGAAAGAAGTCCCTTTGATAGGTTTTTATATCCTTTTCTTAGGCTCAGATCGAGTTGAATTTTTCTTTGTTACTTTAGGCGGGAGTGGCTGCTATTAGTGAAAATTCTGGATAGTATTTTTCTTTGACTATGTAAGTGAATTAGAAGCTATGTGCGGAAGTTTTTAGTTTTGCTTTGGGTTTCGGAGTGTTTGCATCCGGCCAGTGGTAGAAATTGTGTAACATGAATCAGAAGATCTGGTATTTGAAAGATAATAACAATGAAATCAGTGCAAAACTAAAAAATATAAAAGTACATTTTAAAAATAAAATTACAAGCATTATATTCTATGATCTACAAACTCTGTATTTAAAAACATACATTTACCCTAGAAATATAAAATGATGTGCAAATTATCTCTGGTTGAAAGCATAAAATTACGTTAAAGGTATTTAGAATCGGTATTAAAAGACCCATGGAGAATGATGTGTAGCGAAACAAAACCAACCAACCAACCAACCGACCAACCAACCAACCGCTGTTGTTTGAATATCTAAACTTATTTATAAATGGAACTTTGTGTGTGTGTGTGTGTGTGTGTCCGTTACCTATAGACTCCGAAACGGCTGAACCGATTGTTTCGAAAATTTACACAGTTGTACTATAAGCGTCTGCGAGTGTTCTTAGCAAGATTTTCTGTCGAGGTACCCCCATAAATATCGAAAATCGATAATCGAAAAAATCGGGTTATAGAAGGAGTGGTCCGATTTTAATCAAACTTGATACACTCATAGACAAAGACATAAGAAACGATATTCAGAAGTTTCAAGGTTGCAGTTCTTACAATAGTGCAAAAAATCGATAATATATATATATATATATATATATATATATATATAAAAGGCAAGATGTTTGTGTGTGTTTGTTTATCTGCCTGTATGTCTGTATTTTTTTTCATCTCTTTTATTTAATTTTTACTTCGAGTTCTGCTCTAAGTAAGTATAATTGTAGTTCTTAGTCTCAGCCATGATACCATTTACTCAGAGAACTTATTTAGCCTTCAATATTCAGTTTACGACGAAGAAAACTTATTTGATATCGATACCAGGAAATAAAAATTTGACTTACATCCATTCATTTTTCTTTCAGTCTACGGTTTCGCTTTAACTGGAAACAACTATTGCTTTTTAGTCTTTCGAGCCAGCGTCTAAAGAGTCTGAGCTCCAGGACCATGGATTTTTTTTTTAAATCATATCACCCCAAGCAAGGCGAAAACGCCACTGATGCACAGGGGGCTACGTAAGAGTGAAAAGATTGGAGAAGAGGAAAACGGGAAACCACAACCTGAACAGGAAACAAGGGATAAGCCTCTTCACCTGTTCAATAGACGTGGGTGGAATCTGAACCGGGCGATAGCCCAGTCCGTCTACTCCAATGGAAAGAATATGATGGTGACTTTGCTAAGTTTTAACTTAGTTAAGTCCATGCAGTGAAATTTTGGCTAGAAAAACAAAATCAATTCTTCAATTAAGCATGAACCCTTTTAAATTTAAGCAAAAGTTAAAAGAAAAAATGGCTTACATTTTAACAATATTTTAAGAGATGATTCCATTGTTCTGCCGGTGGTTGAAGAAAATATTTTTACTTTTAGGCCCGGGGAGAAGGGATTTAAATAGACAGTTTGACCAGGTCACCAGAATACTATGAAAGAAAGAAAGAAAGAATGAATGAAAGAAAGAGACTGACGTCGATTAGTTTTAAAGCTTTCATTACACCCGAGCAACGCCGGGCTAGACTGCTAGTTATTATTAACTACAGGCGCACCCTTATAATCATTCCCGCTTTTCCATTGCCATCATTTTTGTCTTACCCTTTTTTCTTTTTTTCTTTTTTTTTAATGTTTAATCATTTCACTCTAAGCAACTTTTTGGGTTAACTCACTTTTTAATTACCTAGCTGACTCTTTTATCCCCAGAGACACATGGTCCAGTTGTGAGTTCAATATCTGGCCTCAGCAGTAGGATCAAAAACTTGGAGACTTGAGTTACCTAGGGAAATTAAGTGAAATTGATATGTCTAAAGGCATAGCACGTAGAATTAGAACAATTTACTCCCCGTGGACTAAAGTGTTCTGTTCAAAATTCAAAGTAATATCACCTAAAGAAGGCAGGAGCGTTGAACGACCGAAGTGTCGTGAATATCGCATTAAAGATGAAGAAAACAGTCCAAACAATGTAAATAGTTTTGATCAGCACCAGTAGCCGGCGCTCGAGTCTAATTAAAAAAAATCCTTTAGATTTCGAATGCTGATTTTCAAAATAGACCAACCTTACTTGGAGCTTTGGCACAACACAGAATTTCTACTCCAGTAGTAGACGTTTTATATAATACGATCATTCATAAAAAAAAGTAATGATAGATAGATAGATAGATAGATAGATAATGTATACACGATAGGTGAGCGTATTTAATCCTACGTGCCATCTTGCTATTTGTAAATTTTGAATTTAATTTCTCTTTTTTTTTTACTTCGCTTTCTTTCCATAGATAGATAGATAGATAGATAGATAGATAGATAGATAGATAGATAGATAGACAGCCAAAATAAAATAGCAATAGTCTGGCTGCGCTCCATTTCAGTTCATATGACCTGTTAAATATTATATATTTTTCTTTCTTAATATTTTAAGCATCTCAATATGACGGGTCTGTTTATTTAACGCATTCAGTTTCTGTCACAGTCGAAATGTTGATACAAGATCTTCGTTCTGGGTTGATGGAAAAATCTTAACTGTGTATCTCTTTTTAACGTTTTTTTTTTTTTTTTCATTAGCCCCAACTTGATATGCTTTTTGTATTTGGTACTAAGTGTTTTTCTAGTGGTCATGTTCATCGAATGAATTTTATTAAATACTTGATAAATTGACCAATCGAAATAGAATTAAAAAATACAAATTTGTTTGATGGAACAAATAAAAAAGCCATTATGTAAGTCCACACACACATTTACGGAATCATGACAGTTCATCGATTTTCAATAACAAAGCTTAATAACAAAGTTGTTTCACTGTCGTGCTAGATCATTTTTCTCTCCTGAATCTATCTTCCAAGTTTATTCATCTTGAATATTACTTCCACATATGATCCAGTGCTCCTGTTGCGTATCTAGCGATTCATGATAAAATTAAAAGAATCAGCAATATTATTGATCCTGACCTGGCGTTTCGGCTTCAGTCACATCCCTACTGCCGTAATGTAGCTTCCCTATCTACTTTCTATAAATACTTTCACGGTAATTGTTCGGATGAACACTTTGATATGGTCAGTTAAGTGTCATACGTGATACACGCTTAGGCGATCATGTCTCGAAAAGGACATGAAAAAACATTTTCCCGCTGTGGTTTGCCTTTACTTTCTGCGGTAGAGTGCTTCCCAACCAAGACTATAGAACCCAACTAGTGCTACTATATAACCCATACCTGGACGGAACAATACCTTTCCCAACGGTACTTGCACATAAGTGAATGCAACGATTTTGGCTGAAATTCGAACACGGCTCTCCGATTTCTCGTTTTGAGCCGATATCCACTGCACCACAACGCACAAACGTCGATATAGTGTCTAGATATTTTTAAAATTCAAGCCTAGTACTAGATTGGCGGCAATGTCTCATCAATTCACAGTTGAATTGGATATATATTAATATATCCGTAAGTTTCTTTTTCTCAAACTTCTCGCTTATTGGAGCTCTTTTTCAGTTCCATGCTTTCCAACCAAATTTAACTGCCACGTAAATCGTTATCGACTGTCTTTTTGATTACTCTTCCATTGTTCTTGTTAATAAATTTTCTTCTTTTTTTATTTTTTTGTTTTTCTTATTCTTTCAAACTCAGTAACCTCTTGTATCTTAGTGGCTTTACTACCTTACACGGGATGATATGATTAGAAAAATATTTTTCTACTTCGTATATTAAGTCGACATGAAAGCATTTTACATTGTCTAAACAGCTTTTTCTATATTAAGACACCTCGAGTTGCCTCAATAAATATTTTAAAAGTCGTCATTATAAATGAATTATGAGAGTTAAAATATTTGAAATGCTGCCGATATAAACTAAGTTTAAGTTTTGGATAATGAAACCATTAACCAGTTACACATTTTTAAAAAAAAATTAAATTAAGGTTTTCAGTATACACACACACACACACACACACACACACACACATATATATATATATATGTATATAGCCTGAGAGTAAATCATATTTCATACTAAATCATAGGTTTTATTCGTAAAAACTAACCCCGCCTCACATTTTCATATTAAACCTAGGGTTTTAGCATTTAAAAATTCACCTACATCGCAATTCCATTTCCTTGATTTAGTTTCAAAATATAGGAAAATGTAAGATACTTAAGATTAAAACTCATAATTTAGTATAAAATTGCGAGACGAGGTATTTTTTACATCCAAATTCTTGATTTAGCTAAAAGAAATATGAGGTGGCGATAAAGTTTTAACACTGAAACTACTGATTTAGGTTAAATTAGCAACATTTAGAGTATGTGGTATACTCCACTTGATTTGCCAGATTATTCAAGATGTCGTCAGATGGTGCTGTTAAAAAGCTATAAAATTGAATCACTTCCTGTTTATTTCTCTTCCTCCTTCTTTCATTTCATCAAACAGTAGTAGCAACACCGGCACGGGACTTGTTCCCGGCTTGTGGGCGATCTTTTCCTTGAGTGACTGAGCTTTCAAGGATATACATACTCGTGTGTATATAATAGAATACAGACGCACAAAATTCGTAATAGCTGTGTTTTAGTGTCTTTTTCCTTTTTGTATATGCGCACAAGTATAGTTTCTTTCTTGTTAATCATTTTTAGCCATACTAGCAGTATAACCCGGCGTTGCTTGGGTGTAATGAAAGCTTTAAAACTAATCCATGGTCCTGGAGCTCAGACTCTTTGGACGTTGGGTCATTTACTGCCTACTAAATTTTATTTATTTATTGCTGGTAATACCTTTTTATTTCAACAATTTATTGTTGTTTTTATATAAGTTTTGTGTTTAGTAATATTTTTTTTCTTTTCGAGTAACAAGATTCATTGGGATTTGTTTTTAAGGACAGGGTCTCCAAGACCACGGTATTTAAAAATGAAAAACCTGGTTTCACCTCGAGAGTTATCAAAGTAGACTTATTTAGTACAGCATTAAATAGGTTTATGAAGCCTTTTTCCAAGGGGAGGGTTTGTCTATTTTGATAATGCTAATAGAAATTCTGTCCTTTTTTTTTATTTGGTTCAAACCCCGATCCCTGCTATCGGTAATAAATGCACATCTAATTCACAAAATAAACAAAAATATACCTCACTTATGTAAACAATTCATGATATTGACTTTTAACAGATAAACAGATGTTATTTGGTTGGTAAGCTATAGAAAGAAAAATCACTAAATGGTAATAATCCTGATGTCTCCCAATCACATGTTAGTAGGTCACAAGGCCAAATCGATGGCAAAAGGAAGAAAATGTTTGTCTGTAAACACTCTCTAAATCGCAACACAGTTTCACATTTTGAAACAGATGTTCACTTTTTTGCACCGCCTTAATAAACAATTCCAATTTATCAGGCTTACGGCCACATCACGTTGAATACACCGCTACTCACTCAATCACCGAAGTTAAGCAACGTTGAGCTTGGTCAGTATTTAGGTGGCTGACCGCTTCGGAATAACAGGTGCTGTAAGCGTTTAGTGACGGATGTGCGTTGTGGTGCAGTGGTTATCGGCTCGTAAAGAGAAATCGGTGAGCTGAGTTCGAATTCCAGTTGAATACCCTGCATTCACTTAAGCACTGGTACCCTTGGGAAAGGTATTAATCCGTCCCTTCCCTCCAGTTATGGGTTAATTAACAGGGTAGGACTTGAGGATCCTGTCCTTAAAAACAAATCCCAATGAATCTTGTTACTCGAAAAGAAAAAAAAGTATTACTAGACACAAAACTTATATAAAAAACAATAAATTGTTGAAAGAAAAAGGTATTACCAGCAATAAATAAATAAAATTTAGTTGACAGTAAATGACCCGCAGAGGTGTTGATATGCCATGAAAACAAACCAACCAACCAACAACCAAGAGTATCAGTCAGTTAAGTGCCATACGTGATACACGCTTGGGTGATCATGTCTCGAAAGTGATATGACTGACTGAACAGAAGATTTTCCCGTAGTAGTTTGCCGTAGAATAATTGCCAACAAAGGCTATAGAACACAATTTGACCTGCAATTTAACCCATATCTGGATGGAGAAACGACGGATTCATACATTTCCCTAGAGTAAATGCAACGAATTCAACTGGAACTTGAAACTTGGCTTTCCAATTTCTCGTTCCTTGTCGATATCCACTGCACCAAGTGGGATTTGGTATTATCTGCTACACTCTTAAGAATTTTTTGTTGTGCTTCTTTGATCCCTTTTACATTACTTTATTTATTTATTTTTTTAAGCTCTCTTAAAATTACCCACAAATCTTTCAGCTCGTTCATTGTACCTTGGATGATACGGTGGGGTAGTAATATGTTTAATCGAGAACATTTTGTAAAATCTGTAACTTTGTATGCGGTGTGCTGTGTATCGTTATCCGAGACTGTCCCATTCGGAATGGCATATCTAACAAACAGTTCGTGTAAAAATTCACTGTAACCGTAGAAGTTGTTTTTTTGCACTTACAAATTTCAAGTCACTTAGTAAAGCTATCTAGTGCCACACGATAATGTGATTTGCTTATTGGAACTGCGAAATCTAAGTGCAGTCTTGACTACGGAGTATCTGTCGTTGGCCAAGATTGTAATTCCGTGGTAGGTGATTTCACTGACAGAACACAACCTCTGCATGCTTTTCAATATTTTGATTTATTTTGTTCCAGTATACTTAGCCCCTCCTTGAAATTCCCGGATGTCCACTATGAAGCTCATTTAATATCCGCTTTTATAATATACTAGGTATTACTATTCTTTGTGTGAACATCAGTACTCCGTCACATAGCGAGTATGCGTTCTAGTTAGGATTGCGTTCTTTCTTACTTTCTTTTGGTTGTTTTTTCTTTTTTCTTTTTTTATTTCTGCAATGAACTTGTCTTGTTCTTCTTGTAATTTTATTTATTCTAAAGTCATTGCTAATTGGCGTGCTACATTCCATAATATATTTTTATTTTTATTTTTATTTTTAATACTGCAATAACAGTGATCCGCAAACAATTCAGTATTTTTTGGCATCAATCTTGATAATCCATCTGCACGTTCTATTTTTCTGGACGGTTGTTATTTCATCCTAAAATCCTAATTGAATACCACAGTGTTGTTTCCGTAAATATTCCTTTTTTCAAACGATAAATCGATAATAGATATTTGTGGTCTGTCGACAATCGAAAGCTCTTTCTAAGTATAAATTCGTGAAATTTTTTCACTGCAATTATTATTGTTAACATCTCTTTTTTAATCTGGCTCTTTTTTCTATTGACAGTAGCAAACGTGAAGCGTATGCGACGACTTTCATAGTACCGTCATCATATTTATGCAAAATTAGCATTAGAAGCCAATAAGGTTTCTGTTTTTGGATTGTAGTGCGTTAAAATTGCCTGAAGGAGAGTTGCTTCCCAAATCTATGGTGAGTGTTAACTGAATGCCTGCTTTTTTAAAGAATGCGACGGAAACTGTTTTTTTCTCTAATTTCACTCTTAATATAAAACAATTAAATTTTAATGCAAAGACGCGTTGAGATATCACCTTCTGACGTTAGTATTTTTTTTATTTTTTCAAACGCCTTCTGACACTTATCAGTCCAGTTTCACTTTATGACTATCTTAAACAGGTAGTTTGGTGAAGTCTCAAATTCTGCATAT
This sequence comes from Ascarosepion bandense, assembly GCA_037127315.1. Lineage (NCBI taxonomy): Eukaryota > Metazoa > Mollusca > Cephalopoda > Sepiida > Sepiidae > Ascarosepion > Ascarosepion bandense. The sequence continues at coordinate 537,908 of JBBBDQ010000530.1, read as the reverse complement.
TAGGTACATAAATTTAATAATAGTTTGCTACTCTCAGAAAATGCATGTAATCTTGTCACGGTTGTTGGGGAAGGCATATTCTTAATTGCACTTTCCCTCGACGGATCTGGTTGACGACCATTTTTGGCAATGAGTTGTTCTATGTACTTGATTTTAGGTAAAAGCAATTCGCACTTTTCCTCGCCGAGTTTGACCTGTACACGCGTATTTTTTCCAGAAATTGCTTTCACATACCCAATATGTTGTTCCTTAAATACATTTTAATTAATATATCATCCAGATAAACAAAATCACAATATGTAAGCATGATATCTATTAGTCAGTTAGTTAAGTGCCATACGTAATACATGCTTGGGAGAAGATTTTCCAACAATAGATCTCCATTACTTTCAGTGGTAAAGTTTTTGCCAACCAAGACTATAGAACGTAATACATCCTGTTATTTAACTCATAGCTGGGGGGAAGAGACGGATATTTGCGCGTAAGTGAATGCAACGAATTAGACTGAAATTTGAACTCGGCTCTCCGATTACTTTTTCCAAGCCGATATCGATTGCATCACAACGCACATAGCTTGCTGAAATATAGCTGGAACTACTGTTGTACCAAAAGAAGTTCGGTTGAACATATACAATCTTTTGTGCGTATATATAGTTGTTAACTCTGAATATTCTTCTTCAACTTGTATTTGTAAATATGCTTCAGAAAGATCCAGCTGCGAAAAAAGAAATTTTTCTACCGTTTAACTTCGCAAATATTTTTCATGGATTTGGTAATAGGTAATTATGGAATTCTAAATACTTGCTTAAACTTGTCGAAAAGTCTGGACAAACATATGTTTTCTTCACATACACTACTGATGTTGCACATTTTGAATGGCTAATCTTTTCAATTACACCTATATTTTCAACTCTGTCAAATTCTTTGTTGACGCTATCCAATGCTGCTATTGGTAAACTACGTTTCGGTTTAAACACTGACGTTGACCCTCTTTTCATTTGAAATTTCCGTTTGAATTTGGAACACCGACGTAACGTATCAGCTTTCATACCTTCTTCAGTTGAAATAGTCTGAAATAGTCTGAAATATTTGAATTTATTTCAGCATGTTCATCTTTTTTATTTACATTTCCATGTGATGTCGTGGCTGTCTGATCTAAGCAGAATGAAGATTTAAAAGTATTCCCTTAACAGGGAGAGAGGAGTCGTTTATTTTATTCCTTGAGGATCGACCGCTATGATATACAACTTTACAAGAAATCATTTTTGTTCTTTCATTACGTTTCTTCCGATTTATTACCTAATTTTGTCAGCTCATTTCGTCCAGTAGATAATATAGGTTTTATTATTATTATTGTTTCTGATGTTGTTATCAAATTCTGGTTGAGTTCGTTACACTCACTTTAGTAAAAATACTCTGGGGAAATTATGAATCCATATCTCTTTCCAGTTATGTGAGAAATAGCAGGACAAAGAAAGCTCCTTAGTCTGACTGGTAACAAATCTGGGCGAAGGACGACTCAAATTCAAAAATCAGCCATTTAAAGTTGTACTTAAAAGATTATATGTGTCTGTAAAATCAAAAAACACGATAGATTTCAACAGCTGTGGATAATCCCACTGGGAAGCGATTATCCGAGGGATTGTTGACACTGAAATTTATGACATATACACATATTCTGAAAAGTGATATCTCAATGCGTCTTTGCATAAAATTCGGGTGAGAAACTTAAATGTTTTATATTAATAGTGAAATCGGAGAAAAAAATAGTTTCCGTCGCATTCTTACAAAACCGGGCGTTCATTTAACACTTTCCATAGATTTGGGAAGCAACTCTGCTTCAGGCAACGGTTAAACATTTTTTCCCAAAACTATTGATAACTCGGGGCTGATATTCTTCAGAGCAAATACTGTGATTTGAGCCGGACCGGTTGCCATGATAATAATAATACCTATATTGATATACGTAGAACTATTTATTGTAACGCATGTCAATGCTATCAGAGTTGTGTCATTAAGAGTGCTAAAAATATATTTATACTAGCAGTATAGCCCGGCGTTGCTCGGGTGTAATGAAAACTTTAAAACTAATCCATGGTCCTGGAGCTCAGACTCTTTGGACGTTGGCTCGAAAGACTAAAAAGCAATAGTTGTTTCCAGTTAAAGCGAAACCGTAGACTGAAAGAAAAATGAATGAATGTAAGTCAAATTTTGATTTTCTGGTATCGATATCAAATAAGTTTTTTTCATCTTAAACTGAATTTTGAAGGCTAAATAAGTTCTCTGAGTAAATGGTATCATGGCTGAGACTAAGAACTACAATTATACCGACTTAGAGCCAAACCCAAAGCAAAAACTAAAATAAAAGGGCTGAAAAAATTGCAGACAGATAAACAGACACACGCACAAACATCTTGCCTTATATATATATACATATGTATATATATATATATATATATATATATATTAGTCATCCACATACAAGCCTGTTTCGCAGCTCATCAGTATGGCTAGACGCATCCACTCGCCTCTGGCTGGGATCAGAAACTCGACCGATTTGGTGTCAATCGGAGTCTCTACTTCCTAAGCCATCGACGCATGGTATCAGAGACGGGAAATTTTAACGTGTTGTATATCGGCAGTGTTTATATATATATTATCGATTTTCTGCACTATTGTAAGAACGACAGCCTTGAAACTTCTGAATATCGTTTCTTATGTCTTTGTCTATGAGTGTATCAAATTTGATTAAAATCGGACCACTCCTTCTATAACCTGATTTTTTCGATTATCGATTTTCTATATTTATCGGGGGTACCTCAACACAAAACCTAGCTAAGAACACTCGCAGACGCTTATAGTACTACTGTGTAAATTTTCAAAAAAATCGGTTCAGCCGTTTCGGTGTCTATAGGTAACGGACACACACACAGACACATACACGGAGACAAAGTTCCATTTATAAATAAGTTTAGATATATAAAAATGAACAAGAACGAAGAAAATAATTTAAACGTTCAAAACATTAATTTAAAATAGTGCTTAATATAAAAATAGAGTAATGAACATTTATTATTAATTAGTACGTTAGAATATGTGCAAACTACATACTACTACAAAATTGTACGTTTTATTTCGACATTAAAAAAAGCAATGTCTCATCAGGTAGTTAACAATAATCAATGTCGAAACAAAATGTACAATTTTGTAGTAGTTGGTAATTTGCACATGTTCTAACGTAATAATGAATAATATATACACAGGGTGTGTGTTGTGGTGCAATAGATATCGGCTCGGAATTAGACATTGGAGTTCGAATTCCAGTTGCATTCATTGCATTCACTTACGAGCAAATATCCTTGAAAAATGTATGAATCCATCTCTTCTCCCTCCAGCTATGACTTAAATAGAAGGACGTAAAATAACCAATAATTTTTTAGATAATAATTTCTTTTTCTTTGAAAATTATTTAATAATGGATAAATCTTCTATGATTTTTTAAATCTTTTAATGTGTGCAAATGAGTTAGGCGTGCATTGTGGTGCATTGAATATAGGCTCTGAATAAGAAATCAGAGAGCCGAGTTCAACACTTAAATTCGTTGCATTCACTTACGCGCAAATACCCTTGGAAAAAGTATTAATCCGTCTCTTCTTCTATAGGTTAAATATCAGGATAGATTAGGTTTTATAGCTTTGGTTGGCAGCCAGTCTATTGCAGAAAGTATTGCCAAGCTATTACTGGAAAATAATCTGCCTAGTCATTTATGGATCGTTTTAATAAGACAAAAAACTTAAGTTCTTTTTTTCGGAATAGAATTATTAGCCTCATGGATAATGTGTTTTGAATTCAGTTCAGAGTTGTTGTTTTTCCTAGACTAGTTGCCAAACCAGGCTGAAGAGCCCAGTCTACCCTCGCTCTGTCTTTCGCTCTGAGCCGCTATGATAGTACCATAACATCCTGTTACGCATAAATATTCTATTAACACAAAGGGACATTCATTCAAAATGTTCTCTGTGTAATGTTCAATCTATATGATTAAGGGATCCGAGCTAGTTTATTTGCAGTTACGACTAAGGAGATGATGCTGAGAAATAAATATATCATATTAAAAGAAACTCATTTTTATCTTTAGGCCACGAATTTACTAATGTAGAAATATGTGTTATTTTCACTTGGACTGTTGTCTTCGTCGTTTTTTTTTTTTGTTTTTGTTTTTTTATCACAACGTTTTGTTATACTTACCGGCCTTATTCAGGTGTCTCGGCCCGGGTAAGGTTCAGTAAATTTTCGAATTGAAACCAGTCCTAATCCTAGTAGTTAAATAACTTAACTTCTAAGAATAGATTGCTCTTTCGCTGTCAATCTCATCTTGTTCTTATGTGGTACTTTCTTGGTCACTACTCGCCTTGTTTACCCTGAGTCTATACCTGTTTACCTCTATGTATGTATTTAAAATGATGTGAGCGCGACTGAGTGTTAAAGACGTTCGCATTCTAACTCTAAGATTTGGGTCGATTTGTCAGGGACGTAACCATGACAGCTTGTGGAAGTGAGGCGATCCCAGTATGCAGCACCGTTGGAAAATCATATCACTGTTTTCCCTAAACCTTGTAAATGAAAATTGGGTTGATCAAACTATTTGGATGCTATTGATACTTGTGCTCACAGGTCATCGGGATCGAGGTTACGAGCGTATTGGACTTGTTCAACTCCTAATCATTCCAGATTTTGAGCTTGTTTCCATGAACTGTAACTAAGGTCTGCTCAGCATCAGTCAGTCAGTCAGTTAAGTGCTATACGTGATACACGCTTGGGCAATCATGTCTCGAAAGAGACATGACTGACTGGGCAGAAGTTTATTCCGCAGTAGGTTGGCATTATTTCTGCTGTAGACTGGTTGCCGACCAAGGCTATAGAATATAATCTGTCCTGTCATTTAACCATAACTGGAGAGAAGAGACTGATTAATAACTTTCACAAAGGTATTTGCGCGTAAATGATTGCAACGAATTCATCTGGAATTCGAACTCAGCTCTCCGATTTCTCGTTCCGACCCGATATTCACTGCACTACAATGCACAGTGTAAACTACAGGTTGGATTTATATGTATTGAGCTAACACAAATGTACTTTAGCAGGCTCCTGCAACAGGGATTAACTAGTCGACTTAGTAGACTTTGTATGCTCGGAAACGAGTATCAAGCCATTATGTAAGGTGTCTATGTTAATTTTTGGTTTACAGGATATAGAGCGAAAGAAAGTTTTTAACGTATACCTCAGCAATTTTGCTGTTATACGTCGGCATAAGTATGTATATACGTTTGCACGTACTTTTCTATAAGTCTCTGATTGTACAGATAAAGAAACACAAACTTCTATTCATGCGTGTTTTTGTCGTATACGCTGGCTCATATATCAGTTGTTCTATACAGATTTCTGAATTAAATTTTTGTGCGCATGCCCAGTTACAAATATTTCGGAAAACGCCCATAGCACTTCCTATAAAGTTCATACACTCGCATCATATTCATCCAAAAATTTACATTACCTAACCAACTGGTCGCTTCTTATTAATATTTAACGGCTGTTTAAAGTGAAATATGTGTGCGCGTGTGTATATGCGTGTGGAGGTTGCTTATTCTTGTGCTTTTAACACAGTCATTGGTTGTGTGCCACCGTCTTAATTTATGGTCGAAAATGTATCTAATTGTCTCATAATGGTATTAATTACATGGCTGTGGTGACACAATACGAATGAATTAATGTCTTTTAGTACAACGCGGAAATTGGCGCACCAGGCGATTTTAAGAGGCTCTTTGTTTTTTACTGTCAGCTTGCATACCTCCTAGGCCTCAATTGCACTCATTACTTAACAATAATATCTATGCGCTAACCACAATACGCACAGGAAGCGACACAATAGAAACCGGTTTAAACACAGACACACCACCAACAGTCTCAATCATTATAGAAGCATTTGTAATTATGAAGTTTTCTTGCCTCCTGTTATGTGGCTTACGGCCATATCACGTTGAATGCATCGGTTCTCGATCGATCACCGAAGTTAAGCAACATTGAGCCTGGTCAGTAGATGGGTGACCGCTTGGGAATACCAGGTACCGTAAGCGTTTAGTGACGGATGTGCGTTGTGGTGCAGTGGATATCGGCTCGGAAAGAGAAATCGGTGAGCCAAGTTCGAATTCCAGTTGAATACCCAGCATTCACTTAAGCATTGGTACCCCTGGAAAAGGTATTAATCCGTCCCTTCCCTCCAGTTATGGGTTAAATAACAAGGGTAGGACTTGAGGACCCTGCCCTTAAAAACAAATCCCAATGAATCTTGATACTCGAAAAGAAAAAATATTACTAGACACAAAACTTATATAAAAAAAACAATAAATTGTTGAAAGAAAAAGGTATTACCAGCAATAAAAAAATTTGTTGGCAATAAATGACCCGCCGAGGTTGATATGCCACCAACCTTCTGTTTTGTAAGTTTATGCGGATAGTACAACGATTATCGGCGAGTCTAGTCTTCTGTGTTTACTTTCGCGTCAGTGCCTTTGGAAAAGGTAAGAACACCCCTCTTCTGACCACAAGTTATGAGTTAAATAGCAGAGTAAACTCAGCTCTATGTCCACTCTCGAAGAAAGACAACTCTGAGTATAACGCGCATATAACCTTGGGAAAGTGCAGTGGATATCGGCTTCGAACGAGAATTCGGAGAGCCGAGTTCGAATTCCAGTTGAATTCGTTGCATTCACTTAAGCGCAAATAACCTTTGGAAAGGTACAGTGGATATCGGCTCAGAACGAGAAATCACAGAGCCGAGTTCGAATTCCAGTTGAATTCGTTGCATTCACTTACGCGCATATAACCTTGGGAAAGTGCAGTGGATATCGGCTCGGAACGAGAAATCGCAGAGCCGAGTTCGAATTCCAGTTGAATTCGTTGCATTCACTTACGCGCATATAACCTTCGGAAAGTGCAGTGGATATCGGCTCGGAACGAGAAATCGCAGAGCCGAGTTAGAATTCGTTGCATTCACTTACGCGCAAATAATCTTGGGAAAGGTACAGTGGATATCGGCTTGGAACGAGAATTCGGAGAGCCGAGTTCGAATTCCAGTTGAATTCGTTGCATTCACTTAAGCGCAAATAACCTTTGGAAAGGTACAGTGGTACACTTACGCTCAAATACCCTTTGGAAATCTATTGATCCGTCGCTTCACCATCCAGATATGGGTTAAATAGCAGGACAAATTGAGATTTATGGCCTTGATTGGCAACCAGTCTCTCACAAAAAGCAATGGCAACCTACTATGGGAAAATCTTCTGCCCAGTCATTCATGTCTCTTTCTAGACGATATCACGTACACATTTGTAAATGTTTAGTCATTTACTAATTTCTTGGTTATATATAATGTAGATTTAAAAGTATTTACAATTTTTAAAAAACTACGCAATAATCAAGATACCTTCAAGAAAATATTTCTTCCTTGTAGTTCTCGTTTAAAATAACTTAATTTAACTATTATATTCAGTAATACTCTAAAGTGACGATTTTATAATCGTTAATGAGCTTAAATATGACTTCTCTTTATTTATTAGGTTATTTTCGTCTATTTTGTTTAACATAATTTTTATATTAATCGATGCATTCATGCAATAGTTTCATGCAATATTTAATATCACTAAGTACTGGTTTCTATTTTATTATTTTTGTTATTATCGTCTATTCGGTGTAATCTATGACTAATCAATGCCTTAAACTGCCTTAGACTGTACAATTCTTTATGTGGCTATATGTTTAGATTCAATGATCACAATGTTACAGTGTCACATTTTAGAGATTTACACAAAACCATCTGTTTCTTCGAATCATATTATCTTTGTTGCTTCGTTTTGGTATAATTAGAAGATAACACAAACTTGAATTAATGATGTTTATTTTTGGTATAAAACTTTAGGTTTTTACATCAAGTTAAAACCTTTAAATTTTGTGTGGATACAGGAGCAGACTAGCTAAATTCTCTTCACTGTGGGATGCTGGTAGTAAACGAACCTATCCCTTCTGGACTCTAGCGGTCAACTGACTAGCGTCTTTCTCTTTTCAAATCTTCTACATAAAACTACTGTCCTTAACTCCTACTTCTTACTCCTACTCCTACCAAAAGAAACGGTTCCTTATTTTGCCGCCCAATTTTGAATTCTTGGCGTCAGTTTGTCTATCTTTTTCTATCTTTTGAACACTCGCCATTTTATAAACCATAACATCTTCATACAGTTTCTTCAGCTTACATAAAGAGTTTCACTATCATTTTTTGGTTTTCATTTTTTACTTCCTTTTGATATTCAGTTTTGATAGCTTCGAAATTCATCGATAACACTAAGTAGCAACTAGAAGCCAAAAATGAAGAACAAAAACTCCTTAAAATGTAATTGTTTAAGTCAACTGTCCGAGCGGTTTTCTCATATGGATCATTAATAAAATCACTGTCAAAAATCAAGACGTTACTTATACTCGACTATTGAGAAAGTAACGCAAATCCACCCCCCCATCTTTCGCAATAATACTTAGCAAGGAATCTAGTGACCAAAAAGTTAAAAGTTATTTTTATCTTCCTGGTAGTACCCTCGTGTTGGGATGGGAATCAACTTTGTTTTAAATATTCTTAAAAGTAAGTCATTTTTGCTTAATTTTAAAATGTTCATGTTTAATTGGTTTTCTTTCTTTTTTTTTTATTTCTTTAATTTAGCAGAAATCTCTTTGACTGGACTTTAACTAAGTTACAACTTAGCAATCCACCACCCTATGTTTGTTTGTTTTTTTGTTGTTTTTTTTATTGGCGTAGATAGATTTAACTATCGCCCGGTTCACACTCCACCCATGTCTACTGAACAGGTCAAGAGGCTCATCCCGTCGTTCCCTGTTTAGGATGTGGTTTCCGGTTTTCTCTTACTCTTATGTAGCCCCATGCTCATCAGTGACGTTAACGCCATTCTCGGGGTGATATGATTTTTTAAAAAATCTGTAGAGAGTCATGAACTCTTACGTTCTGAAGGGATACGCCATTAAACATCCCCAGGAAAGTGTGGACATTTTACTTGAGTTTACATCTGCCCCACATTCTTGAAGATTTTACTGAATCGTTTTGAGGGGCGTGAACAATCTATACTAGAAAAATAGTAATATTAAGGACTATATGCAAAAGCAAGCAAAGGAAGAAAGAAGTGGTAGTACCTAATCAAATAGAATAGCCAAAAATGTTCCATTAATCACAGTAAAAATGTCATTTTTATTCATTTTAATTTAGGTACCTCCACTCGGATCGATAACAAAGGCAGATAGTATGAATAAAAAAGGTTCCAAACTTAATAAAACAAACTTTTTTCCTCAAAATGTTTATATTATTATTAAGAGGAAAGTTCAAAGTAGTTTTTAATTGTTTTAAAAAAATTTTTAATCCATTCTAACATTTTCGAAATTTTGGCAGAAGTTTTGTTTTGATTGATTTTAGCGGCTAAGAAACGTTTACTACTGTTTTACAATAGACACCAATTTTTTGCATTTTAGGTTAAAAACACATTAATTTGGAAATTCTCGCAAAAATCAAACAATTGTCGGATTGTAATGAAACTTTCATTATTCATTCACAAATGAATGAAATTACTTCTAAAATTATTATTTTTTAAAAATCTTGAGAAAAATATTTTTTTATCTCTGTTAACCCCCCTTCACGTAAATCCCTGAAATGTTAAAAAATTTTAAATACTTGCAAACTTTTGTTTAATTACTTCAACGCAGGACTCATTGGGAAATATAAATCACCTATTTTTTTAATCTTAAGTTTGCAATCACTATCCGAAAACCTTCTCCGAAGAGTAAAATAAAAAATGCAATAAAACTCCGACATAATCAAATTTCATAATCTGTTAATTACTGGAATAAACAACTACCGAGGACATTATATTCTGAAGAAGAAAATTAAATTTTAGGTATCGAAAAATCAGTGGAGGTACCTATTTTAATTTAATGAAATGTCTAATAAATCAAAAGTAAACCGGACAACAAAGTTTCAGCTCCGAGCTATCATTCAACCAGAATTCATTGGGCTGTCGCGCCTACTTGAACAAGGAATACATTTCTTGAAAATTATTGCGAGCGGATAAGAAGAAATGAAAGAAATAAGATTAATTACACAAGCGTGCGAAAACTGTTACCCGCAAGAGTTTGTATGAAGTGTTTTTTTTAAGTAAACAAAGAGAATTATTTATTTTGGCGGGAAACGTGATGACCGGTTTATTCAGAGTCGAAAGAAAGCAAAAAAGATTTTAAAAGATGGCTTTGGTTATTTTCGTATTAATTCTGCTTAAATCGCTTTTGTAAGCATTATTGTTCTATCTAGAGAATATGTCTGAATTATTATGTAAGTCAGTACACTAAAAGTAATATAACCAATCAATGCTGGTAAAATTTTCAAGTTACGATTATATATGTGTGTCTGTTTATATATATATATATATATATATATATATATATATAATTATTATAGGTAAAATAGTACATAGATTACAACCCACTGTTCAAACATTTACTTTTCTAAAGAGTGCTCGATAGGCCCAAATGTTAAAACTCAATGATTGCATAATTCTCATTTTTGATTGAACAATATTGACACGCCTAAAGCATTTTCTCCAACTACCACAACCTAATTTTTTAAATAACCATGAATTCATCTTATATTTTCAAAATATATCATTTTCACAATTTATTTTAACATTTCATCTGAAAAAGAACAGTATTATCCTGAAAGATGAAAATTTTTGTATAGTGATATAATGCTTTTATAAACCATTGTAATAAAAAAAATTACAATATATATATATATATATATATATATTATTATTATTATTATTATTATTATTATTATTATTACGTCAGAACATGTTCAAATTACTACAAAATTGTACATTTTGTTTCGACATTGAAAGAACAACGTCACATCAGGTAGTTAGTTAACTGATGATGGTGCTTTAACACCAATATCAGACTGCCTGATAATGGTGTTTTAACACCGAAACTTTATTGCTATCAAGTTACAGTATGTCATTATTATTATTATTATTATTATTATTATTAGAATAATCACCATATATATATATATATATATATATATATATATATATATATATATATATATATATATATATATATATTAATTCAGATACTTCAATCCAAGGGAAAAAAGCAGGAAGGTAAATTCCAAAAAACCCGATACTAATTAATATTAAAAATTTATTTTAATATTAAAAAATGATACAGGAAGAGAGCTCCATGTAATAAAATATTACAGAGCAAATATATATTAAAAAAGGATTATCTTTGAATTAATCCTTTTTTAATATATATATATATATATATATATATATATATATATATAATCACCATATAGATATATATATGTTATAAGGAAGTGAAAGAACAGATAGATTAAAAGCCACTGTTCATGCATGTACTTTTATAAAGTGTGTTCAATACAAAGTAGAGCTTAATATTAATCATTCTATGACATCTGCCTTCTGTGCCTGAATGAAAAGCTGCAAATTATAAGGTTCCCTACAAATAAAGTGTTGCTGAATCGTAGGGATAAATTAACGATTTTATGTAAACATTGAAAATATATTTCTTTAAATAAATAATTTATGATAATTGTTCATTTATAACTTATGCTCTAATATTACTTTAAAATCATTTTACTAAAATAAATGATTCGCACAATACTTATTTGGTATTCATAACTGTAATATACCTTAGCGTACCATACTTATTTAATTCTAATTCTAACCTAAACAATCCATCCCCTTTATAGGATGAGGTGGTCCACAATCAAATTTTAAAACATAGAAAAAAACTTAAAATCCAACCTGCTCTTAAAAATTATTGTCTACCCAAAGAAATAATGTATGGTCTCAGTATGTATCTTACCCAGACAAAATTAAAGTGTCATGTCTTGACATTATGCTGATTTGTACAAATTTTCAACTCCATTGTTCAACCTAATTCTCACTTTTGATTGAGCAATATTGACACACGTACATGCATATTGTCTAACTTCCTTTAACTATCACTCCTTAATTTTTTAAATAACTATGAATTCATCTTATAATTTCTAAATAAATCATTTTCATTATTTATTTTAAAATCTGACTTGAAGAAGAACAGTATTTTTCTGAAAATTTTTGTGTAGTGATATAATGCTTTTATAAACCATTGTAATAACAAAATTACAATTTATGTATATATATGGGTATATATGCCCAGTCCGTAAACGGTGAGGAAAGTCCAACAAGATTAACTTAATATAAAATATTAAGTGTTATATCTATATAGAGAGCTCAGTGGATGTTATCCAGAGCAAATTGTATTTATAAAGGAAAACTTTGAGCTAATTAGCTCATTTCATCAGACCTTACAATATTCCTTCCATTTGGAACAAAAAATTTTGCTGTATTGAGCATTTTCTTTAACTGAAGAGAAGTATAAAAATAAAAAATAAAAAATATAAATGAAAGTAAAATAAAAAAAATAAATGAGCTAATTAGTTCATAGAAATGAACTCTAGTTTATAACCACTTGAAATGACGTGTTGAGTTTCCTTTATATATATATATATATGATTTTTTTATTTAGCTTTTCTAGCATCTTTGCATTTTTTTGTTTTGAAGGATTAAGAGAAGTAAGTAAATATATATATATTATAACCTTACTAGGCTGTGATGCTCTCTGTGGTCAGACGTTCTAACGCACGCTGATTCAAACGGTGGGTTATCTTATAAAAGTGGGCGTAAATTCTAATACTGCCAAAAGAGATATTTTATTTATTAATTTTTTTTTAAATGTGCAATGTAGACGTAATACACACTGTTTATTTAAAAATATAAACTGAGGCGTCTATTTCAAACACGGATATCCACTAAAATAACGTATAAAGTAATAAAAATATATATGCTGTTGTTTATTGTGTCCTAGCATTTTTCTGTTTTTTAGGAGTAAGAGAGTATAGAAATTACTATAATTTTCACTGTCCCAAACACTTTCGGCTACTTCTTTGACTGTTTTCATGAGGGTTTTACTTTTGATGTTGTTAGCTTTTCTTCATATTTAAAATAAATGAACACTCCTATTCAAAACAACGCAAAAATAAATTACAACAGCCACACATGTACTTAACCTGACTGTTGCCTCAAGTTTGTTTTTCTGTTTAGAATTATTGTAGTTTAGTATAAAGCCATAGAAAATTAGAATTTTAGATAGATAGATAGATAGATAGATAGATAGATAGATAGATAGATAGATAGATATGGACTCACTGAGATAGATAGATAGATAGATAGATAGATAGATAGATAGATAGATATGGACTCACTGAGATAGATAGATAGATAGATAGATAGATAGATAGATAGATAGATAGATATGGACTCACTTAGTTAGATAGATAGATAGATAGATAGATAGATAGATAGATAGATAGATAGATATGGACTCACTGAGATAGATAGATAGATAGATAGATAGATAGATAGATAGATATGGACTCACTGAGATAGATAGATAGATAGATAGATAGATAGATAGATAGATAGATAGATATGGACTCACTGAGATAGATAGATAGATAGATAGATAGATAGATAGATAGATAGATAGATAGATATGGACTCACTTAGATAGATAGATAGATAGATAGATAGATAGATAGATAGATAGATATGGACTCACTGAGATAGATAGATAGATAGATAGATAGATAGATAGATATGGACTCACTGAGATAGATAGATAGATAGATAGATAGATAGATATGGACTCACTGAGATAGATAGATAGATAGATAGATAGATAGATATGGACTCACTGAGATAGATAGATAGATAGATAGATAGATAGATATGGACTCACTGAGATAGATAGATAGATAGATAGATAGATAGATAGATAGATATGGACTCACTGAGATAGATAGATAGATAGATAGATAGATAGATAGATAGATAGATAGATAGATAGATAGATAGATAGATAGATATGGACTCACTGAGATAGATAGATAGATAGATAGATAGATAGATAGATAGATAGATAGATAGATAGATATGGACTCACTGAGATAGATAGATAGATAGATAGATAGATAGATAGATAGTTGACTCACTGAGATGGATAGATAGATAGATAGATAGATAGATAGATAGATAGATAGATAGATAGATATGGACTCACTGAGATAGATAGATAGATAGATAAATAGATAGATAGATAGATAGATAGATATGGACTCACTGAGATAGATAGATAGATAGATAGATAGATAGATAGATAGATAGATATGGACTCACTGAGATAGATAGATAGATAGATAGATAGATATGGACTCACTGAGATAGATAGATAGATAGATAGATAGATAGATAGATAGATAGATAGATAGATAGATAGATAGATAGATATGGACTCACTTAGATAGATAGATAGATAGATAGATAGATAGATAGATAGATAGATAGATAGATAGATAGATAGATATGGACTCACTGAGATAGATAGATAGATAGATAGATAGATAGATAGATAGATAGATATGGACTCACTGAGATAGATAGATAGATAGATAGATAGATAGATATGGACTCACTGAGATAGATAGATAGATAGATAGATAGATATGGACTCACTGAGATAGATAGATAGATAGATAGATAGATATGGACTCACTGAGATAGATAGATAGATAGATATGGACTCACTGAGATAGATAGATAGATAGATAAATAGATAGATAGATAGATAGAGGGGATATGGACTCACTGAGATAGATAGATAGATATGGACTCACTGAGATAGATAGATAGATAGATAGATAGATAGATAGATAGATAGATAGATAAAGAACTTAGATAGATAGATAGATAGATAGATAGATTTAGTGAGTGAGTTTCGTTTAACGGCATATCAACCTCTGTGAGTTATTTAATGTCAAAAATGTTTTTCGGGTATATTTTTTATTTTCTTATTTTTCATTTTTTTTTAATGTTCGGTTATAGTGAGAAGGTTGATTTAGTCAGATTTTGATGGAAAAGTTTTTTTTTTAGAAAACTCAAGTTGTCTTCTGGTTTTTATTTTTGAAAAGCTGATTGTAGATCAGGTTTCGTTGACATATTTTTGTAAAGAGGGTTTTATCGAGAGCAAGATGAATTGCTTGGCTTTTTTGTTTTTTGTTTTTTTTTTTCAAAAAACTAAAAAATTTCTGGTAATATTTTTCCTTTGATTTTTTTCCAAAATGTATTGTTGGTAATATTTTCTTTCCAAAAACGTATTTCAGGAATTTTTACAACAAAAGTATATTTTTATACTTTCATAGTGTTTTGACCCCAGTTTGGTGGGTAACTATTTGCTCACAGCTGGGACCCTGGCAGGTTCTATCACTCCGGGTCAGCGTGGACCTGGGAACAACAACATTTAAGTGGTGGTTCTCCTCAAAGACTCCTAGTTAGAGGCCTTGTAGTTTATCGTCATATCCAGGACTCGGGTGTAGTTCATCGTCATACCTAGAGCGGAGATAGATAGTAGACATTGGAATCAGCACTGTATAGTGAGTGTCAGTTTCATGTCTCTCTAATCTCATTCAAAGGCTTTTCGTTACCGTTCCTAGTGATCTAGAAACAAAGAGTATGGCTTAATTACTAATATTAGTAGCACACATTGAGTTTTAAAACCAATAGTAAATCAATAGTAATTAGCAAACATTTGCGATCGAGCCACAAGTGCCTTCTATACTTCTGCATTCTTTTTAATTTATTATTATTATTATTATTATTATTATTATTAGATACGACAAATTATATACAATTGTAGATTCGTATTTATTTTAAACGAACTGTGATTAATTCTTAGTTGAGGTTTTATTTTTCTCCACATGTTTTTTTTCAATTGGAGTAGATAGACTAAACTATCGCCCGGTTCACACTCCACCCACGTCTATTGAACAGGTGAAGAGGCTCATCCCTTGTTCCCTGTTTAGGATGTGGTTTCCGGCTTTCTCTTTTCCAATCTCTTCACTCTTACGTAGCCCCCTGCACATCAGTAGCGTTACCGCCTTGCTCGGGGTGACATGATTAAAAAAAAAAAAAAAGTAAATAGTTTCATACTTTCATTTTATTTTATTTTATTTTATTTTTTCTCCAAAACAAAAATAAATTTACGACGAGTTCATGTACGGTTCGCCTCTTTATGCAAACTGGCTTTGTCGCCAATCGGAAGCGTGTGCAAGACTTTGTACGGTGCCTAAACTTTATAAATTTTGTTTCTAATGTCTGAAAGCGCTCATTGAGGGTGGACCGGAGACTGATCATTTCTGGTCGAGTCGGCGCGGTGATGGGGGTATGATGTTGAAAGACCTGAAACACCCTAGTGATCCTCGCGATGACATCACTGACGACACCCTCTAGCGCCCCCACTACGGTGCGTATGTTTGAAATTTAAATAGCTTAAGGAAAAAAAAGAATTGTGGTGACACCAAATTTCTAAGTGAAGGAATCCTTCCTGCCGTCAGTAACTTTCCCACCACTGTAACGTAGTTTCCCTGCTTCTTTTTTTTTTTATCTTTTCACGGTTATTTTTCTAATGAGCATTCGTCTTTGATGCCTTGACTTAATGAAATTAAACGTTGTGGCATAATAGATATTGACTAGGAATGACAAAAAGGAAGAGTCGAGTTCGAATCCCCGTCGAATTCGCTTCACTCACTTACGCACAAATAACTTTGGGAAAGGTATGAATCCATCTCTTCTTCCTCCAGCTATTGGTTAAATAGCAAGATGAATTGTTTTTTTTTTTAATCATATCACCCCGAGCAAGGCGGTAACGCCACTGATGTGCAGGGGGCTACGTAAGAGTGAAAAGATTGGAAAAGAGAAAGAAAGCCAGAAACCACATTCTAAACAGGAAACAAGGGATGAGCCTCTTCACCCGTTCAATAGACGTGGGTGGAGTGTGAACCGAGCGATAGCCTTGGTTGGCAACCAGTCTACCGCAGGAATTCATGGCAACATACTGCAAGAAAATCTTCTGCCTCGGCAGTCATGTCTCTTTCGCGACATGGTCGCGTAAGTGTATATCAAGTATGGTGATTAACTAACAATCGATTAGCAGCTAAGTTTCATCAAGCGTAAGATCTAATTATAATCTAATTATTTCTTCTTTCGCATTTCTCGCTCATGAAGTTCTCTTCTGGCTTCTTGCTTTTTTGACATCTCAGATTTTAACAAATTTAAATGTAACGTCAATCGTTATCTTCTGTTTTCCTGAATTCTGTTAGTTTAACTGTCCCTTCTTCTCTCTAATGTTTTTTTATATTCATTCACTCTCAGTGACCCCTTTCATCTGAGTGGCTTTATTACCTTGCTTGGGGTGAAATGATTAAAAAATATGGAGATCTTTACTAACTACTGATGATGATAGAAAATAGATCTCACCCAGCAAGGAGATGGCTTTATTGTTAGTTTTTTTTATAATCTTTCTTATATTTTAATAAACATCAGATGATATTTTTTCACCATCTATTAAACTGAACCTATATCTACTACCTTCTCCTTTTTGACTCCTCAACCATATCTTTCTTCCCAGTCACCATCTTTATTTCCA
This sequence comes from Ascarosepion bandense, assembly GCA_037127315.1. Lineage (NCBI taxonomy): Eukaryota > Metazoa > Mollusca > Cephalopoda > Sepiida > Sepiidae > Ascarosepion > Ascarosepion bandense. The sequence goes on along the minus strand of JBBBDQ010000530.1, from coordinate 520,199 downwards.
AACCCCTTTTTTTTTCTATTTCTGTTTTCTTATTTCTCTTTATTTTTTGTTTCTGTTTACACTTATACGAGGACCACGAGGCCACGAGTTTTCTTTCTTATCGACCGAAATGAATACAAGTAACCCAATCATTTTAATGGCGCGATTTCGTGCTGAAGAGAAAAGACGATGCCATATGCCAAACAACGTCGCTTGGCCTGTCAGACGACATAATGCCCAACTTGCGGCTCTCATCACACAATACGGAGTTTCCATTCAGTTTTTGCCTCCCTCCAACCCGGTTTCTCACGTCTCAGTCTACATCCATACACACGCACAAACATATATTTCATCCTATATACAGACGCACAACAACACCTTGCTTTACAAAACAACCATAAGGCATGAAGATGAAACGTAAAATTGATGATATATTTGTAGATAATCATTATTTACTGCATGACAATGAATGTCTATTATGTTTAATCATAAGCAGTTCTAAACATCCTATTTTGGTTTTAATTTCAGGTGAAAATAAAGACAAAAATTGTCCAACATTTAGATATTTTTTTTTTATGCTGTTCTATTTTTGTCTTTATTTTCATCTGAAATTAAAGCCAAAATACGATGTTTAGAACGGCTTATGATTAAACATAATAGACATTCATTGTCTGTTATATTTTACAATATATGTTTAGAAAATTATCTATATATATATATATATTAATTGCCTAAACCTTATTTTTAGTGGTTACACATACTTGTGTAGACGCTCCGTTTATTTATTAAACAGTATATTTATTTAATTTTGACTACCGGCTTAAATATTCGAAAAATCTTATTAAAGTAAAACCTGTATACTTCTTAGTAGGTGAAACCGTCGTTAGATCCGACGTAATGTCTCAATCTTTCTACGCAAGTTTGAATTTGAATTTAAGCAAATGTAATCAAGATATCTTTTTCAACTATAAAGCTAATCTTCCAACTCGGTTTTGACCTTATGCCGTAATAAGCAAGACGGTCACGATATTCCATAGGTAAAATTGGATTTGCATAATCTTCCAAATCTCCTGTGTTTTTTATGCTTTATTAGGCTAAACTTTTTTTTTTTTTCAGGGAACTTTGCTTATATCATTTTTTTTTTTTTTTAACGCAAATAACCCGTCAAAGAAAATCGTTCCGGTGACTTTAATCATATCCATGGATAATGACATCATGGTGCCTATAACCAGGTTTAGGTTACTTTTTTTATTCTCCATGTTCTTAATATGGGAAAGGTATGAATCCATCTCTTCTTCCTCCAGCTATTGGTTAAATAGCAAGACGAATTGTTTTGTTTTTTTTAATCATATCACCCCGAGCAAGGCGGTAACGCCACTGATGTGCATGGGGCTACGTAAGAGTGAAAAGATTGGAAAAGAGAAAGAAAGCCAGAAACCACATCCTAAACAGGAAACAAGGGATGAGCCTCTTCACCCGTTCAATAGACGTGGGTGGAGTGTGAACCGGGCAATAGCCTTGGTTGGCAACCAGTCTACCGAATTATTTTCCCTGAATTATTATGTATCTTCTAATTTTATCTAATATCGTTATGGTCTTCCAGTAGACCGGTGCAGTATATCATAGGCTAATACAAAACATATGTCTTCGAACGATAGTTAGCATGTGAAAGAGTTCGTTTTTTTTTTTTTTTTTTTTTTTGTTTTTTGTTTTTTTTGTATAATCATATCACCCCAAGCAAGGCATTCCACTGCCACTATAGCGCAGGGGGTTGCATAGAGCGATTGGAATGCCAAAGAAAGCATAAGAGATAGATGGGATTTAGGGAGGTGGTTGGGATTTAGTGAGCTAGAAGATGGCAATGGATGCTGCATTTAAACTTTTGAAGATTGTAGCTATCAGGGAAGCAAGAAAGTGGAAGGGAATTCTACAGACGGGAAGTGCGAGAAAAGAAGCTATAAGAGTAGAATTGGTTTTTACATTTGACAGTTTTGACTGTAAAAGAGTGGGACCTTTGTGCCAATCTAGTAGCACGAGTAAATTCATTTTTCTTTCTGTTTTCTAATTCTTCTATACCCAGGAACACTTTTTGTCGTAGTGGCTTAACTCCCTTGCTTGGGTCAAACTCAATTAAAAATCCGTGATAGTCTCAGTGAATAATGGGTACGGCCAGCTGATCAAAACTGAACGATCTAGAGCATTGGCTCTTAATTGGGGTCTATATAGGGTCCATGTAATATTACTAGGGGTCCACGGTAATATATTAGTGGTTACAACTAAGAATTAGAATTACTACAGTAATCACATCATTTATCCATCACACCCAGATGGTGCATAGGGTAGTAACTTTTTGTTGCTGTAACAAACTGTTTTTGACGGGGCAGGGTTGTTAGCCCTGGACCCACCTCCCAAACTGGAGAACCGGTAGACCATTCTTGGTCCTTACGTTTAGAGCACCTGGTATTGCCCAAATGGTCACCCATTTAAGTACTGACCAGGCTCTGATGTTGCTTAACTTCGGTGATCAGACGGAAACCGGTGTATTCAACACGATATAGCCGTAGACTACTACAGTAATCTACACCATATTAAAATACTAAAAACAGAAAAAACATTGTAAAACGAGATGAAGCGAGTTAGCGACCATATAAAATTAGTTCCACTTCAAAATAAAGCATATACATTTACTATTTCTATAATACAATCCCTAAACTTATCTATTAGTTAAAAATAAAATGAGCATTTATTTCTATTGCATTGTTATGGGGGGTCAGCCAACAAAAATTAAGAGTAAAATTGATCCGTGGGTAAAAAGTAGAATAGACTATTACTACTTTCTAATAAGTTTTTCTTACTGGATGTTCTAAACTTGTGATCATGTGTCAGACTAAGCCAGTGATTCCAAAGCATTTTTCTTTTCTTGTCTTGTGTTTCTTTTTTTTTTTTGGACCATATTTTCGGAATTAAAATTTGCTCGCACCTCACCAAATTTCATGTGCTAAAATCTACTTTTAAAAACATCAGAGAGGGGGTTAAAGGGAGATAACCGCGGATTTGAAGTCAGAATGTTATCTAATCTAATCTAAATCTAAACTTATTTATAAATGGAACTTTGTGTGTGTGTGTGTGTGTGTGTGTGTGTGTGTGTGTGTGTGTGTGTGTGCATCCGTTACCTATAGACTCCGAAACGGCTGAACTAATTTTCTTGAAAATTTACACAGTCGTACTATAAGCGTCTGCGAGTGTTCTTAGCTAGGGTTTGTGTCGAGGTACCGCCGATAAATATCGAAAATCGATAATCGAAAAAATCGGGTTATAGAAAAAGTGGTCCGATTTTAATCAAATTTGATACACTCATAGACAAAGACATAAGAATCGATATTCAGAAGTTTCACGGTTGCAGTTCTTCCAATAAAATTTGATATCGATACCAGGAAACAAAAGTTTGATTTACATCTATTCATTTCTTTCAGTCTACGGTTTCGCTTTAACTGGAAACAACTATTGCTTGTTAGTCTTTCGTGCCAACGTCCAAAGAGTCTGAGCTCCAGGACCATGGATTAGTTTTAAAGCTTTCATTACACCCAAGCAACGCCGGGTTATACTGCTAGTAACTGATAACTCTATCTTACAATTTGTAGAATTTATTCACTATATTCTTGATTATTGTTAAATGGAAAAATATTACAATAGCTATTTAAAATGGGACTCATGTATGCAATTACATGTAATCTATAATAATATTTTAGATTTTGAAATCATAATTTATTTCTGGCATATGAATTGTTTGAAATTGTTTCTAAATTTTTTATTATCTTTCAATCATTCCACCTCATCGGCTATCCCCTTCCGCAACACACATGAGGCGCACCGCACCGTTTGGGAATCTAAGCTAAGTTTAAACACCTGTGTGATGGGTTTCGAAATTAAAACAGTTGCGTATCTCCAATGTAAGCGGTTAGTGATCGAACCTAGATAAAATTTCAATGTTGGTTTTCTAGTTGTGCAGCCCATTTTTACTTTGGAAATTGGAGCATCGTCTCCAAATTACATTTTTACATTGTGAACATATATGTTGTGGTGCAGTGGATATCGACTCGGAACGAGGAATCGGGGAGCCGAGTTCGAATTCCAGCTGAATTCCTTGCATTCACTTACGCACAAATATCCTTGGGAAAGGTATTAATCTGTCTCTTCCCTCCAGTTATGGGTTAAACAACAGGACAGCTTGGGTTCTATAACCTTGGCTGGCAACCAGTCTACTGCAGAAAGCAATGCCAACCTACTGCGGGATAATCTTCTGCCTAGTCAGTCATGTCTCTTTCAAGACATGATCGCCAAAGCGTGTTTCACGTATGGCACTTAACTGACTGACTGAATATAATAGTTGGAAATATGATTAAGGCTTCTACTGGCCATAAATTGGGGGATTAGTTTTATATTGTTATAAAGTAATAAACTGATCCCCCATTAATTACTAATTAATAATATAATACTTCTCTTCCTCCTCTAGATATCAGTGAAATAATAGGACAGATTGGGTTCTATAGCCTTGGCTGGCAACCAGTCTACCGCAGAAAGCAATGGCAACCTACTGCGGGATAACCTTCTACCCAGTCAGTCATGTCTCTTTCGAGACATGTCGTCCAAGCGTGTATCACGTATGGCACTTTACTGACTGAACATACCAGGTAAAACAAAGCAAAATTCCAAATAAAACACACAATCATTGACTCACACGCTGATAGATATTTTATTTCTATTCTTTGTAGACTCAACTAAGTTTAGTAAATACTTTCAGTAGAGTCTAAGAATTTATATCAGAAAAACATACATTATAGAATGATTTAGTCAAAAGAAAATGTAATTCTCTACCTTTCATTATTGCTTTCCTTTTCTCTCACTCACTCTCTCTCTCTCTTTCTCTCTATTTTTATATCAATTTAAATAATAATAATAACAAAGATTTTATTGCGCCAAAAAACAAATAATTAACAAATGTTTCAATCAAAATAATTGACGAGAGGATAAATATAAGTGAAACGCAGAGTAGGTACAGATAAATAAAGATTAAAATTTTATCGCAGATGAAAATTCTGGGACGCATAATGAATGTGGGCTCGGAAATTTTTGACACTCTCAGGCCAGAAGTTCAGACTTAAAGAACGAGTATCCGACCTCACAAAGTTGTGTAAAAAATGACAGAGCAGGGGTTGGTGAAAAGGCAAACCTTACTAAAAGCCAAAAAAAAAAACAAAAACATGAAGTTGGGAAGATTACGCGTCCTGAAGGGCCACGGAACATAGATGATGATATGTTTCTGTGTGTGCATTTATTTACGTATGAATATACCTACAGTGTAAAGATTATTAAGCAGACACACACACACATATATATATGCTTAATATATATATATATATATATATATATATATATGCTTAATGTATATATATATATATATATATATATATATATATATTGTCATTTTGTTATTACAATGGTTTATAAAAGCATAATATCACTACACAGAAATGTTCATGTTTCAGAATAAAACTGTTCTTCTTCAGGTTATATGTTAAAATAAATGGTGAAAATGATTTATTTTTGAAAATATAAGAGGAATTCATGGTTATTTAGACAATTAGGGAGAAATAATTGGAGGAAGTGCTTTAGGTGTGTCAATATTGTTCAATCAAAATTGAAAATTATGCAACCATGGGTAGACAATAATTCTGAACAGGAGGTTGGATTTTAGTTTTTTTATTGAATAATAGATTTTCTATTATTATTTATGAGTAAAGGGGATGGAATTTTTAGGTCAGAATTAGGATTAAATAAATGTGGTATACTTAGTTATATTGTATTAAGAACAACAATTAAGTATTGTGTGGGTAATTTATTTTATTAAAAACTACTCTACCCACGTCTATTGAACAGGCGAAGAGGCTCATCCCTTGTTCCCTGTTTATTATGGGGTTTCCGGCTTTCTCTCTTCCAATCTTTTCACTCTTCACTTTTTTATTTTTTCCAATTGGAGTAGATAGACTAAACTATCGCCCGGTTCATACTCCACCCACGTCTACTGAACAGGCGAAGAGGCTCATCCCTTGTTCCCTGTTTAGGATGTGGTTTCCGGCTTTCTCTTTTCCAATCTTTTCACTCTTACGTAGCGCCCTGAATATCAGTGGCGTTACCGCCTTGCTCGGGGTGATATGATTAAAATATATATATATATATATATATGTATGTATGTATGTATATGGCCGTATCTGACTACTGGGCACACCAGGCACGGGTTCAGGCCGATCCGTGCAATCATAGTGAAAATCGGGGCAAGGAAAAATGTCTTCGTTAGAAATCAAATTAAACAATTCACGAAGAAAGAAAGAAAGAAAGAAAGAAAGAAAGAAAGAAAGAATGAAAAACAAAGAAAACATCCGAATGAACGCAGTAAAAATCTGTTTATTTATTAATTTTGGGAGAAAAGTTTGGTTATACTCAGAAAGTCCGAACCCGATTTCCTGCTTTCGTTCACGTTCTGTGCCTAATTTCCATTGGAATAGCCGAAAAAATCCGCAAAAATCATAGTTTCTGGAAACGGATGACACTGATGACGTCATCACATTGTCAACTAATAAATCCGGGCAATTTTCTGTGCCCGGTATTTTTTTTTTTTAGCATCAGCTACGGCCCTGTATATATAAGATACAGAGAAAAACTCAACACATAACTAAACGGTTATCAATACAGAATTTATTTCGGCAGTTGTAAAAATTAGAAACTGCTTTTTAAAACGCGTTTTCGGGTGCCTTTTACTCGGTAATCTCCTACTTCGCGAGGATTTTGGGTCCTGTGTAGGGAAACATCATTGTACAAAATAATATTTGTCTATTACAATGTACATTTGGAATTCTACATCACATTATACAAATATAGGGTGTTCCATTGAGACGAATCGAAGTTAGCAGCCAATAAAACAGTGTTATTGGTAAAATTTTATTAATTTCACTATTAGATTATTTTATTTGAGTCATGGCAATTATAGCCTGAATTGAATGATTTCGAAATTTTTTGGTTCCAATAGGATGGCGCCACATGTCACACAACCAATGCAACAATGGCTTTATTGAATAAGAAGTTCCCAGGTCGCATCATCTCTCGAAACAGTGATGTCAACAGTGATCAAGTCACGACTTGACGCCTTTAGATTTCTTCCTTTTGGGTCATCTCAAAAGTGAGGTCTTGTCTCAACAAAAGTGAGGTCTTGTCTCAACAAGCCAACAACAAGTCAACGCCTGTAGGATGAGATAATAAGGCGTATTGGTGAGATAGAGGAGCAAATATGCAGGGACGTCATCAAAAGTTTTGACCATCGAGTGGAGGTGTGCCGCTAAAGCCTTGGGGTGGACATTTGGGCGATATTATTTTTCAAACATAATCCGTCTCAATGGTACATAACGCACACACATATATACACACACACACACACACACACACACACACACACAATATATATATATATATATATATATATATATATATATATATATAGACACACACACACACACACACACACATATATATATGTATATATATATATATATATATATATATATTGATTGATTGGTTTGATCATGTCAGTATCTAATTTTATGAAAATTTTGAATTGTATATTCATTAAAACAAGTGTTCTTTCCTTCAATTTAAAAAATGTTAGTTTGTTTTACGATGTTTTTATTTAACCACGAGTCTACAATTAACCATTCTGGCTTATTTTGCTTAACTAACTGATTCGTGCAAAATATAAAAAAAATAATTTTTTGAAAAAATTTGCAAGGATCGCATTAAGTAGAAGGTGTTTCTTTGACAGTTTTACAGAATTTGATCAAAACGATGAGGTGAATTTCATTGTCAAGCCGACTTGCCGCAAACGTGACCGACAGAAAGGTTGGAGCGATTATCGGAGATGTGAAAAGAATTGAACTTTGTTTGAACAAGAAATTGCAAACAAGGAAGAGAAAAGGTTATTCACGGGATAAAATGGTTGTCACCTTCTTGTTGGTGATATCACGAAAGAAAGAAAGAAAGAAAGAAAGAAAGAAAGAAAGAAAGAAAGAAAGAAAGAATGGATGAGTAATAGAAAAGGAAGGTAAAACAGTAAAATTCAAATAAAATATCCGGATAGATATCGTGATATTTTAAAACAAACATCATGTCTACATGAAAAGTACAAGCACAGCTCCTTCCCAAAATTAGAGAACAAGAGAAAAAAATGAAAAACAGGAAGAAATCAAGAAAAAATAAATAAAAGTGGCAATTCAGGTAAAAATAATTCTTTCTGTGGACACAGTGCCAACAAAGCATTGGGAGATATCTCCCTATTCACCAACAACATATAAATTAAAAAAAGATCCAAACACTTCTAGAATTTAGGAGAAGAAAAAATTCTAACTAAAAATTAGATAAATGACAGTCTTGTAAACTATATGAAGCTATGAGTCTTTGCAATGTATACATACATGCACACACACTCAGACATACACAGACACGCAAATATACATATACTAGCAGTATAGCCCGGAGTTGCTCGGGTGTAATGAAAGCTTTAAAACTAATCCATGGTCCTGGAGCTCAGACTCTTTGGACGTTGGCACGAAAGACTAAAAACAATAGTTGTTTCCAGTTAAAGCGAAACCGTAGACTGAAAAAAATGAATAGATGTAAGTCAAATTTTGATTTTCTGGTATCGATATCAAATAAGTTTTTTTCGTCGTAAACTGAATTTTGAAGGCTAAATAAGTCCTCTGAGTAAATGGTATCATGTCTGAGACTAAGAACTTCAAATATATCGACTTAGAGCCAAACTAAAGCAAAAAACTAAAATAAAAAGGCTGAAAAAAAAATACAGACATACAACCAGATAAACAGACACGCACACATAAACCTTTTCCTTTTATATATATATATATATATATATATATATATATATATATATATATATATATATTATCAATTTTCTGTAAGAACTGCAACCTTGAAGCTTCTGAATATCGTTTCTTATGTCTTTGTCTATGAGTGTATCAAATTTGATTAAAATCGGACCACTCCTTCTATAACCCGATTTTTTCGATATTTATCGGGGGTACCTAAACACCAAACCTAGCTAAGAACATTTGCAGACGCTTATAGTACAACTGTGCAAATTTTCAAGAAAATCGGTTCAGCCGTTTCGGAATCTATAGGTAACGACACACACACACACAGACACACACACACACATACACACACAGACAAAGTTCCATTTGTAACTAAGTTTATATATATATATACACACCCTTGTGGAAATTAATCCAGGCCACTGCTTTAATTTCCTTTCTTTTACCATACAGTCAGTTTAAGACCCACTAGAGTGACAGGGTGTAATCGATTTCTATTTTTTCTTCAGATTAGATTGTTTGCAGTGGAGTGCAGCAATTTGAATTGATTTTCGAAATGTCAGTTGAAATTTGTTTGTCCTTAAAAGTCATTGCATTATCCGTAATTGCATCAGATTTTTATCACGCCCAGACACTGTTATCTCGACTATTGATTACTTGTCCTACGGTCATTGTCTGCGATGAAGTAAGCGTACGCAAACTGTAACACTGCACAAACTTACTAGCAAGCCTTACAGCCAGATCGCGGATATTGTTGGTGTCAGTCTTTCAACTGTCAGTCGTGTCATCAAGACGAAGAAACAAACTGTATCCATCAGTCCAAAAGGTAAAGGTAAGTGCGATCGGAACATAAAGACAACGTCAAGAAACGACGTATACGTGATCAGGGAAAGTGTGAGAGGTCCTAGTCAACCATACTTGAATTTATTTCAAATTAATTTGCAGCATATATATATATATATATATATATATATATTTGCAATATATATATATATATATATATATATATATATATATATATATTGTAAGAAAGTTATAACCCAAGGCTGCATCTACATGGCTACAAACTGCCGGCTAAATCATACTAAACCCCCATCCCGCATTCACTTTCATATCATATTACCAAAAATAAATCGTTTTCACCACTTATTTTTCATTTCAACTTATCACCAGATGAGGGGCACACGTAGCTCCGAAACGCAAATATTTTTGTGTAATGATACTATTTTGGAATTTAAGTCAGGTAAATTCCGATAGAGACAAACTCAAAAGAACTCAATGTTAAATTTGTTTATTTAATTTCACAGAGTAATATAACCTAGAAAAAAATTAGATATTCTACAATTTCATGGGTAATAAGTATTTAGCAGGCAAACCTGCACGTCAGACACAAATGATACAACAGTTAATATTCAAAATAATCCAGAAAAGAATTTCATACAGACAACTCACGTGCCCATATCGAGAATAGACATTTGTAACGGTAATCTACAAAAACATTTCATCGCTCATTCAAAAAGCACCAAAGAAAGAAAAAATATCGAAAATTAATAAATTAATTTGCGTTTATTAAAAATATAGAAAATTAATAAATTAATTTCCGTTTATTAATTTTCTACATCTGTATATATGGCAGAAAATTTTCTACATCTATATATATGACAGAAGAATTTTCTACATCTATATATATGGCAGAAGAAATTTCTACATCTATATATTTTTTATTTTCTATATATATATATTATTTTCTACATCTATATATATTTTATTTTCTCTCTCTCTCTCTATATATATATTATTTTCTACATCTATATATATTTTATTTTCTATATATATATATATATTATTTTCTGCATCTATATATATTTTATTTTCTATATATATATATTATTTTCTACACCTATATATATTTTATTTTCTATATATATATATATATTATTTTCTACATCTATATATATTTTATTTTCTATATATATATATATATATATATATATATTATTCTCTACATCTATATATATTTTATTTTCTATATATATATATATATATATATTATTCTCTACATCTATGTATATTTTATTTTCTATATATATATATATATATATATATATATATATATTATTTTCTACATCTATATATATTTTATTTTCTACATCTATATATATATATTATTTTCTACATCTATATATATATATTATTTTCTACATCTATATATATTTTATTTTCTATATATATATATATATATATATATATATTATTCTCTACATCTATATATATTTTATTTTCTATATATATATATATATATATATTATTCTCTACATCTATGTATATTTTATTTTCTATATATATATATATATATATATATATATATATATATATTATTTTCTACATCTATATATATTTTATTTTCTACATCTATATATATATATTATTTTCTACATCTATATATATATATTATTTTCTACATCTATATATATGACAGAAGATGGTACATAAAAGTAAAGGAATTTTTTTAATGGAGAAGGCCAAGTAAAAAATAAAAAAGAAACATCACAGAATGTCACGAAGTCGGCGGCGAAATGGAGTCCATGGATGGATGGATAGATCGTTAGAAATCGCAAGGGAAATGGTTAGCCAGCGGCGCAATAAGGTAAATACAGTTTAAGGAATTCATTTTTAAAAGAGGGAAAGGAGACTGCCAGTGAAATCCCCTCTCGTCATGAGTAATCATTTTTCTCTAGATGAGATATTACATAAGAGTCCATTATTTTACATCGTTTCTAAAGTGATTTTACCATGCCTTGTTCTGTTTCCGAAAAGACTACTTTGCTATTTCTATCCGCCTATTTGTTTCTTCTTTTTCTTTGTGCCATTTTCCTCCAGGATATGGGCAATCGTGGCTCTCCACAGTTTCCTGTCCTTTTGCTAAGCCTTCTTCTGCCATTCACAAGTTCGTTAGGTAGGTTATGCGCTTTCATCTGATTCATTTGCCTTGAATATATCCTGTGAGTATCAAATTTCCCAACCTCTCGCACCTCATTGTGTCCTAGAAATTTCAACAGTTACTTTCTAATTCTAACTATAAGTGTCTTTTTTTTTCCATTTACTATGAAACTTCGCTGTTGCTCACATGTTCAGTCCATGGTATTCTCAGTATCCTTCTGTAGAGACATTTTTCTGATACTTCAAGTCTGTGATCAGATTCACTATGATATAGTAGAAGCGATATGACAGAACAGTTAAGTACTCTTTTCTTAGTTTCTAACAATATTTTCCTGTTCTTTGGTATTTTGCTAACAAACCCAACTCTGCTGGCTGGTTGGCTAGCACCCCATTTCCACATTCTGTGAGTAAAAAGTTAGAAATATCTTTTACAACGGTCAGTAGCTTTGTTCTCGGCTTGGAGTTAAAATGCCTTGAATATTGTTGAATTCTGTTCTGGGCGAGCCATTATTTTTTTATTTTTTGTTCGTTTTGCCTAATTTTACTTGATTTTAAAACTTTTCATGCTTAATTGAAGGATTGATTTTGTTTTCTTAGACATTTCATTGCCTGGACTTTAACTAAATTTAAACTTATCAATTCAACAACGTTTTTTTTTTGTTTCCTGTTTAGGATGCGGTTTCCGGTTTTCTCTTTTCCAATCTTCTCACTCTTTTCCTTTATTATTTTTTTTTTCATTATTTTTTTTTTCATTATTTTTTTTTCAATTGGAGTAGATTGACTAAACTATCGCCCGGTTCACACTCCACCCACATCTATTGAACAGGTGAAGAGGCTCATCCCTTGTTTCCTGTTTAGGATGCGGTTTCCGGTTTTCTCTTTTCCAATCTTTTCACTCTTTTCCTTTATTATTTTTTTTTCAATTGGAGTAGATAGACTAAACTATCGCCCGGTTCACACTCCACCCACATCTATTGAACAGGTGAAGAGGCTCATCCCTTGTTTCCTGTTTAGGATGCGGTTTCCGGTTTTTTCTTTTCCAATCTTTTCACTCCTTTCCTTTATTATTTTTTTTTCAATTGGAGTAGATAGACTAAATTATCGCCCGGTTCACACTCCACCCACATCTATTGAACAGGTGAAGAGGCTCATCCCTTGTTTCCTGTTTAGGATGTGGTTTCCGGCTTTCTCTTTTCCATTCTTTTTACCCTTACGTAGCCCCCTGCGCATCAGTGACGTTACCGCCTTGCTTGGGGTGATATGATTAAAAAAAAAAAAAAAAAAAGTTGAATTTATGTACTTGCTTCATTTTGGCATCCCGGCGCAGTCAGTTAAGTGCCATACGTGATACAGGCTTGGACGATCATGTCTCGAAAGAGACATGACAGACTGAGCAAAAGATCTTCCTGCAGTAGGTTGTCATTACTTTCTGCAGTAGACTGGTTGCCAACCAAGAATATAGAACCCAATCTGTCTTGTTATTTAACCCATAGCTGGAGGGAAGAAACGGATTAATAACTTTCGCGTAGGGCTGATGTACCTGTCAATTACCTCTAACGTTCAAAGTAATATACTACAATATTTTTCCACTTTGAAATCTAGATTTTAGATTATATAAATTTTTGAACACAATTTTATTGTTGTTGTTGATTAGGTCTACCTGCCATAGAAAACAAAACTCTGGTTTTTAAAAGGTAAGGCTACTAGTGGATTCATACTTTTTCTATGAACATTGGTGCAAAGCCAGAACTCGTTTTGTCGATTCTGATTTTCCAGATAATACTCATTAAACTGAGAGGTCCTGGGTATGACGGTAAACTGCATCCGGCAACAAAGCGTCTGAATGGGAGGTTGTGAGGAGCATGGGACCACCTCTTAATTGCTGTTATTCCCAGGTCCACCCTGAGCCAGTGTGGTAGCACCTGTTAGGGTCCCAGCTATGTGCAAATAGTTATCCCCCAAACTGAGGTTAAAACACTATGAAAATATAAAAATAGACTTTTATAGAAATATATACATAAAAATAGACTTTTACTGAAAAATATACAATTTTGAAGAAAAATATTACAAATAATATATTTGTGAAGGAAAAAAATTATTACCAGCAATGCATTTTTAATAGCAAACTAGAAGACATCTTCAGTTTTCTAAAATAAAAAGAAATTCATCAAAATTTGACTAAACCAACCTTCTCATTATAACCTAACATTAAAAAATACCTTAAAACCCACATTTTTGGTATTAAATAACCCACAGAGTTTGATATGCCGTTAAACAAAACCCTTAACAAAAAATTAAAGAAAAACATTTTTTCTTGCAGCAGCGGCTCACTTAAAACCATTTCTCCCCCCCACTCCACCCCTCACAAAAAATTTTTATTTAAAATTTTCTCCAGTTTTTATACTTCAACAAAGTCTATCTTTGCAAAGTGGTGTGAGAGCCTCTTTGCAGAGACGTCTCTGATAACAAAGATGTTCATTGGACTTGTTTTCTAACCAGTGAAGTGTTGTTGGTGGTTAGATAGCCTTCTAATGTTGATATAACGTAATTCTCAACCAAGCCAAACCAAAACTTTAAACTGAGAAAGCATGGATGCAAAAGAGTTGAGAGTAAGAAGAAAATGAGAAAATTAAAAAGGAATGATATTATGAAAAGAATAGAAAAATGTGGCGGGAAAAAACTAACGAGAGGTTAGGCTCAATAAAGAATGGAGAGAATTTAGACAAAAGAACGAAAATCAGGACGCATTAGAAGAGCAACAAAACTCGACAGAGAAAATAAATCCTTTCAATATCAATCATACCTTATGACTAAATTTCCCGACAACACACACTATTTTTCTTTTCTACCGCCATTACTTGCCTCTTTTCAGCATTCTACCATTTTTTAAAATGCAAAGGATCAAGCGACAGTGAAAAGAAAGAAAAAGATGGGAGAGAAATTTAGCAATAAGGTAGGAGTAATATTGGTGATGAGAGGAGGAGGGAAACTTGTAAGCGGGGACGAATGTATGAGATGTGAACATACTGGATAAGGATATTGACGAGTGAGCCCCCTGGGGCACAAAGCAGACTTTAAAGGTCTTCTTTTTCTTTAGGGGTGGGTAAAAATAAATATTGATTGAAGTCCTCGAGTGTGTCAATAGACAAACAGCTTTTTAGGACAGGTGCTCGATGAAAATGAGGCCCAAAAGAGCAAAGCTTTCAACGACTGTCCTACGTTCTCTGTTTTCTTCTTCCTCCCTATTTCCCTCCCTCTCTCTCTCTTTCTCTCTCTCTCTCTCATTGTTTAGTTTTCTCTTTTTCTTTTCTTTTTTCTTCTCTCATAGTTCCCTTTTCCATCTTTCACATACTATGTTTTCCTGTGTTCCTCAAATTTTATTATTTCTCATTTTCTTTCTTTTTCTTTCTTAAATAATTTTCGCTTGTTATCTATCTATCTATCTATCTATCTATCTATCTATCTATCTATCTATCTTTCTATCTATCTCAGTCCTTTCATTCTCTATCTATCTATCTATCTATCTATCTATCTATCTATCTATCTCAGTCCTTTCATTATCTATCTATCTATCTATCTATCTATCTATCTATCTATCTATCTATCTATCTATCTCAGTCCTTTCATTATCTATCTATCTATCTATCTATCTATCTATCTATCTATCACAATTTATTCACATATCTATCTATCACAATTTATTCACATATCTATCTATCTATCTATCTATCTATCTATCTATCTATCTATCTATCACAATTTATTCACATATCTATCTATCTATCTATCTATCTATCTATCTATCTATTTCTCTTCGTTTTTTCCTTTTTTCTTTATCATTCATTCTGTGTTCCTTCTTTTTTTTCTGAAAATGAGACTCAAAAGAACAAAGCTTTTAACGGCTGTTCTAATTTCCTATTCAAATTCTTTCTCTCTCTTTATAATACTCTCTTTCACATCCTCTCTTTCACATCCTCTCTTTCACATCCTCTCTCTCTCTCTCTCTCTCTCTCTTTCTCTCTCTCTCTGTAATCACTATCTTTTTCTTTTCCCAATCTTCTTTCACATCTTCTTGTTCTTTATCTTTTTCTCCGTTTTTTTCTTTCAGCATTTCTATAACGCTTATCTTCTTCCTCCCTCCCCCCTCTCTCTCTCACTCTCTCTCTCTCTTTCTCTCTCTTTCGTTGTTTTCTCTTTTTATTCTCTCTTCATCTCTCATACTGTCTTTTTCCATTTCTCACACACTATTTTCTTTCTATTTCTCAAATGTTTATTCTTTCTCTTTATTTTTATTTATTTTCTATCTATTTTTCTCTTCCTTTTTCCCTTTTCCTTTATTATTCAGTCTTGCTTCCTGCTTTTTCAGCTTTCAATTGCAGACACAGAAAAGAAAACTACAAAGACTCATACAGAAGGTAGCAAAGGAAAGCGAGAAGAAGGGACTAAGTGTTAATTAACAATATTTGGTTATCAGCAAGAGGAACAACCCGAGATACAAACTACGAATGTGTTTTAACGTAGGGCAGAAGACGTACCAAAGTAATCCGATGCCACCTTGGAATAGCGAAATAGGCCTTCCAAAAGCTGAGCAAAGTTTGAAGAAACAGTAGCATTATGTTAGAAATAAAGAAAAGAGGGTCAATTTTCGTTTTAGGTGCCGACGGCTTTTCCCCCCTTCAAATTTATTCAAAATAGCATTATTTCTGTGCAAATGTATATGCTGAACTCAAATCAACAATTAGTTATTGAAGAAACTTACCTTTTTCGCTTTGAAAGTCCATAAAAAAATGAACTATATCTCACACTCTTTCTCTCCCGTAACTCTCACGAAGTCATGTAATTAACTGCAGAATGACGTTCTACGTAGGCAGATTTTTCTGTCGAATTTTGGTCGATTTTCTTCCTTTACTGAAAATTCCGGCGATGTACTTCCCGTTATGAAAGTAATAAGAATAGAAATACAATAGTGCATTACTTTCATTACTGGAAGTACATCGCCGGAAGTATCAGTAAATAAAAAAAAAATGGAGCAAAAATCTGCCAAAATTTGTTGCATTACGCAGTACGTCATTCTGCAGTTAATTACATGACTTCGTGAGAGTTACGGGAGAGAAAAAGTACAAGATATAGTTCGTTTTTTTATGGACATTTAGATAAAAAAAGGTAAGTTTATTCAATAACTATCAGTTGATTTGAGTTCAGCATATACATTTGCACAGAGATAATGCGATTTTGGATAAATTTGAAAGGGAAAAGCGTCGGTACTTACAACGAAAATTTACCGAAAAGAGTACTGAACAGCTATGAAATATTCGTTCTCTTCTATGGGAATTATATTTGTTATAGTTATTATATTTGCCCTACTCCCCTACTGGAGTAAGATATGACACAAGGTCCTTTTTAACGTGGGGAGCACGACCGCGTACAGACGAACGAAGGAACAAAAATTCCCCAGTCCCCTCAACCGCTGGTTGAGCTGGCCCCGGTGACGAGCACCTAGTCCACCTCTCTGCTGCAATGGGGAACACTGTTTTCCGGGACCGAGCATCTACTCAGTGGAATTTTTCTCAGAAGCACCTCTGTCCGCGAGGACGGAGCTACAACTGAGCAGCGCTCGGTTTTCGAAGACAGAGATGCAACTGAGAGATGATTTTTGGTCCCTACCCGACACAAAATGTGCCAGCTATGTTAATCAGTGTTGGACAGAAACTGCAAAGATGAAATGAAGACACTTGAAGCGACATAAACGGGTTTTTTATAGAAGGATGTTGAGAATCCCATGGACTAAAAATGTGAGTAACGGGGAAGTTTTTTTTATGGAAAATGGAAGCAAAAGGAACAGTTGAATTTATAGGCGTACTTTCTAGGACACATGATGAGGAAAGGGAACTTTGAGAATTTGACACTCACACGTCATATTGAAAGAAAGAGACAGAGAAAAGTAGCGAATAGTCTACCTAACGAGTTTGTATAAATGGTTGGTTGAAGAGGGATTAAGATGGATATCAAAAAGACAAACTTTATTAAGTACTACAAAGGACAAGAAGTTGTGGAGGGCTATGATCGTTCGCGTCCTGAAGAGACCTGGCACACAAAAGAAGATCCCTCATAAGCAGATTTATGCAATATCTTAGCAGTTTAAAATATAAACTTCATAATGTAAACAACCCGAGAATTTTGACGGGTTAATACTTATATTATGGACGACATTAATAAGTTTGTTTTGCCAGAAAGATTTTTATCATCGGAATCCATTTTGCACATTTATAAATCTACCATTCTTATATGCGTTGAATACTACTGCCTTAATTTGGTCTGGTGTTCATGCTGATCATCTCAAGATTCTTGACAAAATTAAAAAAATGTACAGTAATTATATTGGTAATTTATGCTTTTGGAAAAACTTTGAAAAGTAACTGATCACATAAACTAGAATTATGTATCAAATCACTTGAAATTTCAGTATCTTACACATTTCAAGTTAAACAAATACAAAGAATTGAAGAAGTCAGTTGATCAGAGGTAATTTTTACTGAGAATCACCTAAAGATAATGTAAATTCACTTCATTATGTTTATACAAGCACACATTATCATGAGGCATAAAGTAGTTAAAGTTTTAATTTATTTATTAACTAGTAGTATAGCCCGGCATTGCTCGGATGTAATGAAAACTTTAAAACTAATCCATGGTCCTGGAGCTCAGACGCAGCCTAAAGAATATTTGTGTGAAATTTGGTGAGAATCGGATAAAAATTGTAGATTTGTATAAAGGACATACAGACAGATGAAGAGACAAACATACAAACATCTTGCCTTTTATATATATATATATATATATATATATATATTATCGATTTTCTGCACTGTTGTAAGAACTGCAACCTTGAAACTTCTGAATATTGTATCTTATGTCTTTGTCTATGAGTGTATCAAATTTGATTAAAATCGGACCACTCCTTCTATAACCCGATTTTTTCGATTATCGATTTTCGATATTTATCGGGGATACCTCGACACAAAACCTACCTAAGAACACTCGCAGACGCTTACAGTACAACTGTGTAAATTTTCAAGAAAATCGGTTCAGCCGTTTCGGAGTCTATAGGTAACGGATACACACACACACACACACACACACACACACACACACACACACACACACACACAGACAAAGTTCAATTTATAAATAAGTTTAGATATTTCCCTTTACAAAAGAAAGACAATACAGGGAATGTAAGTTACTTGGCTAAAACAATATACAAATACTAATTTTTAAATATATTTCTAAGGGGCACACAACTTTATCCTGGCCATTTAAATAAACCTATTTTGTCAAAGAGTGAAGAAGAAGAAAAAAGAGAGAAAATAAAGAAAAGGTTATGTTTACTTTAACACTACAAATTAAAGAAAAAAAAACGTCTGGCTAGTTATGATTCTTCTGATTTCCAAACTCAATCGAGTAGAAAAAACATCCAAAAGAAAACTGTTTTCATTTAATAATCATAGAACTTCTGCATGGCTGATGCTAACCCCTAAGAGATCAACTCTTTGGCCTTTCCTCAGTTCATGTTTTCCACTAAAGTGAAGTGGAGTGATTATATTGACTCAATTGCTAGGTCTACTGCTAGAAAGCTTGGTTCATAGTGTCATGCCAGATAATTCTCTTGCAAGTCTATTCAAATCTACCTTTCGTCCGCGCAATTGAATACTAGTGCAATATCTGGTCTGGTGTTACTGTTGTATCTCGAATTTTTTTGACAAAATTCAAAGAAGGATCTGCAATGGAATCGATCCTAATATGGCAGCTTTACTTCAGTCATTTTCTTACGGACGTTACGTCGTTGCCACCTTCAGTCTTTTCTACAAATATTTTCACAGCAATTGCTCTCACGAGATTTTCTCCTAAGAACTTGCACTTCATGAGTTTAAGCGTGCTAATCGACTCAGAACGACAAATCGGTGATCCGAGTTCAAATTCCAGTTGAATTCCTTGTATTCACTTACGCACAAATACCCTTGGGAAAAGTATTAATCCGTCTCTTCCCTCCAGTTATGGGTCAAATAATAAACCAGATTGGGTTCTATAGCCTTGGTCGGCAACCAGTCTACTGCAGAAAGCAATGGCAACCTACTGCGGGATAATCTTCTGCCCAGTCAGTTATATCTCTTTCGAGAAATGATCGCCCAAAGAGTGTATCACGTATGGCACTCAAATGACTGAATCCATGGGCAATTAAGTTTCACCATTTCACCGCCACTTTTATTCTTGCAATCTATTTCCTTTCACTTCTCATCTGTGGAACATCGTACCGATTTGTTACTTCACTAACATCTACAATATTATAAAAAGTAAAATGCAACCCCAATCGTCATTTTCTGTCTTCTTAAGTCCTGTTCCTTTATTATTCTTTCTCCCCACGTTTCACTAAAGTCCTCTCGTTTTCTTTCACTCCCTGTAACCCACTGTGTTCTAGTAACCTCGCTTGGGGTGAAAGATTAAAAAAAAAATGTAAATTAAATTTTCATTGAAAAAATAGTTAAATGTCCGAGAAATTAAAATATTCGATTGTACGGAAGTCTCATCTTAATTTTTAAGGGAAATGAAAACACAAAATAAAATTATGCTATTAAATTTTTAACTAAATATGAACCATTTTGTTGCACACCCTCCATTTTTACTTCAACTTAAAGATTCCGTCTTCCCATACTTTCGATGGTTTCGTCCAAAAATCTCATTAATCTAATTTTTAATGTCGTCCAAAGAATTAACATTTTTACCATTGAGATTATATTGCAAGGACCTGAATAAATGAAAATCCGAAGAAGCAATGTCTGTTGAATATGGCGGGTGGGGTAACACTCTGTGTTCAAGTAGCCTTATCTATTTGATTCGGGTGAAATGATTATAAAAAATTGAAAAAATTGAAAATTAAATTGTTATGAGAAAAACAGTTAAATGTCTGAGAATTTAAAACGGCAGTTCTTGAAATTGGTGGTCGATATTTCGAATATGATATTGTGTGCATGGGATCAAAATTGGCAGGGGCACCTCGACATGGTGTAATAGTTACCAAGCTTGTCTCGCTACACCAGACACTGCTTCTTGGGATTTTCATTTATTCAGGTCCTTGTAATATAATCTCAATGGTAAAAATGTTAATTCTTTGGACGACACTAAAAATTACTTTAATGAGATTTTTGGACGAAACCATCAAAAGTATGGGAAGACGGAATCTTTAAGTTGAAGTAAAAATGGAGGGTGTGCAACAAAATGGTTCATATTTAGTTAAAAATTTAATAGCATAATTTTATTTTGTGTTTTCATTTCCCTTAAAAATTAGTATGAAACTTGGTCGGCAACCAGTATGAAACTTCCGTACAATCGAATATTTTAATTTCTCGGACATTTAACTATATTTTCAATGAAAATTTAATTTACATTTTTTTCGGTCCTCACTCGAATACGTAATACATTTTTCCCATGAGAATTAATTTACATTCTTTTTTAATCATTTCATCCCATGCAAGATAATAATGCCACCAGAACACAAGGGGTTACAGGAGTAAAAGAGAATGAGAAGACAAGAAAGGACAAAAAAGGAACAGGACTCAAGGAGGCAGAAGATGACGATTGAGGTTACATTTTACTTTTTGAATATTGTATGTGGTAGTGAAGCAATTCGAGTTCGAATTCCAGCTGAATTCATTGCATTCACTTACGCGCAAATACCCTTCGGAAAGGTATTAATCCGTCTCTTCCCTCCAGCTATGGTTCAAATAACATGACAGATTGGGTTCTATAGCCTTGGTCGGCAACCAGTCTACCGCAGAAAGCAACAGCAACCTACTGCGGGATAATTTTCTGCCCAGTCAGTCATGTCTCTTTCGAGACATGGTCGCGCAAGCGTGTATCACGTATGGCACTTAACTGAGTGAAGCAATAAATCGGTCAGAAGTTCCGCTAGGTGCCTCATTCTCTCGGCTTTGTGTCACATCTAAGCTACGCTTAGAAAGTCCCCATGGATTAGTAATAGTAAACAAAGTTAATCAACTTCTAATCAAAATGCTGTCTTTTTTCTACTCTTTCGCTGAGATATTTTCAAATCATCAACAAGAAAGAAAGTTGTAAGTCGTTATTTTAATTGCGTATCGAACAACCGAATGTGCATAATTTGTTATTCAAGACTTCTGCTATTAAGTTATTTTCTTCTCTAAGTTTCTGCTTTTGTTCTTCTTTTTCGTCCACCAGTATGGACCTTCCTTAATTGTGTTCAGAATATGAACAACAGAAAGACTGTTAATCTTTTGTAAGATCTACTTTGGTTTCCATTTATTTGTTAATTCATCGAAAATATTAAGCTCTCCAGAAATTTTATGCCGATTTTTAAGTTAAATTAAAACCCCAAACAAAATTATGCCATTAAACATATATTCAATTAAACCTGAACCATTTTGTTGTACAACTGTTCTCTATTTTTTCTTCAACTTAAAGATTCCGTCTTCCGAGAATTTTAGTTGTTTCTCGGCAAAAAATAAATAAATAAATAAATAAATAAAGTAGATTTAATGTCGTCCAAAGAATGAATTTTATTACCGTTGAGATTGCTTGTCCAGAAACTAAATGAATAAAAATCCAAAGGGACAATGGTAGGTGAATATGGTGGTTGGGATAACACATCCCTGCCAAGCTGCAACAGTTTTTGTCGAGTCAAACAAAAAACGTGAAATCTGGCAGTATCATGATCGAAAACAACACCTTACCTGTTCGCCAATTCTGAACATTTAATTTGTCAAGTTACGGGCGTTAATTTTCAGAATCAATTGACTGGTTATTTGGCAGAAACTCGTTGTAAAATATTCCTTTTCAATCCCACCAGATAGATCGCATGAATTTCTTAGAAGAAAGACCTACTTTTGGGGCGGCTAGAATTGCTTACTCCAATTTCTTTTTCGCTGAACATTGTTGTAAACGACCCATTTCTCATTACCTGTTACGATTTACTTATAAAAGGGCTCATCATGTGGTACCCAAACTTCGTGGCGGTTTGAATACATAAGCTTCACTAAATGCTCATGGATGATGGATTTTGATAAAATTAGTGTTTTTGTCATTTCCCGCGTTGAGTAATGCGAGTTATTTTCAATCATTGTCTTGATTTTATCGGTTTTTTTTTTTAGTGGGGGCTTTGCCTGGGCGTCCTTCACTAATAAGGCTGCAATCACTAATTATAAACTTAATGAACTACTTCCGTATAGTTCTGACAGCTAACGCATTTTCGTCGTACACAGCACATATATTTTTTTAGTTGCTAGTAAGGTATTTTTACCTTTACATTAATAAAAAAAGCATCAAGTGTCTAAAATGCACCTTATAATCATATATTTCCATTGAACACGAATTGACACGAACAAATAATTTTAAACTTTCTTTCTTAAGAGATAGTTTAAATGTTATATGTCGATAAATTTGATATGTCCTAACGTATTGGAACATGAACGAATAAGAATCGGTATGAACTATCCGGTCAACGTTATAGCAACACGCGATAGTGACATTGTTTGCCCTGATATTGTTTACATTTTCGTCTCTATTTTTGTATCTCTCCTTTCAAATTTGCACCTTGCAACACAATAGTTTTCACGCAATCTTTATTTAATGAAAGCATAACAGCTAAACCCCACAAAACAAGAGCTTTGACTAAAATAATGAAAGTCAATGTCATTTTTTTATTTCTTTCTTTCTAGTTTCAAATGAATTTCTAGTTTAACAGCATGTCCCCTCATGTTGGGATGTTTAATGTATTGCCTGTATAATATAATCTATTTTTTTTATTATTATTAACATTTATAATTAAATATTGATTGTATTTATACTGATTCTATTAGTAACTATTGGTCTCGTTTTTATTGCCGGGTGGTGAAGTGATCTGTGACTGGGCAGTCTAAAGCACACCAAAGCAGACGACGTGGGGCACAGGATCGAACCTTACTAGAGAGTATATTTTAAATATTATATTTCTCGAATGCACTAGCTGGTATATGCAATTTACACTCTTTAAAGAAAAATAAAACAGGGCGTCTATTCAAGTACGTGTATTCACTCAAATATAACGTCTAAGTAATAAATAATATCGCTTTATCAACAAAATCCATCAGTTCCTTAGAATTATACTTGAGTCTCTAGATAAATATTGGTCAGGTTTATGTTTGAGTTTAGAAGTAAATATTGATCGGGTTTATAAGTCTGTAAGTATATGTCAGAAGGTAACTGCTTTGAGGGCTGGATGTTATACATCTGCAGTCGCCGTATTTTAGACTCTACCGACAGAAAAGTCTCTTTGTTGGGTGCGTCGCACTGTAGTAAACAGATATATGAAACTGAGTGAACCCTGTGCTGACTCGAAACTAAGGGTAAACAGACAACGGCTCATTGACCTCAAATTTTTAATCGACTAAAAGGGAAACGACTACATTGAATTTATTACTGCATCTACTGCTGGGAAGTGATTCTTTGAATCCAGCTTGCACATTTATAAAATATACAATTCGTGCCTGCATGGGATACGAACAATAGAAAGACTGTTAATCTTTTGTAAAATCTACTTTGGTTTCCATTTATTTGTTAAGTAATCAAAAATATTAAGCTCTCCAGAAATTTTATGCCGATTTTTAAGTTAAATTAAAACCCAAAACAAAATTATGCCATTAAACATATATTCAATTAAACCTGAACCATTTTGTTGTACAACTGTTCTCCATTTTTTCTTCATCTTAAAGATTCCGTCTTCCGAGAATTTTAGTTGTTTCTCGGCAAAAAATAAATAAATAAATAAATAAATAAATAAATAAAGTAGATTTAATGTCGTCCAAAGAATGAATTTTATTACCGTTGAGATTGCTTGTCCAGAAACTAAATGAATAAAAATCCAAAGGGACAATGGTAGGTGAATATGGTGGTTGGGATAACACATCCCTGCCAAGCTGCAACAGTTTTTGTCGAGTCAAACAAAAAACGTGAAATCTGGTAGTATCATGATCGAAAACAACACCTTACCTGTTCGCCAATTCTGAACATTTAATTTGTCCAGTTGGATGTTATACATCTGCAGTCGCCGTATTTTAGACTCTACCAACTGAAAAGTCTCTTTGTTGGGTCGTCACATTGTAGTCAACAGATATATGAAACTGAGTGAACCCTGTGCTGACTCGAAACTAAGGGTAAACAGACAACGGCTCATTGACCTCAAATTTTTAATCGACTAAAAGGGAAACGACTACATTGAATTTATTACTGCTCGGAAGTGATTCTTTGAATCAAGCTTGCACCTTTATAAAATATACAATTCGTCCTTGCATTAGATACTGTTGCCATATTTTGTCGGGTGTTCCTGCTATTTATTTCAAGGTTCTCCACAAAATTCAAAGAAATCTTTTTTTAATCGTTTCACCCCAAGCAAGGCGGTATCGCCACTGATGCGAAGGGGCTATAAATAGAGTAAAAGTTTAGACAGGAGGAAAGTGAAGAGAAAGACAAACTAGTTACAAGGAATTGTCAGAGAAAGGGCAAGAGAAGGATGTGAACACAGGTGTGAAGACAGTTCCGGAGGTAGAGAGAAAGAAAAAAAAAGATAGACGAGTTGGTGAGGAAAGGACGAGAGAAGAACGGGAGTCAAGTGGATAAGAGATGGGACCTGACATTGCATTTAATTTCCTGGAGGTTGTAGCCGTCAGGAAAGCGAGTATACTGAAGAGTGTTCCACAGGCATGAAGTGCGAGGAAAGAAGCTATTGGAATAGAATTGTCGGCTGTATTTGGTAGGTTTAACTGTGAAGGAGTAGGACCTTGTTGCCAGTCTGGTTGCTCGAGAAAACTCTTGTGGAGGGGGCACCAGTGATCAAAGTTTGTCGGAGCAGGAGTCATGAAAATATTTGTAGAGTGAGGCCACATCCCGCCTATGAGAAAGTGGCTGGAGTCGAGCTGCTAGGTCGGGAGCGATCACGTTACAGATTCTCCTTTGGAGCCTGTCGGGAACCTTGAGATTAACAGCAA
The DNA here is from genome assembly GCA_037127315.1 of Ascarosepion bandense. NCBI lineage: Eukaryota > Metazoa > Mollusca > Cephalopoda > Sepiida > Sepiidae > Ascarosepion > Ascarosepion bandense. The sequence continues at coordinate 494,293 of JBBBDQ010000530.1, read as the reverse complement.
GGGTGCCAGATCTGCAATATAATTGTTCATGACTTGGCATCTCGACTTCAGTCACTTTCTCACCGATATGATGTTGCTTCCCTATGTCTTTTCTACAAATATCTTCACAGCAACTATTCTCACGAGTTTTTATCCCTGGTGCTCGATCACGTGAATTTAAACGTGCTACTAGATTGACATTTAGGTCCCACTCTTTTACCATTGAAATGGTTAAATTTAACTGCCAATTGATTTCTTTTCTCTTACTTCCTACCTGTGAAACTCCCTTCCGTTTCCTTGCTTCTTTGATAGCTACAATATCCAAAATAATTAATGTAACGTCAATTGCCATCTTCCATCTTGTTGAAACTCGCTCATCTTTTATCCTTTCTTCAATACCATTTGTACCCAGTCTTTTCTCCCACTTTAACTCCCTGCGAACTAGTGGCGGTCCCATTTGCTTGGGGTGAAATTATTTTTAAAAAAAGGGGGCAACCGACATAAGACATACCAATACGTCAGTGTTCTGATGCTGAAATATTTTACTAAAATAGCTTTATAATACTAAGTTAGTATTTTTAGTTGTATTCTTAACATTTCTATTAATTTCAATGTTTAAATAATATTGGTTTGTTAAAATTAATTTACGACACTGATAACTAAATTTAACAACTGTTTATACTTCTGACATTAGGTATTGTAACTGTTTACAATGTTTAGGTTGTTCGATGTGTTTTTCTCATTTCTGTTGCTACGTTCACATTTCTTCTGGTTATACTTGTTGGAATTTTGAACCGATATCTTTATTTAGTCCACGTGTGTAGATTGTTCTGTTTCCACGTGCCGTCCCTTTAGATATCTTAGTTTTAATTAAATCCGCTTGATAATTCAACTCACCATATTTTTTGGCTAGGGATTGAACTCAATAAAGCAATGGAGCAATAGATCAACGATTTTATCTGCTGAACTATGCGACCATGTAGGGATTAGTGAATGAACTAATAAAGGAACTTTACTGCGTCAGTAACTATTTTTTGTCAGAGCTCTTATTACAAATTTTTATTATTATTGTTTTTCTCTATTTCTCTTTATTACTGGTTCCCATATTGTATTCATTTCTATCCTTGACTGGCCTAACATTTTCATTGAGAATTTATTACACTTTATTTTAACAACGTATGAGATTTGTTTCATATAAACCTAAAATAAAATCAATAAATTAAGTGAGAATTACAAAAACTTTCTTTTCTAATCCAAATGTTTATTCGTGAAGAATGAAAAGAAAAGGACGAAAATATAGGGATATCTTTATTCTAGCCTCAAATTACAAATAGATGACGAATGTCATGGCAAAATCGTGAAATCATTCTTCCTTATAAAATATATTTTCCACAAATATTTTTTAGCTTGGAGGAGAAGAGTAGATCCATACCTTTTTCAAGGGCATTTGCGCGTAAGTAAATTTAACGAACCCAACGAGAACTGGAATTTGGCTATCTGCTTAAAAATTCCTTGGCATTATTTATTAAACCACTGTTTATTTCTTTTTTCTATCAAGCAATCTATTCATGTATTAGGTAAATCCAGTCATTTTTTAAAACTAACTTTTAAATTGAATTTTTATAAATTAAAATACGTTTTCTTGAAACTTTAATTTTAGCTTTAATTGAAAGCTTAGTGATTAAATTTACTATTTCCATTAAGCAAAATACTTTGGTGTATTTCAACCAGATTATATTTATTAGAATCTGAAGTTTAGATTTTTTTTTAATTTTTCAATTTTTCGGGCAGTTTTGAGCGATCGACACATTTGTAAACAAAAGTTAATTCTCGGTTTTAAAAATCTTGCAAAAATAAAATATACATTTGTGACACATAAATTTTGAAAAATTAGCAAATTTAATGTTAAATTAATCTGATTTACACAAGTATTACTTATTCAGTGATATTTAGAATAAAACTATTTCTTAAACACAGAGTTGGACTTTCTGACCTTTCTCTCGTATTTTGAAATGTGATGACTGCTCGACAGATGCAGTATAAAATAAGTGTATGGCGATCACAAGTGGCATAATTGTAAAAAAAATTTCTGTAAGGAAACCGTGAAACACATGACCATTTAATGTACACACAGAAATTACCATACAAAAAAACTTCAACTATAAACATAAAAATTTAAATTTTTTTTTAAAATACGTAGATATGATGATTCGCATTAAACATTCAGTTTTCGATTAGTAATATAATCTGCACTTAATAACTTAATGGCCTAACACCAACAAATCTTTTGTAGTTTTAAAATATTTATGAAACTTTATAAATTATTATAATTAAAAAATGAAAACAATTCTTTTAAAATTTCATTATTAATCAAAGTTTTTTTTTCTTCAGATTATAATGTCCTTAATATATATTACTTATTAAAGCAATTAAAAGATCATCAAATTAAGTAATGTCATGGTTTTATTGCATTTTTATTTTACTATTGGGAGCAGATTTTCAGTTATAAAGGCAAAATGTTTTAAAAAAATAATAGATGATTTACATTTTCTAATGAGTCCTGTGATTAACTAATAAATCCAATTTTTGAAACAAAACTTAATTTCTTAAAATTTCATGAATTTACGTAGTATGGGGTTAACAGATGTAAAAAATATTTTTATCAAGATTTTTTAAAAGTAATAATTTAAAAACTAATTAAATTCATTTGTAAATAAGACCTGAAAGTTTCATTAAAATCTGACAATTATTTAATTTTTGCAAGAATTTCCAAATTAATGTTTTTCACTGAAAAAGAAGACGTAATACTACATTTTCCATTTTATATTCTAGTAGCGATTTAGTTAAAAGATAACTAAAATCAAAACAAGATTTTTACCAAAATTTCGAACGTGTTAAAAAGGATTAAAAAAATTCAAATAATTAAAAAAATCTTTGATATTTCCTCTTAATAGTAATATAAACATTTTGATGTAAAAATTTCTTTTTTATTAAGTTTGGGGCCTTTTTTCTTCATGCTATGGTGTTTTTCAGCGATTTAGTGGAGGTACCTGCTATCTATCTATCTATCTATCTATCTATCTATCTATCTATCTCCGTTGAGTGAATGTTCGTTAATGCACACATTTTTAATAACTGCTCTATAGTTCTTGGTCTTGTGCTAAACGTGTCAATTCTTGCTCATCTTACATTCTCTCTTGCTCTCTCTCTCGTTCTTTCCCTCTCTCAAACTAATTCTATCTCTATCTCTCTCTCTCTCTTTCATGTTCTTTCTCTCAAGATCTTTATCTCTAATATGCTCGTTCTCTCTCACTCTTTCACACTTTTTTCTCATTTCTCTCTCTCTCTCTATCTATCTATCTATCTATCTATCTATCTATCTATCTATCTATCTATCTATCTGTCATGTCTGTATATATGTACTCATTAACACACGTACTGTTTTTCTAAAGCCTGAAAATCAGCTTACGTTCAAATCGGCTCGAATCTGGGGGACAATAAACTCCAGCAACACGCCACAGCTGTTAACTTAGGTTATTGTATAGGGTGCAATAAATAAGGAGAGTGAGAGAGATTGATTAAATGGAATGTAAAGAAGTGGAATGTAAGGAAAGCGTGAAAAAAAGACACGTCTGAAGGAAGCGGGTCACTTCTGAAAGGCAAACAAGAACAGTAAGTGTATTGTAAGCAAAGAAGAAACAATTTCCTTTTGTAAATGAAAAGCTTCGTGCCTTCATAAAGACAAATTGTAAGTAACCGGGAATCTTCCTTGTCCTACTCAGTGAAACACTTCAGCTGGCCACCGAATTCTTGATATAATCTCTTTGATACACTTCTCTGAACTCACATATTTGCTTGGCCTGTCACAAACTGCAAATTAAATGTCTCCAAAGAAAGAAAGAAAGAAAGAAAGAAAGAAAGAAAGAAAGAAAGAAAGAAAGAAAGAGACTGAGAAAGAAAGAAACCGGAGTAGCTAGATAGATAGATAGATAGATAGATAGATAGATAGATAGATAGATAGATAGATATGAAAAGATTGAGATAGATAGATAGATATGAAAAGATTGAGATAGATAGATAGATATGAAAAGTTTGAGATAGATAAATAGATAGATAGATAGATAGATAGATAGATAGATATGAAAAGATTGAGATAGATAGATAGATATGAAAAGATTGAGATAGATAGATAGATAGATAGATAGATAGATAGATAGATAGATAGATAGATAGATATGAAAAGATTGAGATAGATAGATATGAAAAGATTGAGACAGATAAATATGAAAAGATTGAGATAGATAGATAGAATATGATAGATATGAAAAGATTAAGATTGAGATAGATAGATTATGAGAACAAATGAGTAAAAGTAAAAACAAAAAAATAAAAAACCTCAATTGCAGGTGCTTACTTATTTTTCATATATTTGTTCTCACTTCATGATGCCCCTTTCGCCGCCTTGCCTAAGGAATAGTGAACTCCTAAGAAAGGGCGGAGACCCCAAATGCGTGTCGCATTCTTGTAAAAGGGTATGTAGACTTGGGTCGTTGATTCTCAATCAGAGAGCTATTGTTCGCCTGCAGGTGTCCATAATGTAATGATGAGTACATTTTACCCTTACGCAAATACGTTTATATATTTTGTATATATAAGGCCCAGTATATATTAATATATAGAATTATGCTCACACTAAAACTTGCACAGATAGACGCACGCACGCACACGCATGCGCGCACGCTTATCTGCGCACGCGCAACTATTTGCTCGTTGTTTGTTGTACCGAACACCATTTTTTGCAAACATTTAACCGGAATAAAATTTACCATCATTGATTCTAAGTACATGTATGTAAACACACATAAAACTACCATTTTAGAAACCCTAACTTTTTCCCGAATTCAGCATTATCATCTCGTTGTTATTCTTTATCTAATCAAGGCAATATATTGTGTCAGAACTAGTTATCAGGACGCTCACTTTTATTACTTAGTATTAAATAAAGTCCTGTCGGATTTGGCGTTGTTAATGAAACAAATGATTCTTTGGACTTAAAAGATATATTTAATAAAAATATTTTCCCTTATTAAAGATAATATTATCCCATATATTTAGCAAACTGATTTTCCCTCGAGGTTAAACTAATTCAGGTTTCGATGCAAAGTAACAACATACATTAGTTTTTGACCTCTTTTCCATTAATAAACTGCTTTCCCTCTAAAAATGTTGCAGTGACCAGAAAAGATGATCAATGAAAAGTAATATCACTGGCCTAAGAAATAACTTTTTTTAATCGTTATTATCCAATGCAAGGAAAACAAGCAGGAATGAGTGGGAACAAGAAAGAGTAACAGGAAGACAGTAGATAGCGATTTTTTTTAAATCATATCACCCCAAGCAAGGCGATAACGCCACTGATGCGCAGGGGGCAACGTAAGAGTAAAAAGATTGGAAAAGAGAAAGTTGGAAACCACATCCTAACCAGGGAACAAGGGATGAGCCTCTTCACCTGTTCAATAGACGTGGGTGGAGTGTGAACCGCGCCATAGTTTAGTCTATTTACTCCATTGCATTTTAAATTTTTGCAGAAAAGGCATGGAAAAGCTGGAAAACATGGCGCCGGAAGAGAGTTTCACAAGCGAGAAGTTTTTAAAAAAAAAAAACTGTTATCATAGAATTTACGTTCACATCTACCAACTCAACTGTAAATTGATAAGATTTCGACGCCAGACTGGTACTGCGTTTAAATTTAAAAAGTCTGTTTATCGTAGCAAAAAGTTCATCCGAACAATTAACATGAAAGAATTTATAGGAAAGGCACAAAGAGGCAACCTTGCGGCGGTTGAAAAGTAATTGAAGCCGAGCCACCAAATCAAAACCAATAATATTGTTGATTCTTCTTTGGATTTTATCAAGGAGTTCAAGGTAAGTAGCAGGGCTATCGGACCATATGTGGGAGTAATATTCTAAGTATGGACGAATGGTAGCCTTATATATGTAAGATTCTGGAGGGAGAAAATTGCCTCGCATGACACAGTAAACCAACTTTCTTAGCAGCTGAAAAGGATGAAACAAAACGCAAAACTTCCATATTTAATGCCATAATAATTTCCTGATTGGTCTTGCATGTGGTGCAGTTGATATCGACTCGGAATGGCAAACTGGGAAGCCGAGTTCGAATTTTATTTGAATTCGTTGCATTCACGTATGCACAAATACCCATATCTTCATGCACTTCATTTCTTGAATTTTCTTACGCTCATATAACACCAAACAGTAACTTGCTACCTTCAGTTGCTCTTAAGCCTTGTATTGATAGAACATTTTTCTTTTTCTTCTCTAGGTGCTGCATTATCTCAAGACGTAGGCGAAAATGAATCTTCACAATTTCCTGTCCTTTGTAGCTCTTGATAAATGTTGTCTTTTTGTTATTTTTCCGAAGTCCTGTTCCGAAAACCATTGATTTAAGCTCCTATATATATTTTTATTTTTGTTCATTTCCTTCCATGCAAAGCAGAATGGCTACTGGTAAGGAGGGGGTTACAGTAAAAGAAAAGACTGGGTACAGTGGGTATTGAAGAAATGATAAAAGTTGAACAGGATTTAAGAAGATAGAAGATGGCAGTTGAGGTAGCATTTAAATTTTCCCAGATTGTAGCTATCAGGGAAGCAAATAAACAGAAGGAGGTTCCACAGGCGGGGAAGGCTAGAAAAAATCTGTTAGAGAAGAAGAATCGGTTATATTTAACTATGTTAAAGGGGCGGAAACTATATGGCAATCTAGTACAACACTTAAATTTACATGTTCGGGGTACCAAGAGAGAAAAGCTTGTCGCAGAAGTTGTCAGAAAAATATTTGTAGAAAAGACAGAGGAACGCCACATCATGCCGGTCTTATGCACTGTTTTCCTCTTTTCTTTTTACCTTTAGTCTTTTAGCTCAAAATTCGAGATAAGTCATATTAAAATCAAAATATAAAAAAGACACAGACATAACGTGGAGTATAATAAAACAGGCAAGCCTTACAATGGTGGCAAAATATGTAGACTGTGCCAGGAAGAAAATTTAGAGATTATGCTATTCCCAAACAAAAACGAACTATTGAATGAAAGAACGGAAATTATGACTAAGTGTAACGATACTAAAAATACCTCTTAGGTTCATACAACCATGGATGAAAATGTCATAATTCCTTGTAATTTTAAAAATTGCGCATTCAAAAATTCCCTGCCACATGAGCGTTAAAAACAAAACACCGTTACATGAGCGTTCTTAAAAAAAATTACCCCCCCCCCAAAAAACGGTAAACTGTAAAATCAGTTATTGAAAATCGACTGAAGACACCACTCATGGTAGAAACCTAGGTCGCGTAATAACTCGTTTACAAATAGAATATATAAGCATGAGTGCTGTATGGGTAAGCATGCATGCTGCTGTCAGAGGGTTGGCGACTACACCCACCTATTCCAAGTTCTTTCTAGGGTGAGGCAGGGTGTTACTAACCCTGTAGGATATAAAATATGAACTATCAAAACGCGGGAGAACTCTTGATGAGCCAAGCTAGCTAGAGATAGCGTATCAATAAATCACCGTTGAGGATTTATCAGGAAACACTTCACTATCAATCCCAAGAAATATCATTGTTGAACAAAATTAAAAATTTCAGGGACATGGATAAAATGTAATACATCGAACAATTGACTCGCTTGAATGACATAATAGAAATGTTTACGCTGGGCTCATACTGTTTGATACCAAACACAAGTGCCCTTTGAATAGACATGATGGAGGGTATTTTTCAACTTATCTAGTCAGTGTTCTGATTCAAATAAATATTCTGCTGAAATGTTTAATTTTTAATAAACGTTGAACAAAATGCGGAGAAAATCGTCTGAAAAAAATACACGCGCCATATGCAGGGCGTTCGAGCTAAATTTGAGAGAGTCTAATGTTTTTGTCGATATTTCTGGAATGAGGTATTGTAATTACTTACATTATTTACATTGTTTGAACTGTTGTCCTCATCTTTGTTGCCATGTTCACGACGTTTCGGCCTCTTTACGCTCCGACATTCTTCAGGTGATTGGAATTTAAGAACTGAACCATTTATTTCGTTCACTGGGGTAAATTGAACTTTCAGTTGGCTTCAGCAGTGGTGAACAAAAAACTTGAGTTACATCAAGATAACTGTGGCCTCCGGGAGTGGCATGACTAATGGAACGAGAACAATCTACCCCGTGAATGAAATAAATAGTTCAGATCAAAAATCTAATCACCCGAAGAAGGTCGGAACGTACAATGGCCGAAATATCGTGAATATCGCAACAACGATTAGGAAAGCAGTTCAAACAATGCAAATAATGTAAATAATTAATGTTTTCATTTCTTCAAATTGGTTTGGAATATCTGCAAACAGCGAACGGCATTGTGGAACCTAATCACTATAGTTTTACAAGTGTCAAAGTTAACTGATATCGACGCGTGGAAGCCACTTGAATATTGAACAAAGATAAGCTGTATCCTCATGATTCGTGCCAGGAATGAAAATGTTGCAATCTTAACAGCGGCTCAAGGCTCTTTGAAGACCATGAAAACAATAAGACGTGAAATAGATCGTGGCTTGTAGGAAAGTACAAGGCAGACGTTCTGATTATCAGCGTACACCAGAATTCACCCAACAACTGCAGGAGAAAGTGATGGAAGACCAAGGCAAGGGAATGCGGGTTGGGGCGTAGAAAGTAGGTGTTGCAATTTCCCTGGCCTCAAATGAGGACCTTCCCTACCAGTTACACAAGAGGTGTTAAGGACAACTTCACACAAAGAAGGCTCTTTACCCCGTCAAATCTTTCCAAAAGATCCTTAATTCCGTGCAAATGTATATGCTGAACTCAAATCGATAATTGTTTTTTGAAGGAACCTACCTTTTTTCATGTTAACGACCAGAAAAAAAAAATCGATCTATAGCCTTACCACCGTTCTCATATCTGATTCACCGCTGAATGACTTGAGGCGTAGGATACTTATTTCGGCCTATTTACTTTCTTTGAGCAATTATTCCGCGATTTGTTTGGTTTCGGAACTCAATTTCCGCATAGTAATCGCAAAAAGGAAGTAAAAAGACCGAAGAATCGACAAACTACGCGTGAAGTCATTCTGCAGTGAATAACATTTTTGAAGAGTGGTTACGGGGTGACGAATAAACTTGACGCAACAGAAATGGGATTCTACAGAAGGATGCCGAAAATACCATTCAGAGAAAATGCATTATGAACGTTCTCCATTAAGTCATATGTCCTCAGACAGAGAACACCTTTCGTAGAATATTTGCAGGGCCGTTGTTTACTGATAGAATGAAGCGGCGTATAGCAGCCCGAAAGTTCGGCTCCGAAGACTACTGGCGACTCTACAAAGGGGTGCTGATTTATAGCGAGACAATCTTGTTAACCATTTCACCAAGTCGGGGGGCCCAAGTTCAATCCGAATGTGATCAAAATTATTATTACTAATATTACTCAGAGCTTTTCTCATCAAGAACTGATGACTCCAGTTTGATGACTTTGTTGATGATTAAATTGATTATCTAAACTTATTTATAAATGGAACTTTGTCTCTGTGTGTGTGTGTCCGTTACTTATAGACACCGAAACGGCTGAACCGATTTTCTTGAAAATTTACACAGTTGTACTATAAGCGTCTGCGAGTGTTCTTAGCTAACTTTTGTGTCAAGTTACCCCCGATAAATATCGAAAATCGATAATCGAAAAAACCGGGTTATAGAAGGAGTGGTCCGATTTTAATCAAATTTGATACACTCATAGACAAAGACATAAGAAACGATATTCAGAAGTTTCAAGGTTGCAGTTCTTACAATAGTGCAGAAAATCGATAATATATATATATATATATATATAAAAGGCAAGATGTTTGTGTGTGTGTCTGTTTATCTGCTTGTATGTCTGTATTTTTTCAGCCCTTTTATTTTAGTTTTTGCTTCGGGTTTGGCTCTAAGTAGGTATATTTGCATTTATTTTGAAAAAAAAAAATAAACTAGCAGCATAGCCCGGCGTTGCTCGGGTGTAATGAAAGCTTTAAAACTAATCCATGGTTTTGTAGCTCAGACTCTTTGGGCGTTGGCACGAAAGACTAAAAAGCAATAGTTGTTTCCAGTTAAAGCGAAACCGTCGACTGAAAGAAAAATCAATGGATGTAAGTCAAATTTTGATTTCCAGCATCGATGTCAAATAAGTTTTTTTCGTCGTAAACTGAATTTTGAAGGCTAAATAAGTCCTCTGAGTGAATGGTATCATGGCTGAGACTAAGAACTACAATTATACCTACTTAGAGCAAAACCCGAAGCAAAAACCAAAATAAAAAGGTTAAAAACGTGATTTTGATCAAACCCGATAGGATATCGGGGTGTCAATTTCCAATATCGGAGTCAAATAAGTTATCCAAGGATAAACTAACCTAAGTAAGTCCATGATAACTTATCTTACCCATCGGGAGTAAATTGGAGAAAATGAGCCATATTGATGGCTGAATATCGGTTTTTGATCAGATTCGATAGAATATCGGGGGTATCGATTTCCGATATTGGAGAAAATGAGTCGTCTGAAAAGATCTAAAAACTATAATTTCACTAAGTTAGAGCAAATTCTGCAGCAAGATGAAAGGTCTGAAATCCTGATCTTGATCAGACCTGATCGGGTATCGGGGTATCGATATCCGATATCGGGCGAAAATCGGAAAAAAACAAGTAGCCCATGCCTCAAAAATATTTGTGTGAAATTTTGTGAGAATCGGATAAAAATTGTGGATTTGTATAAAGTACATACAGACAGATAGGCACACACACAAACATCTTGCCATTTATATATATAGATATTTTGATTGGTTAGTGTTGGTCTTGATGAAAGATTAAGACTGTTCAAAAGGTTATAAATCAACAGAAATCGCCTCTTCTATATGCCGTGTCCTTTCAGATCGTGAGAGATCATGACTCTTTAAAACTTTTTATCCCTTGTAGCTCTTAACAATGTTTGCCTTTTTATTGCCCACCCCCTTAATCACTGTTCTGTCATCTAATTACACTGGTCAACACTATTTTTGGTACCAAGAAATCAAAACATGTTTTTTAGTTAATTTGATGGAGGCTGATTTCGAAAATGACCTTAGATTTTCTGGGTTAGCTACTGTTTTTGCTCATTTTTTTGGAGAAAAAAAAACAATTTACGATCTTGTCTGATTGCAACATTTAGTTAATAAAGGTCGTAGAAATCCATCAATTTTCAGGTAGGCCGAGCAATTAATGTCAGCCACTTGAAATAAATTATTTTCATTAGAAAAAAGTGTTTTTGAGTAAATAATTTTAAAATGGAAGTAGCGAATTTTTCCAATTTATAGCCAAACTTTAAATTAACTGAAAAACTTCATCAAAAATACACTTTATTGGTAACGCGCTAATATGAGTATTAAGGTTCATTTTTTACAAATCCATTTAACTTCGGGATAATTTCCCATAAGCATGAACCAAGCGATTCTCCCGGAGAGTAATACACTACGCCTCCTCGGACTTACCCTGTCCTTAGACCTCAAATGGAACCACTATATTGAATCCATAGCAAAATCTACTGCTAAGAAGGTTGGGTCACGATGTCGATCCAGGATGTTTTTTCCACCTGAATCCATCCTGCATATATACAAGTCAACCATCCGTCCGTGCATGGAGTACTGCTGCCATTTATGGTCATATGCCCCTGCCGTTCTCCTCAGTGTTCTTGACAGTCTCCAAAGGAGAGTCTGTAATGTGATAGGTACTGATCTGGCGGCTCGACTGCAGCCACTTCCCCATCGTCGAAATGTGGCCTCCCTTTGTCTGTTCTATAAATACTTTCATGGCTTCTGCTCAGACGAACTTAAGTCACTGATGCCTCCTCAACGGGTGTTTACTCGTGCAACTAGACTGGCAACTGGGTCCCACCCATTCACAGATTAACCAAATGCAGACGACAATTCTACTCCTGTAGCTTCTTCTCTCGCACTTCCCGCCTGTGGAACTCGCTCCCGTATTCTTGCTTTCCTGACGGCTACAACCTCCAGAAATTTAAATGCAAAGTCAATACTCATCTACTAACCACTGGACTCTAGCTCTCTCCCCACCTCCGTATAACCTTCCCTTTCTCTCCACCTATGTATCTGTCATCGCACCTACTTTCTCAGCTTTCTATTGTTCCTTTCTAACTAGTTTGTACTCCTCACTCTTCTCTAATTAATCTTTTTACATTTATGTAGCCCTCTGCACATCAGTGACGTTTTCGCCTTGCTCGGGGTGAAATGATTAAAAAAAAAAATTGTGGCGATGTGAGTGACGAGCAAGGAGAATGATTCTACCAGAATATCAAAACAATGGAAGAGCGTTACCAAGGACGAATGATGTCTGACTACTGCTGCAGTATCTATCAAATGGGAGTTAAATAACATTCAATATGACAGACAATGAAGAAAGAGAATTTTTTTTACCATGGTTCTTATGTCCACGAAGATTTTATTTCTGCTGTTAGTTTATTAAATTATTTGATGAAAATACTTGTTGGTCTTGAAATATTCATTTGTGTTACTTTTAAAAACTTAGGGTCTGATTGTTATTGAAAAAATAGTATTTCTCAGTAATCAGACCAATATTTGTTGGTTTAAATACGAATTGGGATGTTTCTTCGATTTTACTTTGAGAAATATTACCATCGGTCAGTATCATTTATACAGAAAACAAATGAAAATAATGTTTTTAAAAAAATGAGGCATTTCTGTATGCCAAAAAACGGTAGCTAACCAAGAAAAAGTAAGGTCATTTTCAGATTCCGCGCTCCCAAATTAGCTAAAAAAGATGTTTGGTGTCTCGACTCTATTTTTTTCCAATTTTTTTTTTTTTTTGTTGACCAGTGTTACGCAAACTCTTTTGATAAGTTAAAATGTTTCTTTCTGCGCACCTTGCTTTCAATATGCTCTGTAAGTGTCAACCTCTCCAAACACTCTTCACTCATTATGTACTAGCAGTATAGCCCGGCGTTGCTCGCGTGTAATGAAAGATTTAAAACTAGTCCATGGTCCTGGATCTCAGACTCTTTGGACGTTGGCATGAAAGACTAAAAAGCAATAGTTGTTTCCAGTTAAAGCAAAACCGTAGACTGAAAGAAAAATCAATGGATGTAAGTCAAATTTTGATTTCCTGGTATCGATATCAAATGTTTTTTTCGTCGTAAACTAAATTTTGAAGGCCAAATAAGTCCTCTGAGTAAATGGTATCATGGCTGAGACTAAGAACTACAATTATACCTACTTAGAGCCAAACCAGAAGCAAAAACTAAAATAAAAGGGCTGAAAAAATACAGACATACAGGCAGATAAACAGACACACACACACAAACATTTTGCCTTTGATATAGAAATAAACAAATACTGTCAAAAAAACACATTTTTAAACTCAAAACGTTATAATATTCTTTCCTATACATATTAAGACAGTATACGTGGATCATCACTATGCTATATATATATATATATATATATATATATTATCTATTCTCTGCACTATTGTAAGAACTGCAACCTTGAAACTTCTGAATATCGTTTCTGATGTCTTTTTCGATGAGTGTATTAAATTTGATTAAAATCAGACCACTCCTTCTATAACCCGATTTTTTCGATTATGGATTTTCGATTTTTATTGGGGGTACCTCGACACAAAACCTGGCTAAGAACACTCGCAGACGCTTATAGTACAACTGTGTAAATTTTCAAGAAAATCGGTTCAGCCGTTTCGGAGTCTATAGGTAACGGACACACACACACACACACACACACAGACATATACACACATACATACACACACACACACACAGACAAAGTTCCATTTATAAATAAGTTTAGATTGCAAATATTTCATCTCTCTTTTTCTAATTCTAAGTGCAAATATCATTTTTGTTTACATTTTCCTTAAAACTTTTTCGTTGCGTATATCCTTCGTTCATTGCATTCTTCTGGGGAACCATATTTCTTTCAAATTCACTCTTCCTCTGTGAAGAAATTCTCGGGAATTCATTGCCATATTTGAGAATCGATATGAATTTAACAGTTCATCATTCATTTCTTTGTTTCTGATTAAATTTTTCCCGTTTTTTATTACTTTGTTTTACTTTTGAAAATCATCTTTCACTGTTTGTATTTTTCAGTATCACATTTTCTGTCTTCTGTAAAAATAACAATATTAATAATCAGGTATCTAAATTCCCTACTTGATTAGATCTCTAATTCATAGGGCTGTTCCTCTTGTTGACAATGCTATCTTGTTAATATCCATATTGTGTCCTTGCAATTAACAGCTTGTCCTTTTTTCACATTCAAAGAAAGATCAAAGTAACCGGTTTTGATTTAACATCGCGACTTCAGTCTCTTTCTCACCGACGTCACTTGGCTTCCCTCTGTCTTTTCTACAAATATTCTCATGGCAACTACTCTGTGCTTTTTTTCCTGGTGCCGCGTCCACGCGAATTTAAACGTACTACAAGATTGGCATATAGGTCCCACCTTTTTACTATTGAAATAGTTAAATGTAACCGCTACTTCTATATGAACAGGTTCATTTCTAGCACTTGACACCTGTGAATCTCCAATCCGTTTACTTACTTCCCTAATAGCTACAATCTCCAAAAGTTTAAATGCAACGTCAACTGCCATCTACTATCTTCTTGGATCCATTTCATCTTTTATTATTTCAACGAAAGATGGAAATTGTTATCCTCAGATCCGAAGACGATTTGGAATGGCCAAAGACGTATTCCAGAAGCTAAGCAGAATATTAAGAGACAAGAAAATCTATGTAGAAACAAAGAAGAGAATTCTGGATTGCTATGTGATGTATGTCCTTCAATACGCCAGTGAATCCATCTACTCTTCTCTCAGACAGCTACCACAGAAATAAAGGGAAACTTACTGAGGGTAAATCTTCTGCCTCGTTAATCATGAACCGAAAGAGAAATGATGGCATATTCTGTAAGGCACTTAACTGACCATCTACTCTTCTCTCAGCCAGCTATGGGTTAAATAGCACGACAGAATGAGTTCTATAGCCTTGATTGGCAACCAGTCTACCACTGAAATAAAGGGAAACTTACTGCGGGTAAATCTTCTGCCTCGTTAATCATGAACCGAAAGAGAAATGATGGCATATTCTGTAAGGCACTTAACTGACCATCTACTCTTCTCTCAGCCAGCTATGGGTTAAATAGCACGACAGAATGGGTTCTATAGCCTTGATTGGCAACCAGTCTACCACAGAAATAAAGGGAAACTTACTGAGGGTAAATCTTCTGCCTGGTTAATCATGAACCGAAAGAGAAATGATGGCATATTCTGTAAGGCACTTAACTGACCATCTACTCTTCTCTCAGCCAGCTATGGGTTAAATAGCACGACAGAATGAGTTCTATAGCCTTGATTGGCAACCAGTCTACCACAGAAATAAAGGGAAACTTACTGCGGGTAAATCTTCTGCCTCGTTAATCATGAACCGAAAGAGAAATGATGGCATATTCTGTAAGGCACTTAACTGACCATCTACTCTTCTCTCAGCCAGCTATGGGTTAAATAGCACGACAGAATGGGTTCTATAGCCTTGATTGGCAACCAGTCTACCACTGAAATAAAGGGAAACTTACTGCGGGTAAATCTTCTGCCTCGTTAATCATGAACCGAAAGAGAAATGATGGCATATTCTGTAAGGCACTTAACTGACCATCTACTCTTCTCTCAGCCAGCTATGGGTTAAATAGCACGACAGAATGGGTTCTATAGCCTTGATTGGCAACCAGTCTACCACAGAAATAAAGGGAAACTTACTGCGGGTAAATCTTCTGCCTCGTTAATCATGAACCGAAAGAGAAATGATGGCATATTCTGTAAGGCACTTAACTGACCATCTACTCTTCTCTCGGCCAGCTATGGGTTAAATAGCACGACAGAATGGGTTCTATAGCCTTGATTGGCAACCAGTCTACCACTGAAATAAAGGGAAACTTACTGCGGGTAAATCTTCTGCCTCGTTAATCATGAACCGAAAGAGAAATGATGGCATATTCTGTAAGGCACTTAACTGACCATCTACTCTTCTCTCAGCCAGCTATGGGTTAAATAGCACGACAGAATGGGTTCTATAGCCTTGATTGGCAACCAGTCTACCACTGAAATAAAGGGAAACTTACTGCGGGTAAATCTTCTGCCTCGTTAATCATGAACCGAAAGAGAAATGATGGCATATTCTGTAAGGCACTTAACTGACCATCTACTCTTCTCTCAGCCAGCTATGGGTTAAATAGCACGACAGAATGGGTTCTATAGCCTTGATTGGCAACCAGTCTACCACAGAAATAAAGGGAAACTTACTGCGGGTAAATCTTCTGCCTCGTTAATCATGAACCGAAAGACAAATGATGGCATATTGTGTATGGCACTTAACTGACAGACTTTTGACAAGATTCACCATCCGATGTGCAAGTTATACAGTGAAAACAGTAAGAAATGGATTGTCAACACTCGGAAATTAATGCAAGTGTCCTGACAAAATAAGGCTGTTATACGTATAATTTGTTTCGTGTCTCGACCTCTAGAAATTTCAGAGATGTTATTTATTATCTCATGTGTCCAAGGACTTCTTATCTTTTACGTGTATCTTCTCAAATTCCCCCTTATCCATTACGATCGGCATTGCCTGTTCGTGTTTTTATCTAAATATTATATATCCAGGGATTGTTTTCCTATACAAAACAGAGAATAAAAATGTAAAAATATTATCTACTGTATCCTCTCTTATCTCGTTATCTTTTCACATAGAATTTTAATGTATCGCAATTTTTATGCTTTTACCTCACTTTCCTCCCTTTTGCTTGTTGTTTCATAATATCCCAACATTATGTTTATCCCACTATTTCTTTCAACGGCAACCTTATTTTTGTGGCGTAACTTCGTCACCAAGTTGTTTTGGCCTATTTGGGCCCGGAAGTAAGACACGGAAACAAGAAGGTAGGTTCAAACAGTGTATTAGAATAACAGAACAAAATATGCAATAATAAACGTTAGTAATCTGCAAGTAGAAGTGTAAATTCGAACGGTACAAACGCTACGTCACGATTGACTCCAGACTGTCTTTTGACTGCCTCACAGTTTCGTCCCCGGAAGTCACGCAGGTTAATATTTATTGACAGAAGAAGAGTACATTCTTACAGAATAGGGCAACATAACATTTATATATCAGTCAATCAAGTGCTATACCTGATACACGCTAGGACGATCATGTCTCTAAAGAGACTTGACTGACTGGGCAGAAGATTACCCCGCAGTTGGTTGCCATTGCTTTCTGCGGTAGATTGATTGCCAGCCAAGGCTATAGAACCCAATCTGTCCTGTTATTTAACCCATAACTGGAAGGAAGAGACGGATTAATACCTTTCCCAAGGGTATTTGCGCGTAAGTGAATGCAATGAATTCAACTGGAATTCGAACTCGGCTCCCCGATTTCTCGTTCCGAGTCGATACCCACTGCACTACAACGCACATATTATATATATACATGTGATTAAAACGAAAGATGGTCCATGTGTGCGTCTTATAATATGTAAAATTCATAGGCTTGTTAAAGAAATTTTAGGAATAAAAGGGCAACAAAATGATAACAATATTAGCAATGAAAGTGATGATATTTATTTTTTATTAGTAGGCCAGGTGAGAAACTCAAGCACGATGAGAAATATATTAGAGTCGGAATTTTAGGACACGCCTGTGTTCTTTTTCCACGAGACGAGAAATTAAAAAAAGTATAGGAGTTTGTCTTCCTGCCTTTTTTTAGTAAAATTGAATTATCTCACAAATTATTAGATTTTCTAGGTAATTTGAGATGTTTTACACACACACACACACACACACACACATATATATATATATATATATATAGAGAGAGAGAGAGAGAGAGAGAGAGAGCGAGAGAGTTGAGTTGTGATAATGTTCAGCGCCAAGATTGTTGTTTTTTCAGTAGTCTTACTCATAAAAGATATTTTGGCAAATAAATTTTTTATCATAAAGTGCTCTATATAGGGATATAGATCGAGCGCTGATAGGATTACTGCAACAAAGCACGTCCATTAAAATTAAATGGCGAATCGTAAAAAGATCACCTCCACACAACAGCACTTTTAGAAACTGTAAATTATATTTAGAGGAGAAACTGACAATAATCAGCTTCAAAATTTAAAGTAAAATATTAAACAAACGAAACGAAAACAATGTGAAAATGTAGACTTGTAAGCAAATACTCAAATAAGACCAAAATCAAATAAACAATGCACAATGCTACAATATATAAGTAAAAATATAAATATACTAACAACCAATCACGACGAAAAAATAGAAAATAATATAACAACCACTAAGCGGAAACAAGCCACAAACACAAATACACACAAAACACAAACACTCACACCATGACTTAAAAAGAAATCCTTTAAGCGGTCACACATACAAACACAGTAAGAAAAAAGTGAATCCAGCACAATAAAAGGGGTCAAACTTTGATAAGAATAAACCAAGTAAAAATCAATTAAGCTGACAACTATTCAATATAAAGTAATTAAGCGGACGCCCATTCACGCGTACATTAAAAAGCAATAAAATGAAATCAAACACGTGCACAATAAAAAAGAAAATCAACTAACCGCAAATAAGACCACTCCTACGACAAAATATAAAATTACACCCATTCAATATAAACACATTTAAGCCGGCACGCATTCATGCGTACACTAAAACCAATAAAAAGAATCCAAACACCTGCACAATAAAAAGAAAATAAACGAACCTCAACAAGACCACTCCCAAAATAAAATAATCAAATCACACCAAGCTCTATATAAAAAAAAAAACAGATACAAACAGCAGATTGAAAAAAAATTTAGCCTAAGCGAGTAGCGACATCATAACTATGTTCCCACAAAACTTCGAAGTCGTCATGAACCTGCTCAGTGGCAAACTTCTTTGCCTTAATCCTATATATATATATATATATATATATATATATATAATTAAAAAAGGATGATCAAATTGGTAAAATTCTCAAACCTGATCCTATTAATATTAATTTTATTAATATTAAAATTGATCAAGGTTGGGTGCTCGATGTAAATAGTATTATTTATTTACAGAGCCAAATATATAAAGTAATTAAAAAATTACGAAATTTAATTTTGTTGAATGACCATTTCAGCGAGAAAATTCTCGCTCAATCAGCAAAACAAAAATGTATTAATTCAAATATGTTACAAAATTTCTTTACCGGAAGAAACCAAAACCAAATCCATGCATAGAAAGTTAAAAAGGGTGGGATTAAAAAAAAAAATTATTTAAATTTGTCGGCACGACATAAGACAGGGGAAAAGCAGACACAGAGATTCATCACTAGATATTAAAAAACTTTACAATAAGTCTGAAAGAATCAAAAGTTAAAATTTAAACCGTGTCCGATATAGAAATTTTGTAACATATTTAAATTAATAAATTTTTGTTTTCGACCGTTGCTAATGAAGTGGGAATTTTCTTGTCGAAATGGCCACTCAACGTAATTAAATTTTGAAATATTTGACTTACATTATATATATATATATATATATATATATATATATATATATATATATAGTATATTTAAATATACTATATTATATATAGTATAACAATTACTAGTATTAGCAGAATTATTTTTGTTACTTTTAATATTGTTATAATTATTATCGTTATTATATATATATATATATATATATATATATATATATATAAATTCAGGTAAAGAGGACTCAAGGTTTTATGATTTTGAGTTCCCTGGCGTTTATTTTTTTATAAACAGTGCTCAATACAATGAATATTGCAGAGCATAATATAATATAATATAATATAATATAATATAATATAAAGAAAAAAAATAAGAAAGAAAAAAAGTAAATGTATTCCATACAAACTACTGGCCAAATTTCAAAGTGAATCTTTATTCTGATTAGTTAAAAGGAACACACATAAATTTTATCTCTTCCCACATACATAAATAGCAAACTGATGTTGTTGTTTTTTCTAATTAAATGTAAATCATTTTCACAACCAACATCCAACATTGCCTGATGGCGAGATTCTATCTCAAAACATAGAAGTTTCCGAGCGCAATGTACTTTTAATTCATAATCATATGATTATATATATATATATATATATATATATATATATAATTAAAATCATTGGGTATCCACGAGTGCTTTTATAAAATATACAGATTTAATAGGTTGGTTAATAAAAAATAAGGAATAAAAAAATAACAACAAAATGATAACAGTTTTGGCAATAAGATTGGTTATATTTATTAGCCTTTTAATTAAACTGAAACACGAAATATTTTAAAGTCGGCATTTTTTAGCACCGCTGAGTCCTTTTCAACGATACGAGAAATAGAAAAGTGGGATTGAACTTCCGAGAAATGTTGTTGGTTGGAAGTCTCCCTGTGGAATTTATACTATCCGAAAAATATATCCAAAACAGAAGTTTTATCATCAAAATCTTTATTATTAAGTTGATTTTTTTTAATCCTTCAAAACCTTCAAAATGTTGGTTAAAAATTTCTATCAATGGATGACCATAAATTAGTATGGTAAATTTAAACATTATTTTGCACTGAAAAACGTGTTAAATTGGAAATTCTTGAAAAATCAGATAATTGTCAAATTTTAATTAAATTTTCAGGACTTATTTAAAAATAAATTATTTTTTTATGAAATTTCTAGAAATTTTTTAAATTGCATGAATTATAAGAATTATAACCAAATGTTTTCTATCAATCAGTTACTGAAAATCTTTTGAATTGTAAAATAAAAATGCAATAAAACTAAAACTATATTTTTTTTTTTTTTAAATCATATCACCCCGAGCAAGGCGGTAACGCCACTGATGTGCAGGGGGCTATGTAATAGTGAAAAGATTGGAAAAGAGAAAGCCAGAAACCACATCCTAAACAGGGAACAAGGGATGAGCCTCTTAACCTGTTCAATAGACGTGGGTGGAGTGTGAACTGGGCGATAGATAGATCTATCTTTAATTAGTAATTTTTATTTTTATTAATATTATAGCTACTGTTGCCTTTTAGAAAAATATTTTTGTTGAATAATGAATGTTTACCAGAATTTGAAAATTTTAATGAGAATAATTTATAAATATTTAAATTATTAATGAAAACTAATTGTAAATAGAAAATCTTACAATTCAGTCACTTCCTATTTCATTGTTTTTGTAAAAACTTTCAATTTTTGTAAATATGGATGTCCAAACATGACAATAAAAAAAAGTAAGAGCAGTAACTATAGTAAATTTTATTGGTGATTTTCTAGCATTCCCTCAACAAGTGTCTTTGTAAGTAAAGCTGTAAAGCTAAGTGCCTAAAATTTAGTAAAATTTTAAAATTCTTAAAATATTTTTAATTTCTTATGATTCAGTTAAGTGCCAAATGTGATACACGCTTTGTGCGATCATGTCTCGAAAGAGACATGACTGACTGGGCAGAAGATTATTCTACAGTTGGTTGCCATTGCTTTCTGCAGTAGACTGGTTGCCAGCCAAGGCTATAGAACCCAATCTGTTCTATTATGTAACCCATAACTTGAAAGAATAGACGGATTAATACCTTTCCCAAGGGTATTTGTGCGTAAGTGAATGCCATGCATTCAACTGGAATTCAAACTCAGCCTTCTTGATTTGTCGTTCCAAGTAGATATCCACTGCACTACAACGCAAATTCTTTTTATGATTACTGGGTAGTTAAAAAAAACTTACCTAAAAATGGCATTTAGGTTGTATTTAAGTAGTTGTTACAATTATGGCCTTCTTAGAAAAAGCTCTCAAACGTAAGTCTACAGAGAGAATTGTTGAGACCTTATAAAAACACCCACTTCCATGTTAAAACAGGCTCTTATGCAATATTTTAAACTAAAAGTAGTATTTGTTTCTAATTAAAATTTAAAAGAACTAATTTTTCACAAATAAAGTTTCAGAAAAGTGTTTTAGTTTTGAAAGATTTTTTAATAAAAAGAATTATGCTGTATTGACAGATTTGACAGTATGGGCAATTTTACTGATAAAAAATACAATAAATTTAAATTCAGTATTTGACTTTTCGGAAATATTAAATTTAATCTATTAACTTGGAAATAAAGGTAAAATAAAATCTTCAAAAAAGATTTTCATTTTTAAAATGTATTTTTTAAATTTTATTTTTATTTTAAGGTACATATATACCTTAAAAAATGTCAATACCTAAGGTTTCAAATACATTTTTTAAAATGAAAATGAGAACTGTTTGGAATCACACCTCTCACTAGGAAACATTTCAGTAGATAACCTGATAGAAATGTTGACATTTTGTGTATAGGTAACGTTCTTCTGACATAGACTAACAAGAAGGCTTAGCTATGGGTTCACTGCTCTCATCAGTGATAGCAAACATAAACATAGAATTCTTTGAGGAAATTGCTTTTAGGAATGGCACCACAAATGCCAAAAGTATGGCTGAGATACGTAGATAACCTATTCATGATCAGGAAGCTGGACAAATATTTTTTGGAGCATGTGAACTCAATAAGACCTTCAATCCAATTCACAATGGAAGAAAATAATAATCAGCTAACCTTCTTGAATGTACTAATAACTCAGAATGCCAACCATCACCAAACACTACCTTAATTTCCACCATTACTACAGTGTGAAGAAAGGGATAGTCTGATGTCTACAACACTGGGCAAAAATCATAAGTGGCAACCCAGACATATACCAACAACAAATGTTCAGCATTCATCTGTTATTTTGAAGGGTACCCTGGAAACATAACATCAGCATCTGCAGATAGAAATAAAAGAGTAATTGAGGGTGTTAAGAAAATCTGTCTGTATGATATAAAAAGCTTATCAGAAAAGAATCAGAAGATCTGCAGTCTATACAATATCAAGACAATATTCAGAAGCAGCTCCATTCTAAGTAGAAATCTCTGCAGAGTGAAGCTTATGGGGAAAACATGACCAAAACCTGTGGGTATGCCATTCCTTGCAGTTGTAGTTAAAGAAACACACCCTCTAAAAGTAAGACTAGAGGAACATCAAAAAGATGTAGTCAGATGATGGAATCGGGTATGGCTGATCATGTATGGAAAGAAAAGACTAATCATCAGTCCCTGTGGAATAAAATAAAAAATACGAGAAAAAAAATATTGGAGAGTTAGATGTTTGAAAGAATCGGGTCATTTGCTAGACTGAGGACCTCAATAGGTCTAGCATAGAAATGAATATGATATAGAAATTGTTAATAAAGAAAGACAAATGACAACACATCTTCAACATCAGCTGTAACAAAAGTGAAAAAGCTTCAGTGAGTGTCGTCAAGCATGACAAACAGCAGTACTCATCAGCAAGTAGGTTAGGTTTAAAGCTCCATATTCTCCACAGAGAAATGTCCGATAGAACGCTAGACAAAATGGATTACAGTATTGATTGGTTAATCTGGTGACTTAATTGTAAGTTCAATCACTGGGCCAGATATTGGAACTTGAACTCAGTAGAGCAAGCAATAACTGTGTAGACCTAAAAATAAGAACTAGACTAAATATTCCTAGACATGGTCAGTGAAATGAAAACAGTATACCCCCATAGATTAAATGCATGGTTCAGTTCAGAATAGCTTACTCAGACTAACAACCTGATGAAAACCAGAGGGAACAATGGCTGAAATGTGAGAGTAACAACAAACATGATGACAGTAGTCTGCTTGTAAATAGAGTAAATGAAGAATGATCTCTGAGCTTTGGCTGATTGTGGTTAGCACCGCTGTCTCTCTCATCTGCAAAATGGATTCAGTCTCTGACACGCTAGCAACAAGTTCAGCAATTCCTTTTCTGTTTCTCTCCCCTTCAGCTGATATTATTTTTGTCAAGGAGATAGTCTTATTCTGGCTTCTTTGATTATTTAATGTATAATTTTTCCAATGGTCAATCAAATACTGCATGGTGGATTGCCAGTTAAAAATTAAGGTTAGAAAAAAGAAAAAAGAATTAAATATCAACAGTGATGGAGCGGTTCACACTCCACCCACGTCTATTGAACAGGTGAAGAGGCTCGTCCCTTGTTTCCTGTTTAGGATGCGGTTTCCGGTTTTCTCTTTTCCAATCTTTTCACTCTTTTCGTTTTTTTATTTTTTTCAATTGGAATAGATAGACTAAACTATCGCCCGGTTCACACTCCACCCACGTCTATTGAACAGGTGAAGAGGCTCGTCCCTTGTTTCCTGTTTAGGATGCGGTTTCCGGCTTTCTCTTTTCCAATCTTTTCACTCTTCGTTTTTCTTATTTTTTCAATTGGAGTAGATAGACTAAACTATCGCCCGGTTCACACTCCACCCACATCTATTGAACAAGTGAAGAGGCTCATCCCTTGTTTCCTGTTTAGGATGCGGTTTCCGGCTTTCTCTTTTCCAATCTTTTCACTCTTCGTTTTTCTTATTTTTTCAATTGGAGTAGATAGACTAAACTATCGCCCGGTTCACACTCCACCCACATCTATTGAACAGGTGAAGAGGCTCATCCCTTGTTTCCTGTTTAGAATGCGATTTCCGGCTTTCTCTTTTCCAATATTTTCACTCTTACGTATCCCCCTGCGCATCAGTGGCGTTATCGCATTGCTCGGGGTGATACGATTAAAATATATATATATATATATATATATATATATATATATATATATATATATGTGTGTGTGTGTGTGTGTGTGTGTTGAGAGAGACAGAGAGAGAGAGGGAGAGAGAGAGAATGAGCACTCTGGAAAATGGTAGATGTTAAAAACTGTAGCTACTCAGCGTTATTTACGCATCGTTCTCCAGCAATGAATTGAACACTCTTGGTTACTGACGTTTGTATACATTGTGCATATAACACGCTAAATTCTGCCTTTTCCACCGTCTACCGATAGCTTAAAGGTAGAATCTTCGACTGATATCAACTCAATCGGGTTTGAATTCTGGCTGGAAGAAATCGGATGCCTAACCGTAGTGATTCGCTGTGAAACAAGACTGACTGCGGATGACTATAATATAATTTATAATAATAAAAATAAACAAATACTGTCCGAAAATACATTTTTAAATTCAAAACTTTTTAATATTCTTTCCTATATATATATATATATATATATATAATGATATCAAATACATAAGTGGAAATGATATAGAATACATATGGAGTGCCAGTTAAAAATTAAGGTTAGAAAAAAGAAAAAATAATTAAATATCAACAGTAATGGACCGGTTCACACTCCACCCACGTCTATTGAACAGGTGAAGAGGCTCATCCCTTGTTCCCTGTTTAGGATGTGGTTTCCGGATTTCTCTTTTCCAATCTTTTCACTCTTACGTAGCCCCCTGCACATCAGTGGCGTTACCGCCTTGCTCGGGGTGATATGATTAAAAAACAAAACAAAAAAAAAACTAACTAACTATATATATATATATATATATATATATATATAATCCTTTCACCTGGTTTTCTTTATTTTTCTTCACTCTTTTTCTTACAGACTTTTTCGAAAAGGAATTAACTGAAACTGAGATAACCAGAAAAGGACACGTGGAACTAGAATAATATTCTCCCATTAACTAAATAAAGGGTTCGCTTCGAAATGGTAACATATATCCCCGGAAGAAGGCCGGGGCGTAAAACAGCCGAAATGTAGAGTATATGTCAATAAAAATGAGGACACTAATTCGAACTATGTAAATTGTGTGAATACTTGTCTGTTTTATGCGTCATTTTTTTTCCTCGTCTCACGCTCTTTTTGCCTTTTTTTCTTCTAATTCTTTCCCGCTTAATATTATATAAATTTATCTCTCAAAGTAAATGCTTCCAGTCAGGTGTCGAACAGTTACTACACTATAATCCAACATAGAAAAGAGTAACGGTAGTACATATAAACGAATTGAATAATAGTATAAATTCTCATATGTAAATGGTTCCATCTCAGAAAATTCAACAATCGGACAGATAGTATATACTAATCCGAACAAAAAAGAGGAACAATTAATTTTCCTGTTTAGGATTTGGTTTCCTGTTCCTTCTAAAGTCTACGCCATCTCTTGTGCTAGTAACATCTTCAAGTGAACTCTAACATTTTATTTACTAATTATTTTTATTTTTTCAGTATGAGTAGATTTTCCTGTTTACCTTCCTCAACGGTTTTTTGGACAAGATTTTTCCATTGTTTCCTGTTTAGGATCGGGTTTCCGGTTCCTTCAAAAAAATTTTCATTCTAATTCATTCCAAGTAGTCCTCTTGAGTATTAATGGCATACTTGGGGTAAAATGATAAAAAAAAAGGTCATAAAAAAATCAACTAGCGTGCCAAGCCTCGCGTTTTTCATTCCGCTACTCTAACCATTGAACCAAGCCCATAACTTTCATAGATACTTTTTCTGGTTATTTATCGAATGAGGGCGCTATTGCTCGGTAAATCTTGCCTGTCAGCATTTTCTCTCTTGACTTATTACTTATTACCCTCACACACACTATTCTGAAAACTTCAAAAGTTTTTTTTCTTTTTTTCTCACCCCAGGAGGTTACGTGTGCTCCACCCCACGACTTTTTTTACTTTTTTTTTTTTTTTTTTTGAAAGCTTATGATGTCCAATTCATCTACTCCCATCGTTTCTTGTCCGTGCTTTAGGACAAAGGGAAAGGAAGTGGCTATATGTATATAAGTATCAATTCTTAGTTTGCGTCCCGTCCCCATTCTTTATAAAAATCCCTTTCTCTGTTTTGCTAAGGTTACTGAATGACAATACCTTGCATGGGAGTCCTCAGAAAGAGACTCTGTGCCGGTCCACATCCGGGACGTAGAGAGCTGTTGACAAAATAAAAAAAATGCGGGTGGAAAACAGCAAAAAAATATAAAATAGTGTCGAAGTGCCGATAAGCCGGAAGGGCGGGTGGTGAGAAGAGGAAGACGCGGGTGGAGTCGTTCAAAATCCACAAACTGGTCTTTTATACCGGAAATAGATGTTTAAGTTCCGCTTCCTTTATTCGTTTTATATTTTTTATTTATTTAATTTCATTTATTTTACCATCATGAAATCTTTTTATCAACCCGTAAATATCCAAACTTCGGGATCGACCCTTTCATGCACTCATAAATTATACAGAACTGCTTTTAATTATTTGTAGTAATTTTTAATCAATTCATGCCAAGATGGTCGCTTGTGGGTGTAATTTACTGGTTACGGCATGAGATTTTTATTTGGGAGATTTAGGACCTTGTATCCAATGCCGCGTCCTTATCACACGATTTGAATAAACGCAATCCGTAAGACATTTCTTCTTCTATGTGCCCTGTCCCTTCAGGACGTAGGCGATCACGGCTTTCCAAGTTTCCCTATTCCTGGTGGCTCTGAGCACGCCTTCTCCTGTAACACCGTGCAATCCTCGTTCCGTCATCCACCTGATTAGGTCCTTCAAATACGTTATCCGTTGCTTTCCTCTGTTTCTTTTTCCGTCTATCTGGCCTGTTCGCATCAGGTTCTCTAGGCCTTCCTTTCTTATTGCGTGTCCCAGGAGCTTCAGCTGTCTCTTCCTGATGCTCAGTATTAATTTCCTTTTCGTTTCCATCATTTCTAAGACCTCATCATTGCTCACATGCTCGATCCATGATATCCGCAGCATCCTTCTGTAGAACCACATTTCAGTTACTTCAAGTTTTTCCTTCATCTTTGATGGTATTGTCCAACATTCACTGCCATATTGAAGGACGGATATCACGTAGCAATCCAGTACTCTTTGAAGTCCTGTTTCTTAAAATCTTACTCAACTTCTGACATGCTTCCTTCGCCATGCCAATTCGCCTTCGGATCTCTGTATCGCACTTTCCGTCTTCTGTTATAACGCTTCCCAGGTATTTAAATTTTTGTACCTGCTTGATTCTAGTATCCCCGACCTGTATTTGGTATTTTGGGCTGCCCTTTTTACTTATGACCATGCATTCAGTTTTCGTGCAGTTTATTTCTAGTCCTTTCTTGTTACTTTCTTCTGCTACCTTCTGTAAGAGGTCTTGTAGTTTCCTTTCTGTGTCTGCTATCAGTACTGTATCATCTGCGTAATGTTTTCGTGCTATGCTTAGAATATCGATATAAACAATCCCTGTATGACTAAATGTTACAATTCAGTTATCTTCTTCTTCTTCTTCTTCTTCTTCTTCTTCTTCTTCTTCTTCTTCTTTCACTCTCACTTTGATTCTCTCTCTCATACACACTATCTTTCTTTCTCCCTCTCTCTTACTTTCTCTCGTTGTAGGTTTCTCTTCTGATTCTCTCTCTTCTAATCATAAGCTATAAAACAACAATGCCTCTGTTTCAACTGATGATGAAACGTTTTAACTTTTCAGAATGCTTTCAAAATAAATATAAAGCATAAGATAAACTTTTAGAGCTAAAACGGAAATATCTTCATAAGCAGATTTTTGAAACAATTCTTTTGTCCTGGGTTTGACGGTAAACTACATCTGGCAGCAAATCTTCAAGTCAGGAGATTGGCAGTGTTGAGGGGTAATTGCTGTTGTTCCCAGGTCCATCTTGACCCGCAGTGGTAGCACCTTATAGAGCCCAGCTATGGACAGATACTTAACTCCCAAACTGGACTCAAAACACTTATAATATAGAATTACATTTTATAGTAAAAATACCAGCAATACATTTTTATATATATATATATATATATATAAAATGACCAACAGTACATATTTATAATAAAAATATCAAATTAATTCAAAGCTCGTAAGAAAAGCAAATTTCGTCATTATATTACTCATAAGGAATTAATATACAGTTAAACAAAAAAATTAATAAAAATGATTTTAAGTTTTTATTTTTGCTTCGATATCGTAAATTTAACTTATTCTGAAAACGGTTTATACATCTTACCAAGGATTTCTGGTAGTCATCACCCAAAAATCAAGTAGCGACAAATTTCCTCAGATTTCCTTACATAAATTTGCAATTGCATTGTTTAAACTCTACTTTGTTTTTCCAACAGCTTTGCAAAAACCTCAACTATTCTGGCTGTCATTTTCATAGTTTCTAAATTCCTTGTTCATAGTCCCGACATTTCTTTATCTTCTTGTTTTCCCTCATCATTGCGATATTCTTTTGACTGGATGATATCTTTGACTGTTTAAGTTTTAAAATATTATATTTCCAGTTTATTTATTTTTTATTAATTCATGTATGTTATAATTTGAATGATAGAGGCAGAACTTTATGAAAATATACGCTGAAATACAGATATACAAAGTCCATCCATTGTACCCATCTTGGCACCTAGTTTGATAAGGGCATAGTAGATACATGCATCAGAGTCAAATGTTACGCTACAGGTTGACTGGTTTTGGCAAAAGCTGCTCAGAAACTTGTATTAGAGCCGATATCATCACACCATCATGGATCCCATTCCACTTTGACGGTCTCTGACTGAAGATATTTTCCAAGTATCGAAATGTGACTCATTCTTCAAAAATACAC
Source organism: Ascarosepion bandense (assembly GCA_037127315.1). Taxonomy (NCBI): domain Eukaryota; kingdom Metazoa; phylum Mollusca; class Cephalopoda; order Sepiida; family Sepiidae; genus Ascarosepion; species Ascarosepion bandense. Next base: position 464,649 of record JBBBDQ010000530.1, on the reverse strand, counting down.
CCTCTCGAAACATTCGGCCACATATACCACTTGTGAGCCTTACTCGTCAGCACAATCTTTTCTGTCCTCCGAGGAGTGATATTCTTAATGCATATATGTATCATTTAATCATTACTTCTTGCTCTTATTATTATTGGAGTTTTAATAAATTGTATCTCTTGCTGTTACCCTAGGATGTGCGTTGTGGTGCAGTGGATATCGACTCGGAACGAGAAATCGGGGAGCCGAGTTCTAATTCCAGCTAAATACATTGCATTCACTTACGCGCAAATACCCTTGGGAAAGGTATTAATCCGTCTCTTCCCTCCAGTTATGGGTTAAATAATATGCCAGATTGGGTTCTGTAGCCTTGGCTGGCAACCAGTCTACCGTAGAAAGTAATGGCAACCTACTGCTGGATTATCTTCTGCCCAGTCAGTCATGTCTCTTTAGAGACATGATCGCTCAAGCGTGTATCACGTATGGCACTGACTGTTACCCTGTAACTTTATTTCGAATGGCTCTTGGGCTTTGTATAGGGTGGACATTATTGGAAAAGAAGGAATAGTGATTGTGTCTAAATATCACATTCTTTCAATTTCTATTTTGAAAGTTTCTCAAGCTCTTATACTCTGGATGGCCTTGTCTATGAACGTTGTCGTTTTTTTACTTTGATTATTATATCTGAATATTTAACTGCCTCCCCACGTAGGCGGAATGCAGCATAAGGCTTTTTTTAAATAGAGTTTCCGAGCCCTTAAACTCGGCCAAAAATCTCGTAGACCCTACACAAGGCAGAGTCAGTATACTGTCAATTTTTCCCAGACGGGGCTCTATCCATCAACGGAACACCGTCTTGGTTCCTTCTGCCTGAAGTGAGGAAGACTGTTGTCAACCACTGGTGGATCTCTTGATATCTGGCTAGTCTAACGCGATCGGTATGTGCGGCGAAAGCCTATCGTCCTATAACATTTTTTATCATCTACTACTGGAGGGAATTTGTGTTTATGCCATCCTCCTATATGAGAAAAATTTTAATTTTAACATATCTTCCAATTTAGTGTATCGAAGCAGCAAATAAGTTTCTAAACATATACTGTTAAATATAAGAGACAGTGAATGTCTATTATGGTTAATCATGAGCCGTTCTAAACGTCGTATTTTGGCTTTAATTTCAGTTGAAAATAAAGAAAAAAATTCTCCAACATTTGGATAATTTTTTATTAATTTGGTTCTAAGCTTTCGGCTCACATGAGCCATCTTCAGAGAGGTTATTAAGACGGTAACACAATAACATCCACCATCACCGACAATTTTATTTTGTGTTGACATAAAACTCCGCTAGGCAACGGCAATAGTTACCAAAAATAACAAACGCAGTTCGCAAATTTGCAATGCGGTTCTATGACGTCACACCGCGTGATAGCGCGAAATGACAACAGAACCATGTATTCAAATGCAATGTAATGTGTTATCTTCCAATGTAGACATTTCCCTACATATAAAGTATACAGTGATACGATTTGGAAAAAAATAAAAGTCCCACCAAGATTCATTGTTGGCGGAGATATGTAGATGACACAGTATTGATTGCAGATACAGAAAATAAACTACAGTAATTCCTACTATAAGTGATTGAGAAAGACGAGAAGAAAGGATTAATCATGTATTAGAAGAAGATTGAATGAATGGTTGTCAGCAAAAGGAACAGCCCAACATGCGAAATACAAATTACCGAAATCAAACAAATACATCAATTTAATTATCTGGGAAGTGCTTAGACAACGAACAGAAAATATGACATCGAAACACGAAGTCGTACTGGAATAGCGAAAGATGTCTTCTAAAACCTAAGAAAAGTATTAAGAAACAGGAAAATTTCGCTAGAATCGAAGAAAAGAATACTGTTACGTAATATCATTCCTCCTATATGGCACTGAATGCTGGGTAAACTTCTCAGGGATGAAGAAGCGACTTGAAGCAACAGAAATGTGGTTCTACAGAAAAATACTGAGGGTATCATGGACTGAATATTTGATCAACGACGAAGTTTTAGAGAAAAGCAAAACACAGAGAGCGATTACACATACTATCAGAAAGAGAAAGTTGAAATTTCTTGGGCACATAATACGGAAAGAGGGCTTGGAAAATTTGGCACTCACAATACATACTGAAAGTAAGAAGGGCAAAGGAAGACAGCTCATAACCTACCTAACGGGCTTGTGTAACTGGATGGCAGAACAGGGTTTAGGAGAGATAACAAAACAACACCAACTTACAAAGAACTAGAAAGCTATGAAGAGACATGCGGATGTTTGTCGTGGTGCAATGGATATCGGCCCGGAACTAGAAATCGGAGAGCCGAGTTCGAATTTCAGTTGAAATCGTTGCATTCACTTACGCACAAATACCTTTGAGAAAGGTATAAATCCGTCTCTTCCCTCCAGTTATGGGCCAAATAACAAAACAAATTGCGTTCTATAGCTTTAGTTGGCAACCAGCCTACCGCAGAAAGTAATGGCAACCTACTGCGGGAAAATCTTCTGCCAAGTCAGTTATGACTTTTTTTAGACATGATCTCCCAAGCGTGTATTACGTATGGCACTTAACTGACTGATGAAGAGACATGGAACATAAAAGAAGAAATCTATATTTAAATTCCTTTGAGGTTAGGGTAGAACACGCAGATATTATTTCTAATATTACATTTTACAATTATTATTTAGCATTTTTTTTTTTTTAGAGAAATTGATAAAAATGTGTTGAGAAAAAAAAGCAAACATAAGGCTTATCTTGACAAGTTGTTGATGAAGCCTATTGTATAAGTGGTTTCACGCCATGAGAGAAATAAAGTTTCTAGGAATTGTTGAAACGATCTCCTTCACACTGGGGTTGGGTTACGTCTTTTTAACAGCGAAGAGGCTAATTCGGGTCAGAATGGATTAAATGAGAATTCATTATCAGATCCGTAACCGAAGAACCGTGCTTTATTTGAATAGTACAATAGTTTAAGGGTCAGTGACACCAGATATCTGAGGCCCACTTCCTGTAAAGGCAGGAAACTAATAATCTCACGCTCACACACGAGTTTTATACAATTATGCCCGAGATAAGAGCCCACTCTTTTTGAACTGACAAATCCTGGTACATACATGGGCAGAACTGGTGAAATGGTCTAGTTACCCCACTAATCTATGATACAGAGCCCACCACTCTACTATATCTCAGGTTTTATAATTTTATTCATATAGAATATAAATTTTATTGTAATAAATTATGTAGAGTAATAGATCTTATGCAATATCGTTAAAACATTTCAACTTGAAAAATTAAAAATATGAACTTAGATCACATGTGCCCCCTAGGTTCGAATTTGCACGAGATACTACATTAGCAACTAGATCCCACCCTTTTACAGTGAAACCGATAAAATTCAACCGCAACTTCTACTCCAACAGTTTCTTTTCTCGCACTTCCCGACTGTGGAATTCCCTTCCACAAGACTGCTTCCCCGACGGCTAAAATCTCCAGGAGTTTAAATGTAAGGTCAATAGACACCTCCTAACAAACTAACTCGCTTCCAATCTTTCACACACTCGTCCCACCCACCCAACTATCACCCCGCCTTCTGACATTTCCTATATCTAACCACTCTTTCTATTTACCTTCCCCCATGTAGGCCCAAGCGCAATAGTGGCAGTAGAATGCCTTGCTTGGGGTGAAATGATTTAAAAAAAACTTCTTTTTTCTTCTTTTATGTGCCATGTCCTTTCAGAACGTAGGCGATCATGTCTTTCCACATCTCTCTGTCCCTGGTGGCTCTTAGCACACTTTCTCCTGTTGCACCATGCAACCCTCGTTCCGTCATTCACCTGATCAGGTCCTTCAAATATGTTATCCGCTGCTTTCATCTGTCTCTTTTTCCCTCTATCTGATCTGTTAGTATCAGGTTCTCCAAGCCCTCCTTCCTCATTGCATGTCCCAGGAACAAATGGCAACAAAGATGAGGACAATAGTTCGAATAATGTAAATACTGCAAATACTACCTCATGTCAGAAATATAGACAAATGCGCATGTAAATATGTTTCAGACACAAAATAAATTCTCCTTCAACAGAATCTGCGGACGAATCAGCTTAAAATAATCTTTAGAATTTGATAGAAAATTCTGTGACAGGAACTTGCACAGCGGGCATTTTAAGAAACAAGTATTTTTTGTTGTTTTTCATCGAATAAAGTACATAAGACAGAAGATTTTCCCGCAATAGGTTACCATTACTTTCTGAGATAGACTGGTTGCCAAACAAGGCTATATAACCCAATCTGTTCTGCTATTTAAACTATAGCTGGAGGAAGAAGCGACGGATTAATATCTTTCGTAGATTAATTTGTGCGTAAGTGAATACAAGGAATTCAACTGGAATTCGAACTCGGCTCTCCAATATCTCGTACTGAGCCGCGTTCCAATGCGCCACATCGCATATTTATACTATACTATATCTGTAAAAATGCAAAAACGCTGTAGATTTTAACAACTATGGACAATACCTTTATTATTAAAAATTTTGTTGACACCAACTGACACTGCGCCCAAGACTGGATCGACCAGTGGAACCAAAGAAGTGCGGTAAGCCTCATATGTGCGGCGGAAGAGGTGAAGTGGAATGATTGAAAGATAAGATTTAAAAACAGCTTTTAAAAAATCATATGCAGAAAATAAATATGATTTCAAAATTTTAAATATTATTATAGATTACTTATAATTGCATGCGTGAGTCCCAGTATAAATAGTTATAAATAATTTTTGACTGATTTTATTATTGTGATTATAACAAGTATTAGGAATATAGTAAGTAAGTTTCCGCAAATTGGCAGTTATGATGTTCTAACTTGGAATCTGCGGTTATCTTCTTTAAACCTCTCTCTGAACCTTCTTTGCCGTGTGGCTGCTTACACCTTTTCACCGGAACTTCTCTTTCGTGAGCGTGGCACGAGTATGTTCATTCCAAAAATACGGCCCTGAGAAAAATGTTTTGGATCCACTGGAATAGACGATTGAATATTATTACTGAGTAAAGGAACAACTGGTCAAGAGAATAATGCTAGCGTATAAATATCAGTCAGCCAGTTAATTCCCACACGGATACACACTTGGATGATCATGTCTCTTTCGAAACATGACTGACTGGGTAAAAGATTTTCCTGCAGTAGGTTTGCCATTACTTTCTGTGTTAGAAGCAGCTGTTCATACGTGACAGGACGCCGTTCGACGTCTCACGGCTTCAACTCGTACGGCACCCAATATCCTTGCTTTTGAATCATTCCTAATGCTTTGAAACGTATGTTGTCTATTAACTACTGCTCAGTTATTGTATGCCCCATCCATGTTGAGCCCAAGTAAACATTCCCTCCTTCAAGAATTCAACTCACACGTACTATGTTACTAAATTCACGAATCAACGATTCCAGGATTTGTCATTGGCAGCCACGATCTTAACAATGTAAGATACGCAAATGGGACAATGATGATAGCAGATATAGAAAGAAAACTGCAAAATCTCATACAGAATGTAGCGAAGAAAGGCGAGAAGAAAGGACTAAACACAAACTAAAAGAAAACTGAATGCATGGTCATCAGTAGTAACTGAAGCCCAAAATGCTAATTACAGATTGTGAAGACTAAAATCACGCAGGTGAAAAAATTTAAATACCTGAGAAGTTATCTAATTGAAGACGGAATGTGCGACATTGAGATCCGAAAGCCTACTGGGACGGCCAAGGACGCTATCCAAAAGTTGAGTATTAAGAGACAGAAAAATTTCGTTAGAAACAAAAAAAGTACTGGAATTGTTATGTGATATATGTCCACCTATAGGGCAGCGAATGCTGGACAATCTCCTCAGAGATGAAGGGAAGACTCTAAGCAACCGAAATGTAGTTCTACAGAAGGATGTTGAGGATGCCATGGGCCGAACATGTGAGCAACTTTTGTTGTTTTTCCGACGTGGAATTCAAATACTGCCAGAAAGATGGCAAAAAGTAGTGGCTAGCGATGGACAATAATTTCAGTGACATGTTTTTTACTGATTTTGTAAAGAAAATATTACTTTTCACGAAAAAACACGAGAACATATTCAAGGTCCTCCTGTCAGGCTCATGGAGAGAAAGACAATAGTGAGGCAGCGTCGGCTAAGTACATGTTCTTTACTACCAGTTATTAAACTTTACTACCATTTATGAAAGCCGTTCCCGCGATTTTACTTTTTAACACTTCGTATGCACCTTTTAAAAGTTTATAAATTTATTTGTATTATGAATTTTTTAAAATGCACACGGACCTTATCAACAGCCTGTATATATATATATATATATCCTCTCTATTATAATAAAAACCGTTGTGCATATATATATATATATATAATCTAAACTTATTTATAAATGAAACTTTGTCTGTGTGTGTGTATCCGTTACCTATAGACACCGAAACGGCTGAACCGATTTTCTTGAAAATTTACACAGTTGTACTATAAGCGTCTGCGAGTGTTCTTAGCTAGCTTTTGTGTCGAGGTACCCTCGATAAATATCGAAAATCGATAATCGAAAAATCGGGTTAAAGAAGAAGTGATCCGATTTTAATCAAATTTGATACACTCATAGACAAAGACATAAGAAACGATAATATATATATATATATATATATATATATATATATATATATAAGGCAAGATGTTTGTGTGTGTGTCTGTTTATCTGACTGTATGTCCTTTATACAAATCCACAATTTTTATCCGATTCTCACCAAACTTCACACAAATATTCTTTAGGCAGTGTTTGAGCTCCAAGGCCATGGATTAGTTTTAAAGCTTTCATTACACCCAAGCAACGCCGGGCTATGCTGCTAGTATATATATATATATATATATATCACTTCTGTCACGCTCAGGAAGGGGTTAAATCATTTTTTCTTATGTTTTAATGTAAGATACTCAATAGTAGGTACATCAATATCTATGTTGCCGTCATTTTAGATGATATATCAATATAAATATTTTACCGTTTTTTTTTTGTATTTTTTTTTTTTTGACGGCACGAGCCCACTCGATAGAATTTAAATGTGTATATGAAATACAATGTGTGGGAAGTTTTATAAAAACATAATTTTGATGAATGCTTCTTTTTTTATGAGTTCTGTCCCTTGTAACTCTATACAACGTTTGTCTTCTAACCATTTCTCTTTGCCACCCATTTACACAAACTCATTTGGATATGTTTCCCGACGCTTCTCCCTGCTCATTTCTCTTCAGTATTTTCTGCAAGTGTTAAATTCTACAAACAACTCTTTTTCTCATTTAAAGTATAAGCGCCCTTTTAGTAACCACTTTTTAAACTTCCTGTTTGCTCTGATGTTCAGTCTATGGTATTCTCAGCGTTTGTCTGTAGGGACACAGCTCTGTCACTTCCTTTTAATCTCTGAGGCAATTGTTCAACATTCACTGCTACAGAGAATAATAGATATTAAACAGCAGTTCAGCACTCTCTTTGATTCTAACGAAATTTTCATATATCTTAACACTTTGTTTAATTCCTAAAACCATCTTTTTGCTATTCCAATAATATAACTTAATATCGATAATATGTATCTATATGGAAATTTCCTTAGAAACTACAAAAAAGTACTAAATTGTTATGAATATTAGTCCGCCTATATGTCAGTAAATACTGGACAATCTACTCAAAGATAAAGAAAAGATTTTAAGCAGCAGAAATGGGGTTCCATTGAAAGATGTTGAGAATACAATGGACCGGACATGGGAGCAACGACAAAGTTTTTGAGAAATTAGAAACAAAAAATAGTTATTGAGAATTGAAATTATAACTCCCTCAATCGGTCCACCTCTGTGCTGGTCAATACCAAGTTGCTTGTTGGTTGTTGGCCGCTTTGATCTACACCTACTCTTTCCAAGTTGTGTTCTTGACCTCAGATCGAATGCAGCTAGTAATATAAGCGTTAGATCAAGCTGTGGCTGAAGCTATATTGACGGAAGGAATATCTTCACAACACTAAAAAGTAAACGAAAAGAATCATTGGATTAATCTTCAGTTAGTTTATATAGTTTTTGGTAAAACAAAAATTAACCCTTCCCACATCATTCTTTATAGCAACACTGGATCTTGTGAAAAGTTCTGGAGCTGGGTTCGAAGTTCTTCAGAGTCAGGAGATTTGGTGGCAGCTGACGTGGAGACCTGAGGCACCTGATACGGGAATTTGTTACGCAAGTCTCTGAATTTCCACAGCTGTCTGCTTATATTAATCCGGGCCTAAAACCGGCATGGAGGTAACGGATTCTGAAGATTCGGTAATTCTCCAATTTTCGCATTAATCTCTATGAAACTTTTTGTTCTTTAATTCTGCATTCCTTAATCAACTTTACAAATTTGGAGAATTATCCAACTTCCTTGGAAGTAGTCAGAGAGATCGCTCATCTCTTCAATTCTAGCCTGCTTCACTTCACGTCACTCCATAGAAGTAGTGCTAAGCTCTTCCTCTTTTTTTCTTCCTTCCCTTCTCAGCTTTCAACCTCAGCCAACTTCCCAGTGCAGATACAACTGCATTTGCGACAAATCTAATTCTTAAATTCTTAAAGGATGTGCGTTGTGGTGCATTGGATATCGGCGCGGAACGCGAAATCGGGGAGCCGAGTTCGAATTCCAGCTGAATTCATTGCATTCACTTACGCGCAAATATCCTTGGGAAAGGTATTAATCCGTTTATTCCTTCAAATTATGGGTTAAATAGCAGGACAGATTGGGTTCTATAGCTTTGGTCGATAACCAGTCTACCGCAGAAAGCAATGGCAACCTACTGCGGGATAATCTTCTGCCCAATCAGTCATGTCTCTTTCGAGACATGATCGCCCAAGCGTGTATCACGTATGGCACTTAACCGACTGACTGACTAATTCTTAAGACGTGTGGGTGAAAGGGCGGGTTTCTATTCTATTCTAGTCATTAATTTCAATGCTGTCAGTTCCTCGAGGAGAAGATAAAATTATGAGACCACTCGATTTTCACGAACAGGGCCAGTTTTCATAACCTCAGCCCTCATTAAAGGTTTCGGGTTCATTCTTTGTTTAAATTTCCCGTTCGTATTTCGTCAGCAAAAATACAGTATCCTTCCATCGACATGTGTCACCACCTCATTCTCTAGACGAGACAAAATTATTTCTCCATTTCTAGACTTTATCTTTGTCTAGTGAAAATATAAACCCGTTTTTTTTTCCTTGTCAACGACATTTGTTTTCCCAAATTCTCAAGGAAGAGACAAAATTATTTCTCAATTGTTTCACGACCTGTCATAGTTCTTGATAGACAACAAAAAATAAACTCTTGGTGCATCGTCCAAATTCGTGAGGGTAAAGAAACATAGACGGCCTCTTTCATTCCCCCATCACATGAGAAATAATTCTCTCTCTCTCTCTCTCTCTCTCTCTCTCTCTCTTCAGGACTATAGCTCATATTAGGATTAATCCTTTTTTGTCTCTCCAGCTCACATTTTAACACTAACCACTTCATACACCAGTGTCACATCGTGTTATAAAATTTATAGGGCACATAATGAGGCAAGAGAGCTTGGAAAATTTGATACTCACAGGACATATTGAGGGTAACAGAGACAGAGGAAAGCAACGCATAGCATACCTCACAGGACATATTGAGGGCAAGAGGGACAAAAGAAAACAGGGCATAACCTTCCTAACGGACTTGTGCAAATGGACGACAGAACAGGTTTTAAGAGATATAACAAAAAGACAAAGTTTACTAAGAACTAAAATGGACAGGAAAATGAGGAGAGTCATGAACGCAAACGTTGGCAGAAAGTGTATGGAATAGAGGAAAAGTTGATCGAAGGAAGAAGAAGAAGAAGAAGAAGAAGAGAGATAGAAAGAAAAAGATGAATTCAAACTCCGAAGAATATAAAGAGAAAATAAAAAATTTAGAAAAATAAGCATAAGGAAGTGGTGAGCGACGGTAAAAAGATTATTAGAATTTGAAAAAGGGGAGGAGAATTTATAAGGTTTAGAAGAATGAAGAATAGAAAAAACAGAGGAACGCTGAAAAAGAAGTGGGTAATGGAGACAACATGGCTACCGACTCTGACTTATAAAATTAAAAAGCAAACAAGAAAATGTAAATAAAGCTAATAAAGGACAAAAAATAAGAAAAAAATGATTTGTGAAAAAAAAAAAAAAGATTTTTTTTCTTATCCTTTTTTTTAAAAAAAAAAAAGAAAACGAATTAAAGATAAAGAAAAGAAAACAAAATCTAATAAAACTGTCTGACATTTTTTGTTTTCACTTCTGTTTTCTTTGTACTTCGGCACGAACCTAATGGCGTTGCTCTTCTCGGCAGCACTGGTGTTCGGTTCTTGATCATTACCTTTCATCTACCTTATTAGTATTCTATTCATACGATCACCTGCATTGGCCCATTCTCTGTTTAAATGAACGCACTCACTTGACCCATCCTATGCCGTTTTCCAACTGTCACAGTACACTCACATAACAATGTCGCCTATTATCGATTCGAACAGAATGACACGCGTTAAATAGAAGCACATGTCTTAATAGTGAACTGTTTTTATTATTTTGAAAGGAAAAAAAGAAAGTCTAATGAATAAATTTATGATAAGTAAAAGAAATATAAATTAAGTTAAACTGGGAATGATTTCTTCGCGCATGCGTGTTTGAGCATATGCGTGCGTCCGTATGCGCATGGCCGAGTGAAGGGAGAGCGCACGAGTTGCTGCCTGTCGTAATTTTCTCGGGGCTCTATTCATTTAGGAGAAGGCACCGAATAAGAAAAGTTAAGAACAGACGCCTACATTAGAGCATCAATTAGCTATCTCATCTCGAAGGCAACTTTGTGAGAGTTGTGTCTTCAGTGTATGACTCACTAAGACTGCCAGACTAAGCCAGGCTTGGTAAATAATCGTCTCCTCCGCGAGCTTCCCATTAGCATGGAACAGGCTTGCCTCCCTGAGAGTAAAACACTACGCCTCCTTGGCCTTACACTTTCAGCGGACCTCAAATGGAATGACTACATCGAATCCATTGCTAAGTCCGCTGCTATGAAGGTCGGTTCTCTGTGCAGGGTCCGGAAATTTTTCCCGTCTGAATCTATCCTGCACATATATAAATCTAACATCCGCCCGTGTATTGAATACTGCTGCCACATCTCCTCGGGCTTCTTGACAAAATACAACGGAGAATCTGTAACGTGACTTGGCGGACCGGCTGCAACCACTCTCTCACCGGTGTGACGTGGCGTCCCTGTGCCTCTTCTATAAGTACTTTCACGGCTTCTGCTCCAATGAACTTAGGTCATTGGTGCCGCCTAGGTACGAATTTACACGAGATACTAGATTAACAACTAGGTCCCACCCTTTTAGAATGAAACAGATGTAAACCGTAATTTCTACTCCAACAACTTCTTTTCTCGCGCTTCCCGCCTGTGGAATTCCCTTCCACATGCCTGCTTCCCCGACAGCTACAATTTCCAGGAGTTTAAGTGTAAGGTCAATAGATACATCCTAACACACTAACTTGAATCTATTCTCTCAAACACTCTCACCATCTAACCAACCCTCATTCTCGGTACCCTTACCTGTCTATCACCCTCCTTCTGACATTTCCTATATCTAACCATCCTTTTCCCATCACTTCTCCGACCCTATGTAACCCCCTGCGCAATAGTGGCAGTGGAATGCCTTGCTCGGGGTGAAACGATTAAAAAAGAAAAAAAAAAGAACAAGACGAGACGAATGGCTAATGTTTATCTTCGAATCTAAACTTATTTATAAATGGAACTTTGTGTGTGTGTGTGTGTGTGTGTGTGTGTGTGTGTGTGTGTGTGTGTGTGTGTGTATCCGTTACCTATAGACTCCGAAACGACTGAATCGATTTTCTTGAAAATTTACACAGTTGTACTATAAGTGTCTGCGAGTGTTCTTAGCTAGCTTTTGTGTCGAGGTACTCCCGATAAATATCGAAAATCGATAATCGAAAAAATCGGGTTATAGAAGGAGTGGTCCGATTTTAATCAAATTTGATACACTCATAGACAAAGACATAAGAAACGATATTCAATGTTTCAAGGTTGCAGTTCTTACAGTAGTGCAGAAAATCGATAATATATATATATATATATATATAACAGGCAAAATGTTTGCGTGTGTGTTTGTTTATTTGTCTGTATGTCCTTTATACAAATCCACAATTTTTATTCAATTCTCACCAAACTTCACACAAATATTCTTTAGGCTGAGTCTGAGCTCCAGGACCATAGACTAGTTTTAAAGCTTTTATTCCACCCAAGCAATGCCGGGCTATACTGCTAGTACCATATATTTGTATGCAGGTAGTGATAAAACTTACTCTGTTCCATTGTCAAGCCGTGCCCACAAATCTTTATCTTTTTAATGCAACGATGAAATGTTGGCTGGGAGGCTGATCCAAGAAAGAAGATATATTTAATTTTTAATCGCCACAGCGTACGCGATCATGGTTCCCTACAGATTCCTTTCTTTAACATCTGTAAATTGACATGAATCTTTGGTCTGCACCTTCAAAGATTCGTTAAAAATTGAGCATGCCATGATGAAAGAATTCACCAAACTTAATAAAAACAAAGTTTTATCGTCAAAATCATTGTTATTAAGACTAAATTCTAAAAGTTGTTTTGATTATAAATTTTATTTCTTGATCCTTTTTAAAAAGTTTGACATTTTGATTTAAAATTTAATTTTTCTTGCGTCAGTGGGGGACCATAAATTAGTATAGGAAATTTTAGCGTCTTTTTTATCGTTAGAAACACATTCCTTTGGAAATTCTTGCAAAAAATAAATTATTTCTTAATTTTAATTAAACTTTCAGGATTTATTCACAAGTGAATGAAACAAGTGAATGAAATCATTTTAGAAATGTTTCTTTTTTAGAAAATCATCTAAAACATTTTTCTTACAATTGCTATTCCCCACCACTTACTTAATTATATAAATTTTCGAGAAATTAATTTTTGTAGAGTTTAATGTTTCTATTAGCTATGCACAGAACTTCTTGGAGTATTTAAGTCATTCGTTTTTTTTGTTTGTTTTTTTTGTTTGTTTGTTTGTTTTTTGGGGTTTTTTTGGGGGTTTTTTTTGTAAAATAGGGCCCCCAGTTACTGAAAATCTGCACTGTGTCTTAAAATAAAAGCCAATATGAGTATTAAGGTTCTTTTTTGCATAGCCATCTTGATAAATTTCCGGATAATTGCAGCGATGTGACGAGCACGGAGAACGATTCTATCAGGCTATCAAAACAATGGAAGTGCCCTACCAGGGATGAATGACGTCTGAGTACTGCGGCAGTATCTATCAAAGAGACTTAAATTACATTGAACAAGACTGACAATCAAGAAAGAGAAAAATTTTACCATATTTCTTAAGTTCATGAAGGTTTTATTTCTGCTGTTAGTTTATTAAATGATTTGATGAAAATACTTGTTGGTCTTATTGTTTTTAATTGTGTTATTTTTAAAGACTTGGGGTATAATTGTTATTGAAAAAGTAGTTTTTCTCAGTAAGCAGACCTATTTTAGTTGGTTTAAATAGTAGTTAAGACGTTTCTACGATTTTATTTTCAAAAATATTGCCATCGATCAATAACTTATATACAGAAAAACAGGAAAAATGCCTTTTTAAAAAAAAAATGAGGCAGTTTTGTACAGCAAAAACGGTCAGTCAGTTAAGTGCCATACGTGATACACGCTTGGGCGATCATGTCTCGAAAGAGACATGACTGACTGGGCAGAAGATTATCCCGAAGTAGGTTGCCATTGCTTTCTGCGGTAGACTGGTTACCGTCCAAGGCTATAGAACCCAATCTGTCCTGTTATTTAACCCATAACTGGAAGGAATAGGTGGATTAATACCTTTCCCAAGGGTATTTGCGCGTAAGTGAATGCAATGAATTCAGCTGGAATTCGAACTCGGCTCCCCGATTTCTCGTTCCGAGCCGATATCCAATGCACCACAAAAAAGGTAAAGTCAGATTCAGCGCCATCATATTAGCTAAAAATGATATTTTGTGCCTCCACGCTATTTCAATTCTTGTTTTATAGCACTACCTAAGTGAAACCAGGTAAAAACGAATGTGAACTCCATCGGACAGTTTGCCTAATGAGCCATATAACAAAACTTACCCGAACTTTGATGAATGGAGCGTGCAGCTAAATCAGATCAGCAAGATGTGAGGAACGGTGCGAGTTTGTCAAAGACAATAATACAAGGGACGTTGTATTTATACTCAGAATGTTAAAGAAAGAGAAAAAACTGCAGAAAGATGTGTACTTGTGTTTTATAGTATACGCAAATCCGTTTGACAAAGATCTGTTGAAACTGCACAGCAACCTTGATATATTTGGGAAGGATATTAGAATAATATAGAACCTATAAGAATTTATGCTGGCAATAGACGACCTGAATACGGATAAAAAATGAGTTCAGCAGATATGCAGAAATAGAAAAGGGATAAAGGCAAGAATGCATCATCTCACCAGACTTATTCAACCTGTACAGAAAAGGCAATTCTGAGAGAAAACGAAGTCGTACCAGCATTCATTATTGGTGGTCACGATCTTAACAGCATAAGATATGCATATGGCACAGTTTTAATAGCAAACACAGAAAGAAAACTAGAAAAATTTCTACAGAAAATAGTGAAGAAAAACAAGTAGAATGAACTAAATATAAATTGCAAGAAAACAAAATGCTTGTTTGTTAGCAAAAGAATGATCCCAAAGTACTACTAGCAAATTGGAGACACCAAAACCAAGCTTGTACATAAATTTCAATATCTGGAAAGTGTTTTGATATGTCCCGGAAAGGGATATATATATATATATATATATATATATATATATATATATATATATATAAGATTTTTGATTAATTACAATGAGTAATACATATTTCACCCACCGCCTCATGATATTATTATTGGGGCGCTTCAGACCCAAAATAACCGATACAAATGTCTATCCTAAATATGGACATGTGAGCGTCTGTGTGAAATAATTTTTGGGGGGGGAATATTTTGAGAATCAACTGTTGTACCATTTGGGTCTGACGAGCCCCAATAATAACATAATGAGGCGGTGAAATATGTATTACTCATTGTAAATAATTAAAAATCTCTTCTAAATTATATTACTCAGTTAAATTAAATAAAGAATTTAACATTGAGTTCTTTTGAATTCGTTTCTATCGGAATTTACCTGGATAGTATACTAAATGTGCTACGTTATATATATATATATATATATATATATATATATATATCCTAGTGAATACAGAACAAAGAATTCTTACAACGTCCAAAACTTTAATTTAAAAACAGTGCTCGATATACAATATATAGAACTGTGAATATTTATTATAAATTATATTTTAGAACATGTGCATATTATTCTATATATCACCTCTACGAAGGTACGCTCGTTTCGGCATTGAAACTTCAATGCCTCAAAGATGAGGCATTGAAGTTTCAATGCCGAAACGAGCGTACCTTCGTAGAGGTGATATATAGAATAATATGCACATGTTCTAAAATATAATATATATATATATATATATATATATATATATATATTATTCGAAGTATCTAAGTGGTTTTGGCAAATGTAACCGGGTAGGACAATCTAGCAAGTAGCCGTAATGGACCGGTACTCATCGCTGTCGTATACAGTATGCTTAGGCGTATGCAATTAGCGTAGTCAATAGGCGTTTCAATAGGCGTAGTCCTAGGCGTCCGCGGCTTAATCTGTTAAGTCTGTATTTATGATTGACACCAGCCAATCATATTACTGTGAGGAGAAACCAAGGTGTATGCATATTAATTACATCATGTTTTAACTGGGGATGGAGAGACGGGGGCAAACAATGCATAACATACTTAGTGACATTGAGTAAATAGACTGCCGTACAGGGTTTTAGAAGGAATAAGAGACAAACAAAATTTATTACGAACTACAAGGGATAAGAAGCTGTGGAGAGCCATGATAATTTACGTCCTGAGGGGAGACGGTACATAAAAAGCAGCCATTAACTGGTTAATCGACAAACTGCTTAATCTAAAGTTGTCAATGAAGTCTTTGTGTTGACTAAGACAAACCGTTTAACAACGTGTTTATTCAGAGTACACAGTTCAAGAGATAGCCTCGAAGTATTAGGCGATGAGAGGTTGTTAAGTAAGAAAAGGACTGTCATGAAAACCAATATTCAAAAACTGAGGATTTTGACTTGACACGAAAGCAGAGGACGAAGTGTGATAGATATCTACCAAGACAGAGATAGGCAGAGATATAGACGGATGTCTTATACGCCTAATTAGAACCATTCACAAATTCCTGCCTATAAGTTCCCCTTTCATTCTTACTTTTATGTTTATTTTTCGTCTTAAGATTGAAAGTGTTTCTATGTCTTTCAATAACAATCGACCGTATAAATTTCAGCTAAAAATGGAAATAAACACGCTACTTCCTGCCCAGAAAAGAAAAACTCATTCTTTCTCTCACTCACTCACACACACACATACACACACACACACACACACACACACACACGCACGCACGCACGCACGCACACACACACTCACATATATATATATGTATACTTACATATATATATATATATATTTCTAAACATATACTGTTAAATATGGGACAATGAATGTCTATTATGTTTAATCATGAGCAATTCTAAATGTCGTGTTTTGGCTTTAATTTCAGTTGAAAATAAAGACAAAAATCCTCCAACATTTCGGCTCACATGAGCCATCTTCAGAGAGGTCATCAAGACGGTAACACAATAACATCCATCATCACCAACGATTTTATTTTATGTTGACATAAAACTCCGCTAGGTAACGCAATAGTTACCAAAAATAACAAACGCAATTCGCAAATTTGCAATGCGGTTCTATGACGTCACACCGCGTGATAGCGTGAAATGACAACGGAACCATGTATTCAAATGCAATGTAATGTGTTATGGCCAGAAAGCTTAGAACCAAATTAATAAAAAATTATCCAGAATTATCCAAATGCGTCACTTTTTCAACCGACTTGTTAAGCAGAACGTCTACATCGAATCTATAGCTGCATCTACTACTAATAAGGTTGGATCTCTGTGTCGTGCCAGAAAGTTTTACTTGTCAGAATCCATTTTGCACATTTATAATTCTACCATTCGTCGGTGCATTGAATATTTTTGCCTTATCTCCTGCTATTCATGTCGAGATTCTCGACAAAATCAAAAAAAAAAAAAATAGATCTACAATGTCATCGATCCTGATTTGATGTCTCGACTTAAGTCACTTTTCCACCGTCATGACATGGCTTCCTCGCACCCCTCTTCTTTTTACAAATATTTTCATGGCAACTGCTCTTACGATCCTGTTGCTCTGTCCACATGAATTTAAGCGTGCTACTAGATTAGCGTTTATGTCCCACCTTTTACCATTGAAAAAGTTAAATATAACCGCCTCTTTACAGTAAATATTACAGTTAAATATAACCGCCTCTGTACAGTTTTTTACAGCACTTTTCTGCCTATTGAACTCTCATTTACTTCCTTTCCTGATAGCTACAATCTCCAAAAAATTAAATGCAATGTCAATTGGATCTTCTATCTCCTTGAATCCCATCCATCTTTTATCTTTTGTTCGACTTTCTCTGTACCCAGTCTTTTCTCTCGCTGTTACCCTCAACGCACTAGTAACGGACCCGCCTTGCTTGGCGTGAAATGAAAAAATACAAGTAGCATATACAAAGTGTTGAAATGTGGAGAAAAGCGAAAATCACGATAACATCATTTCAATTGCAAACCATGTATTGGTTTAAAAAAAAATATGTATCACATTACAACCCTGATCACACGAAAGATGTCCGCAAAAATAAAACATATACTAATTATTACAAAGTATGTCTGCAAACAGAAACAGTTATGATTGTTTTTGTGGCATATCAACCTCGGCGGGTCATTTATAGCCAACTAAATTTTTATTTATTGCTGGTAATACCTTTTTTCTTTTCAACAATTTATTGTTTTTTTTTTAATATAATTTGTGTCCAGTAATACTTTTTTCTTTTCGAGTATCAAGAAAATTCATTTGTTTTTAAGAGCAGGGCCCCAAAGTCCTACCCTGTTATTTAACCCATAACCGGAGGGAATGGGCAGATTAATACCTTTCCTAAGGGTACCAGTGCTTAAGTGAATGCAGGGTATTCAACTGGAATTCGACCCCGGCTCACCGATATCTCTTTCCGAGCCGATATCCACTGCACCACAACGCACATCCGTCACTGAACGCTTACAGCACCTGGTATTCCCAAGCGGTCACCCATCTACGTACTGACCAGGCTCAACGTTGCTTAACTTCGGTGATCGAACGAGAACCGGTGTATTCAACGTGATATGGCCGTAAGCCCAGAAACACTTATGAACTCGTTGATGAAGAAGTTAGGAAAGCAATAAATAAAAAATAAGGAATAATAAATACATAATTTGACATTAAAGCTGAACTTATGAAAATTGCTTTCTCTTTGAATTCAATAACAATTTTATGAAAGAAATCTAGAATCAGAAATGCATTCCTAAAAGCTGGCGTTTATCACGCATTAATGCTCTATGGAAACAAAGGTAAATTTTCGTTGTAAGTCCCGACGCTTTTCCCCTTCAAATTTATCCAAACTAGCATTATCTCTGTGCAAATGTATATGCAGAACTCAAATCAACTGTTAGTTATTGAAGAAACTTACCTTTTTTTATCTAAATGTCCATAAAAAAAACGAACTATATCTTGCACTTTTTCTCTTCCGTAATTCTCACGAAGTCATGCAATTAACTGCAGAATGATGTACTGCGTAATGCAATGAATTTTGGCAGATTTTTGCTCGATTTTTCTTCATTTACTGATACTTCCCTGCGATGTACTTCCGGTAATGAAAGTAATGCACTATTGTATTTCTATGCTTATTATTTTCATAACAGGAAGTACATAGCCGGAAGTTTCAGTAAAGGAAGAATATCGACCAAAATTCGACAGAAAATTCTGCCTACGTAGAACGTCATTCTGCAGTTAATTACATGACTTCGTGAGAGTTACGGAGGAGAAAAAGTGTGAGATAGAGTTCGTTTTCTTTTAATGGCCTTTCAAAGCAAAAAAGGTAAGTTTCTTCAATAACTAATTGTTGATTTGAGTTCAGCATATACATTTGCACAGAAATAATGCTATTTTGGATAAATTTGAAGGGGGAAACCGTCGGCACCTAAAACGAACATTTACAGAAACAAAAGGGTAGCACTCACACGTACAGAGGTATCTCAGTTGGGTTCATTATGGCAAAAGTATTAATAAACATTATGTTAAATATTATATTATATTATATAAAAATTTATCTTATAGCTTTATGTAAATTAAATCCTCACGACACATTTAAGTTTTCGCTCTGATAATGATGGCATATATATCATGAAATCATTCCAAGAAATTGTATGCCACTTCAATAAAAATTTCATATAAATTATGTCGACATCACAACAATATTTGATCACATCAATAGAGACTGTCTCCTTATGAAGACTCATTCTGCTTTTTTTTTTATCATACATTTGATCCGCTTGTATTGTAAAGAAAGAAAAACAAAATATTTGCGTGTGAATTTCTTTCGTGGGATCTATATAATGCGTTTCTTTCAATCTGGAAGAAAACAAACACTCAGTTTGTAGAGCTGTGTTTGAAGATTATCAAATTCTTCGCTTTTTCCCAAGTAAATTCATATGTGTGTGTGTGTGTGTGCGCGAGCGTGTGTGCGCGTGCGTGTGTGCGCACGAGCGTGTGTGTGTGTAAAATTATTTGTTTGAACATTATTTTTGATTGATTTAAGTAGATATTCTGTTTATAATCAAACAGTTTTATATATTTATTTCTACCGGCCTTATTATTTACGATAAATTTTTGTTACGAATGTTCAAACAAATAATTTCAAATTGTCGGTTTTTTATAATCATTTCGTTAATCTTCGTTAATTTGCGTAACACGCTTACATTTGTTGGCATTACGATACATTTCAGAGCATATATGGTTATTACGATGAATCGAAAATTGTGTTATATAGGTTGATTTGACTTCATTTAGACTGTTGGTCATTCGTGGTCAAGAGGTCGAAGATGCGCCAGGTCAATTAGTGGCTTCCCCTATGTGTATAGGGGTCGCAGGTTCGAATCCTGCCGAATGACACATATTTTCCTAACAAATAATTATTGTAAATAATCAGGCCGGTAGAAATAAATATCTAATACTGTTTGATTATTGTTGTGGGGGAGTTACCCACTTAATAATGGACTCTTCTTTGCTTATATTAACCGAGAGTTGATTACTCTCGAGGACGTGTGCAGGAGTGAGAGAGACTCTCGTGAGAATTCTCGTTTGGAGTGAGCAAGAGTGGCAGAGACTCTGGTTCTTAGTACGACTTCAGTTCAGCGCAAGCTATTATTACTTTCCTCTTTATATCTCTTTGTATCTCTTTGTATTTCTTCTTGACGTAATATATGTTCTTGAACCTACCACCTTGTTAACTTATTATTTTATGGTCCCATACCGGGTCAATATCAATTATAAACGACGAGTATCGATCAAAAATAATGTTCAAACAAATAATTTCAAATTGTCGGTTTGTTTATAACAATTTCGTTAATCTTCGTTAATATATATAATACTAAAACTGTAATATATGTATGTATGTCATATGTATGTCATATGTCATATGCGCGTGTATGTCATATGCGCGTGGCCAGTTGGTTAGAACGTTCGCTTTCTGACCATGAATCTCACCATGGTCGATTTGTCAGTGAGGTGGCTTATTGATGTTATCGATCTGGAGGATGGGATCCCAGCGTGCGGCACCTTTGGCAAATGCCTGAAAACCATACCACGGGTTTACTCAAGCTTTGTGAGTCTCATTGGGTAGACGGCTCACTATTAAGAGTCGTCGATGGTTATGCTAGTCATCATGATCGAGGATTTGAGCGTCCTGGACTTGTTTAAACTGTTGTTCACGCTAGATAACGCGCTCTCTCCCAGAAACTGTACCTAAGGTCCGCTCAACTTAATTACAATATAAACAACAGGTGGGCTCTGTTGGTGTTGAATAAACACACATGTGCAACGGGAATTAACACACAAGGGTATTTGCGCGTAAGTGAATGCAATGTATTTAGCTGGAATTAGAACTCGACTCCCCGATTTCTCGTTCCGAACCGATATCCAATGCACCACAGCGCACATAGATGTATAATAAAAAATAAATTATTATTAATTTATTATTGTGTTTAATCGAAATAATAATTGTATGAGTAATAATAACTGTTATAATAATTTCTATTGCAAATACAAATTAAAATATGTGTAATTAATAATAACATTGATAATATTGCTATTTCATCAATTTGTATCGTGAACTGCTTTTAAAAGGGATCTATCGGGTTTATGTGTAGTTTAATATATATAAATATATAGTGGAATTATATAATAGGCATAGCTTAAGTCACTGATGCCTCCTCAACAGGTGTTTACCCGTGCAACCAGACTGGCAACTGGGTCCCACCCATTCACAGTCAGGTTAGCCAAACGCAGACGACAATTCTACTCCTGCAGCTTCCTCTCTCGCACTTCCCGCCTGTGGAACTCACTCCCGTATTCTTGCTTTCCTGACTGCTACAACCTCCAGAAATTTAAATGCAAAGTCAATACTCATCTACTAACCACTGGCCTCTAGCTCTCTCCCCTCCCCTGTATAACCTTCCCTTTCTCTCTACCTCTGTATCTGTCATCGCACCTGCTTTCTCAGCTTTCTATTTTTCCTTTCTAACTAGTTTGTACACCTCACTCTTTTCTAATTAATCTTTTTACATTTATGTAACCCCCTGCACATCAGTGGCGTTTCCGCCTTGCTCGGGGTGAAATGATTAAAAAAAAAAAAATTGTAACTAAAAATAATTATATTTTGAAAAGCTTTCTATTAATATAAATTAAGCACGAATATCGAAATTTTACTTTTATTAAATTTTATAAAAGTTAATAGGAGGGTCCAGTTTGCTATGTAAATTATTCGTAAATTTATCCCCCTAGGGTAACCAAAACAAAATATCCTTATACCACATCATTTCTTATAATGTAAAAATTATTTAATGAAAGTTCTTTTATTATATACTACTAGCGATTAAACTGTCAAGATTACGATGTTTTTATTTTCATTCACATCGTACGTTCATATATTTGTTTCACCTTCTGGCGAAAGGTCAATTTACAATGAATTTACATAGCAAAGTAAACCCATTATTTACTGTTGTAAAATTTGATTAAAATATATTACATTTTGTGACCCGGAGTGTTTAATCTATAGTTATACTAGCAGTATAGCCCGGCGTTGCTCGGGTGTAATGAAAGCTTTAAAACTAATCCTGGAGCTCAGACTAAAGAATATTTGTGTGAAGTTTGGTGAGAATCGGATGAAAATTGTGGATTTGTATAAAGGACATACAGACAGATAAACAGACACACACACAAAGATCTTGGCTTATATATATATATATATATATATATATATATGTGTGTGTGTGTGTGTGTGTGTGTGTGTGTGTGTGTGTGCGTGTGTGTATTATCAATTTTCTGCACAATTGTAAGAACTGCAACCTTGAAACTTCTGAATATCGTTTCTTATGTCTTTGTCTATGAGTGTATCAAATTTGATTAAAATCGGACCACTCCTTCTATAACACGATTTTTTCGATTATCGATTTTCGATATTTATCGGGGGTGTCTCGACATGAAAACTATCTAAGAACACTCGCAGACGCTTATAGTACAACTGTGTAAATTTTTAAGAAAATCGGTTCAACCGTTTCGGAGTCTATAGGTAACGGATACACACACACACACACACACACAGAGACAAAGTTCCATTTATAAATAAGTTTAGATAAGAAAAAGAACCTAAAAATTATGATTATTTCTGCTGTCGCTCCTAACTTTAACAGCGCAGTTTCTGTAGAAACATTTTAATTTACTTATTTCTAAAACAAAAGTAGGGGTAGAATTAATTTTGTTCTTGTTGTGAATTCCGGGTGAGAAACCGCACAAAATAATAAATAACAAAAACAGATTTGGAGATAGAAAATGTAAGTTATATTGAACGTAATATACAAATTGGAACGCGGGTTAGTCAATTTAGTAGAAATAACCATACAGTCTTGAAGTGAAATGGTATGTCCGGGTAACTGATTCTAGATCCAACTCCAACTAACTCTGCACCAACTTACAACTCAAACTTAATTCTACAACTAAACTCTGTCGTTCTCACTATAGGCAGGATTATATGTACACTCAGTTGAGTCCATTGTTATGTACAAAGGGGGCGATCCCATAACAGTTCTAATCAGGATTTTACAAGATAAGTACCTCAGAAGATAGAATTTAAATTAAAATAAGTATCAACTAAGTTAAATTGGAAAAGTCGGGACGGTTGACAGGCAGCTTAGGTGACAGATGCTACCGGGAATCATCCTGACTCAAAGTTCGATGAGTTGTTTTCAAAACAACTCACTGAGTTGGTAGCAGATTTTTTTTTTTCGATAATTAATTGTCTTATCTGAATTTTCTCCTGGTCATTCACAAAACAGTATTTGGATTTGTCAGTATTTATCAAATGCTTTTCCTCTACTCAATCAAAGAAGCCTGAATATGTTTCTGTCCTTCATAAAAGCAATGCAGGACGAATAATCGGTGTGAACCAGTGTAAGAAACGGAATTACCAAAATCGCTACTAGAGCGCGTACACTTGCCTGCTAGAAAATACAGTGTCCACTTTACATCTGGGAGAGACAGCAGTACCGACCACAAATAAACCAATGCCCTGAAATCATTCTTTTCTGACCGCTTTGATTTAATTAGCCGTAAGTGCGATCAGCCAGTCATCATATGTTTATCTTTTATTTTCTCTTATGTTGTATATGTGATTTGGAATCCTGTTGACACTTCTTACCAAACACCACTTCTTTAAGTTAAAAGTCGCCAACACTTCTAGCGACTCTTGCATGTGACTAGACCCGATCGGACCAGCTAGACATGGTTTTCATCAATATCACTTGTTCAGTCTAATTCCTTACTAACTGCGCATCTTTTAACAAAGCTCGGAAAGCGTTGATCAAACGACTCCGTGAACTGGCCGCAGTCGATTCTGTCTGTGAAACGAAAATAACCCTATCTCACCAGTTCATATTGTCACACACACACACACACACACACACACACACACACACACACACACATATATATATATATATATATATATATATTAGTCATTTACATACAAGCCTGTTTCGCTGTATCACTGCTCATCAGTGTGGCTAGACATCCACTTGCTTCTGGCCGGAATCGAAACTCGACCGATTTGGTGTTAGTCGGAGATGCTACTCCCTAAGCCATAGGCGTATGGAATCAGAGAAGGGACATTTTAGCGTGTTACATATAAGTGGAATACCCCCCTATATTATAAATAAACTCCGTTGTATATTATTAGAACCGCCATAAAAAATGGTCAAAAGTTATCTACTCTGGACCATTTAAGGGTGTCCGTTCCTCAGCTAATAGGTGCATTCTGGGAGACAACCAGAAGAAGGGACTTCCGGTAGAAACCAGCAACATGGCGTGCAGAACTTTACCAGGCTATCTATAGCCACATCCTTATTCAACATCCACAACTGTTCACTGTACTCATGTTTCTACGATATTAAATTCCTTAGTTATTTCCAATACTCGGCGAGTGTGTCATTTTTCTATAACCGTTTTATTTTGTCATGTTAAAAATCCTCAGTCACGCCTATGAAGAGAGAGACAATAGCGAGGAAGTGTCTGCTCAGTTCATTTGTAACTCAGAACATTTGGACATAGAAAAAGGTTCAATGTCTTTCATGGACATTAATGAGTAGCCTCAGTCTAAATTCGAACGCTTTACTGGATCCTTTTACTGAGCTAATAATCGTTTGGATACGTAATAAGATAGATAGATAGATAGATAGATAGATAGATAGATAGATAGATAGATAGATAATTCTCAGCTCGTTAAACAAATTATGGCAATCGGAGACAGGTTTGGTCAATGATTTTATCACTCGTTAAAACCTGAAGCCGGCAAGTGACTTGCGGTACCTATAAAGACGTGGCAAACTAAGTTGTTTTGTACAGGGCCTGGCCTGTTCTGTAAATTTTATTCAGTAGCTTTTCATGTTACAGGTGAGACCGAATCTGTTTCTACAACTGTTCTGTAACACGTTGCATGTTAAGTTATTTCCAGCGTACTGATCTTAATTTGTCAAAGGTATACCAATGTAATGCTTCTTGTGGCTAATGAGGTTTGCATCGGAGAGACATGGTCTGTAACATTAATTACATGTCGATTGATGGATTGCAGGCTAAATGATCTCCCCTTTCCTTGACTCTTGATAACTCATTGCTTGTTCTTGAAAGCTGTTAATACTTTCATGGATTGTCCGGCTTCACTTACTTAGATCAAAAGCAGCAGTTTCCCACGCAGTATCGCAGGTTTGAAGCGCTTTCTTGCATTATCGAGTGCGACATAGTATCTCACCCTAAATAATTTCCTTAGTTATGCTGCTGTCGTGAAGACGAATAACATGGCCTGCCCAGTGAAGTGTGTAGTGATGAATGTGCATTTTGATGTTGATTGCACTGGCTTCTGAAGGGCCACAGAGTCTGGCGTGTTTGATACCCAATGAATACTAAAATCTTAAACAGCTTTGGAGAAATTTAGCCAGAGCATCTAAGTGTCTGCTGTAGGTAAACGAGTCATGTCTCTCAGGCGTATAGAAAGGCCCGTCAGTACACAAGCATTATAGACTGCAATCTTTGCCTATTTCTTAAGTCCTTTCTGGGGTCAGATTCGATCTTTTAGAATTATAAAATTGTTGCATTATTCACGCGAGCAGCCATTTCATCGCATAGAGTGCAGTGTGTCTATTTATAGTGCTCCCAAGTTATGTGAATTGCTATACCACCTTGGAATGTCTTAGATTTAACTGAGAAATGTCGGATGTTAAATAGTTAAGCAGTTGTACGTATACGTGGACAGGCATGAACAGAATGAGATAGATAGATAGATAGATAGATAGATAGATAGATAGATAGATAGATAGATAGATAGATAGATAGATAGATAGATAAAAAAACGTTTATCTTCAAAGGTATTTCGTAAATCTTCACCAGGGAACTGATATAATTAAGTATAATGTATACTTCTGGGGAGTATTTCAAACTGGGTGAAGGATGAGATACGCTGAATGAATGAGATGCTTTGGGAATTTCGAATTATATTGCCGGTGTTGAGGGTGGAACCTCAAATTTAGTGTTTGCCTTGTTTCATGTATGTAATTTTTAACTCGATTGCTAGATTATATATAACTCATAGTATTAAAATGCATTAAAGAAAACTTTAATGTTTTTATGCGAAACCCATTTTTGATGCTTTTTTTCTTTTATTAATGAGGGCCATTAAGTAAAGCAATTCTCTTAATCCTAAAAGGAAAGGAAGCACCTAGACATTCCTTATGTGAATAGTTACTTCGGGAATCTGGTTTTAGAAATCTTTCATTCATAGCAAGAGTTTTAATTCGTAAAACGTTTAGGCGCTGCTTGTGATTTCATTAATGAAGTTCAGCAGGATTTAATCTTGGTTAAAACTAAATAATTATGTATATTCCAAACATTATAAGATTATGAAGAGAATTCTAATTTGAAACTGATTGAAGGGGCCTAATTTATGTTCTTAGGGTGTTTTTTTTATTACTCCTCGGCGTTTTGGTAAGGAGGTATGACAAGCTATGACCAGTTAAGACAAGCTAGGTACCCAATCATCACGTATGCGGGGGGGGGGGGGCTGGGTAAATTTTGATCAGCTGCTGGAGTGTACGTGCTCAGATCCTATATTAAAAACCGACCTTGTGTCACAACGTTTCTCTGTGAAGGAGTTGGCAGAAATATTTTCTGTGACCAGTTATGACTAACTAAAACAAGCTTAGACCAGCTAAAACAAGCTTAGTACCCAGCCCCCGCTTGCTAAATTTTAACCAGCTGAGTGTACGTGCTCAGGTCTCCACGTTCGAAAAAAAAACGACTTTGTGTCACAACTCACCTCAGTAGTTGGATAAGATAAATGTTTCATCGCTTCTCGGCCTTTTGGTTAAGAAGCATGACCACCTAGACCAGCTATGACAAGTTGAATAACCAACAAACTCTCATGGACAGTTGTAGAATTTGAACCCCGATTGAAATCTTATAAAGAACTTATAACCGTTTAAATGAAGGTGATAACTTTATTTTTATTAGATATAAACAGACGATTATAGATCTTTATATTTATTTATTGTCAGAACACTTTACCACTAAATACAGTAAAGGCTGATATAGCCATTGTCATCCTTGACAATATAGACTCTATATCTGGTTTAATAGCAATGTCAGTACTAAAGGGATTAATCATCTTCTTCTGGAAGTGATTAAGATTGGTGGTAATACTGCAAGGGTTCCTGGTGCTTATTAGGTTCCACCAACTCTGCAAATCTATTTTTGGATAGTTTAAATCTGTTATCTATTGCACATGTAAAAAAAAAAAATCTGCATTACTTTCAAAGCACGATTTTTCAGATTTTACGCCCTCTTGTCAAGAATTGTTCGATTATCTTCATCATCTCATCCGATGTGCTTCTTACTATTTTGAATTCTTTAATTCGAATTAATCACATTTGTTTTATTTCGAATTCCTTACGAATTAATCGCATTTGTTTTATTTCGAATTCCTTACGAATTAATCGCATTTGTTTTATTTTAAAAAACCTTTTACTAACTCAGAACATTTAACACATTCAAACAGCGAAGATTCTTTCGGCAAAATAAATTGGTATTTTTCTAATCGAGTTGTTACACCACATCCATCTAATGTTGTAAACAGAGCCTCTCTTGAAGTGTCAAGATTTCAAGGTTGTTAAGTAAACATGGATCTTCAAAATGAGTATAAACTAGAAGATATTCATAGTTTGTGATTGTTAGTAATAGTTTACGATTGTCCGAGTTGGCAGTTGGGATCAACATAATTGGCATATCCTAATTTCTGAAAGTTGGCTCTACAGAGACCAACAGCTGTTTGGAGACAATTTAGTCTAGACCAGAAGAACCAGGCATCAGTGGAACCAAGGGGTTCTGTAAGGCTGAGAGAGAGACTCTGTTCCGTGTTGTTGAGGTGGCAGCACTAAAGGGATAGACTCTGAACAGGAACGATATTGTTCAGTGTTTCTGCTGAGTGTAAAATCTGTTTTGACTTGAGCCTGTTTGTCATTGTTTCACAGCCGTATAGTGAATGATGAGGGTCAATTTCCTGTTTCAACATCTTGAGTTGAAAGTAGACTGCCCTTCTTAGATAAGGGAGAGCAATGCCACTAAGCAAGTAGAGGTCATCTACTTTGGTAGGCTTGGGCCACTGAATGGTCGATCTACAAGTAAAGTTTAAGACCATAAAGTGAGGCATATTCTGCTAGTGGTACGGCATATTCAGCTGTGGTACGGATTGTACCGACATTTTGTTAGCCAGTTTCTAAATAAATTGATAATGATTAGGGAATTGGTTAAAAAGGTCAAAATTTTGTCTATATTTCTGAGATGAGGTAGCACTTACAGTATTCACACTATTCGGACTATTGCTCTCATCTTCGTTGCCACCTGAACGACGCTTCGGCTGCTGCACGCTCCGGCCTTCTTCAGGTGCTAGAAATTTCGAACCGAACTCTTTATTACAATCACTGGGGTATATCATTCTTATTCCTTGGTTAGAGTCTATTCTGGTAGTCATGAATTATCTCCCTCTAACCCTGTAAGTTACTTGTTCACCACTGCTGTAAACTGGTATTGAACTTACAACTCTTTGGGTCAAGTCACAGGAACTAACCAATGTCTGTATCCACTGGGCCATGTATCCTTAAGACGTTGGTTAGTTCCTGTGACTTGACCGAAAGAGTTGTGAGTTCAATACCAGGTTACAGCAGTGGTGAACAAGTAACAGAGAAAATAACAAGTAACATCTGCGTTATCGGGCTGATGACAGATTTATGACTGCAGGAACGCTAAAGGGTGGCGAACAAACGTGCCAAAATTTCAATTAGTTTAAAACATAAAATTTTCAAATTTTAATTTCTTTTTTTTTTTTGCGGGTTTTTTTTAACTAAACAATAAAAAATTTAAAAAATTTAACTTAATATTTTCAGCAATTATATAAAATTTTATAGAATTTTAGTTTAGATTTATAGCCAGGCATTTTAATATGCTTTCTGAATAAATAAAAATTTAAAATTTAAATTTCTTTTAAAAAATTTTAATTTAATAAGAAAGAATGAAATTAAAATAACCGAACTAAGTTATATTATGTTATTTATTAATATCTTTATTATGCATTTTTCATATTTTTAATAAGTTATCATTAAGTTTAAGGTATGGTAAAAATATAATTTTTACGGAAACATGTTATGGCTCGTATGGAACATCGTACTTAATCAAATGGAACATCGTACTTAATCAAAATAAAAATATTTACACACACACACAAAAAATTTAACTATTTAAAAATATTTCTGGAGAACAAATTTTACTAAACTTTTCAATTTTAGATAGGCAATATAATCATCAATTCTTAACTAAAAACAAAATTAATACAACGATTCCATAAAAAGATTCTTTAAATATTTGTAACATTTTATGAATTATTTAATAATAATTATAATAATATTGAAAATAAAATGAAAATTCTTTCAAATTTTTATTAGCAATCGAATTTTTTTTCCTTCAGACTATAATGTTCTTAATAATTATTATTTATTCCAGCAATCAAAAACTGATCAATTTAAATTATATCAGAGTTTTATTGCATTTTTTATTTTACTCTTCGGAGCAGCTTTTCGGTAAGAGTTGTGTACTTAAAAAAAAAAGAACATAGATGATTTATATTCTCCAATCAGTCCTGTGTTTAACTAATAAAAAAAAATTTGTAGCTAATTAAAATTTATTAAAATTTCATGGATTTACGTAGAGAGAGGTAAAAACATATATTTTCACCAAGATTTTTAAAAAAATAATAATTTCAGAAAGAATTTCATTTATTTGTAAATGAGTTACTGAAAGTTTTATTATAATCTGACAAATATTCAATTTTTGCGAGAATTTCCAAATTAATGTGTTTGTCACCGGCAAAAAAGTGGGTGATGTCATCATTACGTTTCCCCCGCTAACTCAAATCAAAACAAAATTTTCTGACAAAATTTCAAAAATGTTAGAAGGGATTAAAATTGTTTTTAAAATAATTAAAACATGCTTTAACCTTATCTCTTGATAATAATATAAACATTTTGACGAAAAAAATGTGTTTTATTAAGTTTGGGATCTTTTTTATTTATACTATGCTGTTTTTTTTTTTAGCGATTTAGTGGAAGTACCTAATGTGCGTTGTGGAACAGTGGATATCGGCTCGGAACGAGAAACCCGGGAGCCGAGTTCGAATTCCAGTTGAATCCATTGTATTCACTTACGCGCAAATACCCTTGGGAAAGGTATTAATCCGTCTCTTCCTTCAAGTTATGGGTTAAATAGCAGGACAGATTGGGTTCTATAGCCTTGGTCGGCAACCAGTCTACCGCAGAAAGCAATGGCAACCTACTGCGGGATAATCTTCTGCCCAGTCAGTCATGTCTCTTTCGAGACATGATCGCCCAAGCGTGTATCACGTATGGCACTTAACTAACTGACTGACCTAAATAGCACCAAACCAGATATGGCAGTGATATTCAATGCATAGACGAATGGTAGATTTATAAAAGTGAAAAATAGATCATGAAGAAAAAAATAAAATAGATAAAAAAACCAAGAGATTAAATTTAAAAATATATTTGGCGAAAAGACAAAGATGAGGATACTAGTTCGAATAATTTGTGGATTGATGATAATATTTAAAACTTTCCAGCAACAATTTGATCTGTCAAAAAATCTATTTTTCTTGTTTGCTTCTCTTTCTGACGTTAGCTATTTTCTTTATGTGGAAAGAAGTCGGCGAAACAATAAAAAAAAAAAATTATTAAAAGCGTTTAAACAAAAACCGAATAGTAAAAACGATTCCTGTCATAAATGAACACCATCTGTGTTGAATTGGAACAAAATAAGATCTTGGTTAGTCAATTAGGTCAAACTGAAAAAAAAAAGTTGTTTTTTTTTTGTTTTTTTTTTAAAAGGAAGAAAATAAAAAACATAGATGATGGAGAAAGGAAAAAAGACGTAAGAAGAAAAATTGGAAGATAAAAGGCAAAAGAGAAAAAGAGGCAAGTTTTCTCTACTTGCCTCTTTTTCTATAAGCAAACATCAATGTCATCAGAAGCGGGAAGTAAAGAAAACATTAAATAAGAGTCTTGAGTCTAGTATCATAATAAAAGAAACGTAAAGACTGAAACTATATGTTAATGAGCGTCCAACAATTGGTAAGCAGGCAAGAGACATATCCACTAGGCCAGCATTAGTCTGTTTGAGTAGCATGCTTCAAATCAACTTGCAAATACTAATTTAGCCCAGGCGCACAGAAACTGTCAGTCAGTCAGTTAAGTGCCATACGTGATACACGCTTGGGCGATCATGACTGACTGGGCAGAAGAATATCACGCAGTAGGTTGCCATTGCTTTCTGCGGTAGACTGGTTGCCGACCAAGGCTATAGAACCCAATCTGTCCTGTTATTTAGCCCATAACTGGAAGGAAGAGACGGATTAATACCTTTCCCAAGGGTATTTGCGCGTAAGTGAATGCAATAAATTCGGCTGGAATTCGAACTCGGCTCCCCGATTTCTCGTTCCGAGCCGATATCCAATGCACCACAACGCACATACCGATCTTAAAACAAGTGGTCAATGAACGACAGGGAATGCCATTTTAGTACTAGGCAGGAAGAACAGATCTCAAACAGACTACCGAGGAGCGATTGTTGACACGAGACAATGTGCACAGATACTACATCAATCGTAAAAAAATGGCCTTGAACGATAGAGAGTACCATTTTAATCTGATACAGAATTGGCTTCTGAAAATACACCGATCACGACGGAAAAAAATCAGCGCGGCAATATAGTGCAGATAATTAGCATACTTCAGCAAAGAGCCACAACAAAATGTCACGTATTGACCCGAAATTAGCTCGTTAACCATCGCTAAACATTCTCTATGCACTATATTAATTTAGCATATTAATCCTGGGCATAGAACACAGGTACTACACCGATCTCAAATAAAATGCCGAGAAACGATATTTTGACCCGAGGCAATGCGCACAGATACTACACCAATCCTAATCAGATAGCCGTTGAACGACAAGGAGTGATGTTTTCACCCGACGCAGAGGACACAGATACTCTACCAATCTTAAGCATACATTACCAAAGTTACCTTCAGAAAATACCCAGATCAAGACCTTAAAAATTAAATTCGATAATATAGTGTAGAATGTTAGTCAGCTTAGTTTAGCAAAGAACCACAATAGAAGGGTAAAAAATGCCCTGAATTATTAGCTCGTTAACCATCGCTTTACGATAGCTAACCCTTCTCTACACTTTATATTAATTTAACATATCAAAACAGACGGTGGCAAGAAATAATTCCCAAAACGAGATCTGATCCAAGAGTAAAAGTCCTTATAGATAATAAAATCCAAGCAAATCTGCTTAGATAGTTACGAATCTATCATATGAAACTGCTTACATATGCTTGTCATCTGTAGGCATTGAAGTGCGAGGGCTTTATTTGGAATATTAATTACGGCATTAAAGTTTTCATAGTGAGAACTGGACAATGTTGATGAACATAGCACGTGGGGGACCAACATTTGAGTTCATATGCTCTTGAGTTCTCTTTCCTCCGATTTCGACAAGTTAGGTCAGTTTAAGACACTACTTGATTATATTGCGTGGAATCTTAACAATCTTGACCCATTTCTCTAGTTAATTTCGTCAAAATGATTCGTTGCTATTAACCATATGGTAAATGAAACAGAAATTACTGCAAGTCTGTGAAGACTTTGTCCGAAATATAATTACTCTTTAAACCTGTTACTAATTTAAAATTATTTATATCAGCGGATTTTTTTCTTTATTTCCTTTCTCATATTCTTTATCCGTTTTGTTAAGAAGATGTAGAAAATAGTTTTGTCCTCTTTCCGTTGAGAAGAAGCTTCGGATGCATTCCTATAATTCGATAATTCTACTCCTGCAGCTTCTTCTCTCACACTTCCCGCCTGTGGAACTCGCTCCCGTATTCTTGCTTTCCTGACGGCTCCAGAAATTTAAATGCAAAGTCAATACTCATCTACTAACCACTGGACTCTAGCTCTCTCCCCACCCCTGTTTAACCTTCCCTTTCTCTCCACCTATGTATCTGTCATCGCACCTGTTTCTATTGTTCCTTTCTAACTAGTTTGTACTCCTCACTCTTTTCTAATTAATCTTTTTACATTTATGTAACCCCATGCACATCAGTGGCGTTTCCGCCTTGCTCGGGGTGAAATGATTAAAAAAAAATATAACAGAATTTAATCCATTCTGTGACCGTCATAAAACATCCTTTTCTTAATTACATTGAAACTAATGGGATCATGCCATCAAAAATGGCAACAAAATATATATTTTGATATGCCGTCTAAAATTACAGCTACATATATATTGATGTACCTGCTATTAAGAACTTTAGACTAAGACATAAAAAGAATAAATAATCTAAAGAAGAATATATATATATATATATATATATATGTGTGTGTGTGTGTGTGTGTGTGTGTGTGTGTGTGTGTGTGTGTGTGTGTACAGGAGAAAATACACAAAGGTCTTTACATTGTTAAAGAGCAAACACGCGGCAGTAACAGTTTAATAACTGGTAGTAAAGATAATGAACTGAATCGATGCTGCCTCGCTTTTGTCTCTCTAATGAACTGAGCCGATTCTGTCTCTCTATTGTCTCTCTCCATGAGCATGACAGGCGATATATATATATATATATATATATATATATAATTACGTGAAAGAACACGTAGAACCCACTGTTCAAGTATTTACTTTCCTGAAAAGTGCTCAATACAGAGTATATATATATATATATATATATATATATATATATATATGCCTTCTTCCACCGAACGCCCATAGCCCAGGAGTAGAATCGCAGACTGACGCCAAATCGGTCGAGTTTCAATCTTGGGTTAAAAAGCAATCGGAGTCTAACACATGTACTGTGAGTTCTGATACAGCGAAACAGATCTGTCTGCGGATGACAATATATATATATATGTATATATATATATCTGCTGTTAAATATAAGAAACAATGAATGTCTATTATGTTTAATCATGAGCCGTCCTAAACGTCGTATTTTTGTTTTAATTTCAGTTGAAAATAAAGACAAAACTTCTCCAACATTTGAATAATTATTTATTGATTTTCTTCTAAGCTTTCGGCTCACATGAGCCATCTTCAGATAGGTTGTTTAGACTGAAATACTATAACATCCACCATCACCGACGATTTTATTTTGTGTTGACATAAAACTCCGCTTGGCAACGGCAATAGTTACCAAAAATAATAAATGCAGTTCTTAAATTTGCGATGCGGTTTTATGACGTCACACCGCGGGATAGCGCGAAATGACAACAAAACCATGTCGTCAAATGCAATGTAATATGTTATTTCCTGTTTTAAAGTTGATTTTATTGAGTGTTGGTTGTTTTGATTTGATGTACATGGTCTCCAATATCTGTAGGTTCCTCTTACTGTGTGTATGAGTAATGGATCACCGTATTGTTGACCAAAATCTGTCTGATATTACCTACATGTTCATGTTTTTCAGAGAAATGTTGTTTAATAGTACTCTGATCAGAAAGATGACATGTAAGTCTACGAGAGAGCGTGGTTGTAGTAAAACCAATATATGTACTAGGTTTTTTTATTAGTATCAGAGATGCAATCTCTGAATGGGCATGTAAATTGGTACACTACATTGGTTTTTTGTAGAGAATTTAGTTTAGTGCTTGTTGGGTTATTATAGACTATGAGGTCAATTGTTTTAAACTTTTTATAATATATAATGAGTTTAATTTGATTATTACTTTCCACTGGTTTAACATTTTTACGTATTATGTTTTTGAGAGTTTTTCATCTTGTTTATAATTATTATGTATTTGGTTGCAATAGTATAAGTTAATAGTGTTATGTTTATTTTGATGTAAACAATTATTATTAATATTATCATTATTGTTAGAGCTATTGTTAATTTTGTTGAGATGCATTTTAATTTGTTGATCAATAACGGAGTTAGGAAATCCATTATTGACTAGCGTTTGCTTAATGTTGTGTAATTTTTTATAAAATATAGATTTGGAAGAAGATATCATT
This sequence comes from Ascarosepion bandense, assembly GCA_037127315.1. Lineage (NCBI taxonomy): Eukaryota > Metazoa > Mollusca > Cephalopoda > Sepiida > Sepiidae > Ascarosepion > Ascarosepion bandense. Next base: position 429,045 of record JBBBDQ010000530.1, on the reverse strand, counting down.
TGTGTGCGTTGAAGTAATTTTTTTATAACAGCTAACTTATATCGTTGTGGGCATTCACTCTTATAATTAAGAAAACACGAATTTATGCTAGTTGGTTTCCTATATAGAGAAGTAGTAAATTTATGTGTGCTATAATCAATGAAGACATCAAGGAATGGGATTTTGTTATTAATTTTAAGTTCTAATGTAAATTTGAGGACGGAGTGACTTTCAAATTTGTTTTTTTGTGGTACAGTGGATATCGGCTCGGAACGAGAAATCGGGGAGCCGAGTTCGAATTCCAGTTGAATCCATTGTATTCACTTACGCGCAAATACCCTTGGGAAAGGTATTAATCCGTCTCTTCCTTCCAGTTATGGGTTAAATAGCAGGACAGATTGGGTTCTATAGCCTTGGTACAGCAAAAAGCAATGGCAACCTACTGCGGGATAATGTTCTGTCCAGTCAGTCATGTCTCTTTCGAGGCATGATCGCTTAAGCGTGTATCACGTATGGCACTTAACTGACTGAATTTAATCGTTATTCTTAGCTAAAACAAAGATGTCATCTATGTATCTTACATATATAGAGGGTTTATTGTTGTCATTAATTATTTTATTTTCTAGATTTGTCATATAATAATTAGAAAAGAAGGGACCTAAAGGAGATCCCATCGCAATACCATCTATTTGTGTATAACTATTGCCAAAGGGATCGTGAAAGGGTACTTGTGTGGTGCATGCTAATAATAGTTTTTTTTTTTTGATATAGTGGGTTTAATATTGATTGATGGGAGAGTAGCATGATTGTATACATCACGGATAATGATGTCAATTGTTTCATGGACGGGAACATTTGTGAATAAGTTTTGGACATCCAAAGATGCAATTATTTGATTCTTAAGTTTTACGGAATGGAGAATCTGTAAAAATTCGTCCGTGAAATTAATACTATATTTACCAGAAAGATAGGGAGTAATTAGTTTGTTAAGTGTTTTGGAAAGGTTATATATTGGTGTGGGTATTTGAGAAATGATAGGTCGGAGGGGATGATCTTTTTTATGGATTTTTACATTTCCATAAAGGTAGCCGGGTTGATAGTCACCTATAATCTTTTGAAGTTTATAGGATCCTATTTCAGCATTGTTTGCAGTAACGCAAAATAAAATCGTCGGTGATGTTGGATGTTATAATATTTCAGTCTAAACAACCTCTCTGAAGATGGCTCATGTGAGCCGAAAAATTAGAAGAAAATCAATAAATAATTATCCAAATGTTGGAGAAGTTTTGTCTTTATTTTCAACTGAAATGGTTTAAGTGGGTTTGGCTAGTTTAGAACCTTTTAAAACTCTTTAACTTGAAATCAACATCATCAACTGATAAGACATGGTTCATGTCGAAAGAAAATGGCTACTTTTGTAAGGATATTATAACATGTTTATGTTATAAATTCTAAATAAATATTATTCACTCTATTACTTTATTTTGAACACTCATTAAAGAATTGTGTTTTTTTAATACGGAATTTTATTCCATTCATATCTACCCTATACCTATATATATATATATATATATATATATATATATATATATATATATAAATGCACAACGGTCTTTATTATAATAGAAAATATAAATATAAATCGATCATATAATTCTTCAAGTTACTCTGGGTCTGTAAGGAAATTAAAGTATTCATCATCATCATCATCATTTATAAATTAGCCATAGCCGGTTGGGGAAAGGAAGAAGCTGGTAGCCGGTTGGGGAAAGGAAGAAGCTGGTAGACGGGTAAAGAAAAGAAGAAAATAAGAATACTTCAATCGAACAGACTCCTCACAGATGAAGAAGAGAAAAGAAACAACAGAAATGTGTTTGTATCGAAGGATGCTGAGAATACTATGGACCGATCACGTAAGCAACGGTGAAGTTTTAGAGAAAATGATAGCAAAAAATGCACTTATACTTAACATCAGAAGAGACAGTTAACATTTCTGGGACACATAATTAGGAAAGAAGGCTTGGTAATATTGACGTTCACAGGACATATTGAGGGCAAGAGGGACAAAAGAAAACAGTGCATAACCTACCTAACGAACTTGTACAAGTGAATGAAAGAACAGGGTTTACGAGAGATAGCAAAAAGATAAAATTTTCTATGAGCTACAAAGGACAGGGAATTGTGGAAAGGCATGATCGCCATCATCGTGAAGGATCATGACACAAAAAGAAGAAAACGAAGAAGAAAAATGTATAAGATATTATTTAAAATGATGTAATTTCATTTTCAATTATTAAATATTCGAAAGATTTCGTTTTCAATTTCCAAATTGCAAAGATTTATTTAAACAAAATAACATAACTTGTCACTTCAAGATGTAGGTGTTCATAACACTCCACTTCCACTGTCCTTGTGTACTAGGATTATTCTTAACTGAAATAAGTATTTTCCGATTAAATTCAGAGTTTTAGGTTCAAAGTTTTCTTTCTCCTACACAGGTTGCTAACAAAAGCTAGAAAGCATAATTTGATCAACTGTTGAAGCATTGTCTGATTTACTATTTAAGCATAGACTAATCTACTATGTAAGCAGAGTTTGTTCTACTATTTAAGCATAACTTCATCTGTTTTTAAGCATAGTTTGATCTACTATTTAAAGCACAATTTAGTTACTGTTGCAGTATCATATGATCTACTATTGAAACATTGTTTGATCTACTATTTAAGTCTAGTGTGATCTACTATTTAAGCAAATTTAGTCTACTAATTAAGCCTAGTCTGTCAACTATTTAAGCATGGTATGATCTTGGCCACTATGATCTTCTATTTAAGCATAGTTTGATCTAATATTTAAGCATAATTGGATCTGATATTTAATAATAATTTGATTAACAATTTCAGCGTAGTTTGATCTTCTATTTATACATAAGTGTATTATATATTCATTTGCGGCGGTGCATAATTTCACCCAGAAATGTATTTGCACTGAAAAACACAAGGCCAGCAAGATTTGAAGGAAAATAGATATTGTTTTGAAATGTCAGAGAGTGCAAAAGCCCATGTGTAGACTGGGTTATGTTTTAACGAACAGAGGTCAAGGTCAAGGAAATAAGCACTTGAAATATAAATAAAATAAACAAGGTTCACTTATTTAAAAGATCATAGAGACAGTTCAGATTAGAGACAGGAGAGAAGGTAAACTATTCTTTGTGTGCTTCCGTGCCTACCTCTGACTAAATTTCTACTTCACAGAAACCACGTTACCGAAGTGAAAAGAAAAAAGAATAAAAACATATTTTTATTAGCAAAACTGAGAAGATTGTCAATTTTGATAAAGTTTTTATTCTTCATCATATTGGTAAACGACATTCATTCGTTTTTGATGTACTGTTTTTTTGTTATTATTTTTTTTTTTTGTTTTTGTTTTTGGTTTTTTTAAACAGATTGCTCAACCTTGGAGCCAACGACAAAAACACTAAACGGTTGTGACAATGACATCGAGTACAGGTAGTGTACATTGTGTGACCTCTGTTCTGGTAGTTATTATCAAAAAATAAGTTGTTAGTTCAAACAAAAACTAACAATGAAACAGCATGCTTTTTCAAATGTCGTACAGTGCCTGACCGGATAATTAAAAATGTAGCTTGTTCGGTGACAAACACATTAAGAAGTGAGTTCTTTTAAAGAACATACAGCCGTTGGTATGTAGAAAAGATGGTGGTTATACGTTTGGGTTGGAGGAGATGCAGAGATATTTTAGAGTCATGCGTCTGTCAGAGGAAGACAAATGTCAAACGGCTCCAGGGAGCCGTTGGATCGTATATCTATAAGTTGATATCCGATAACCCACAACTATCATGGAATTCGTTAAAATTTCTTTAGGGGAATACTACGGGGTGGTTTCTAACTCCAGTGCCCGGTTAGTTGAGTTAGCAAAAGGGGAATACCACGGGGTGGTTTCTAACTCCAGTGCCCGGTTAGTTGAGTTAGCAAATATTATTAGTTGAGTTAGCAAATATTAAACGAGTTGAACAGAGAGAAACTATATGCAGATGGTGGTACGGTTAGTGGAGAGCACATACGTGGGAGTTGATGGAAGGAATGATGTCGTGGCAAAACATGTGCTGGGATTTGTTATAGAAGGGCTGCGACTCGATGAATAAGCGAGGAAGGTCGCTGTGACCGAAGGGTGCTATAAGTCAGTTGGGAAATAATGAGTCTGGGGCGTGCTGTAAACTTTGAAAGTTGATAAAATTACGCGAAAGATAAATTCTATTGTGGTTATTGGTTATGTCTCGGAATGGTGATTTTGTAAGTGTGGCTTAAATGTGACGTAAGACTGAAGATATGGAGAGACTGATGAGTTTTGGGCTCACTCCACAGCCGTAATTGTTTTTTTGTTTTTTTTTAATCATATCACCCCAAGCAAATCGACGCCACTGATGCGCATGGAGCTACTTAAGAGTAAAATGATTGGAAAAGAGAAAGCCGGAAACCACATCCTAAATAGGGAAAAAGGGATGAGCCTCTTCACCTGCTCAATAGACGTGGGTGGAGTGTGAACCCGACGATAGTTCAGCCTATCTACTCCAATTAAAAAAAAAAGAAAAGAAAAGAGTGAAAAGATTGGAAAAAAGAAAGCCGGAAACCACATCCTAAACAGGGAACAAGGGATGAGCCTCTTCACCTGTTCAATAGACGTGGGTGGAGTGTGAACTGGGCGATAGTTTAGGCTATCTACTCCAATTGAAAAAAAAAAGAAAAGAGTGAAAAGATTGGAAAAGAGAAAGCCGGAAACCAAATACTAAACAGGGAACAAGGGATGAGCCTCTTTACCTGTTCATAAGACGTGGGTGGAGTGTGAACCGTGCGATAGTTTAGTCTATCTACTCCAAATGAAAAAAAAAAGAAAATAAAAAAAAGAAAAGAGAGAAAAGATTGGAAAAGAGAAAGCCGGAAACCACATCCTAAACAAGGAACAAGGGATGAGCCTCTTCACCTGTTCAAAAGACATGGGTGGAGTGTGAACCGGGCGATAGTTTAGTCTATCTATTCCAGTTGAGAAAAAAAGAGAAAAAAAAGTGAAAGAAGATTGGTAAAAAGAAAAAAAAAAGAAAGCCGGAAACCACATCCTAAACAGGAAACAAGGGATTGTTAGGCGTTAATAATTGCTCTACGTCGGAGTTCCTAACGCCTCTCATTATGTGTAGACGGGCAACCAACTCAGTAGAAGTTAAAAAGAAAAACGAAGAAAAAAAGGAAAAAAGAAGAAAAAAAGGAAAAAAGAAAACATACTTTTATGCAAATCGCATTCTGGCCTGATTCATTATTATGCCTAAGTTAGGAGGTAAAATTATAGTTTATATCAAGAAAAGTCTCTCGTGCAGAGAATTAACAAGGTAGACAAATGCACACAATGGATGTCACCTTTGATACGGATATTTTTTTATTACTTTTGCATGTTTTATCATTGATTGATTTTTTATGTTATATTATGTGAATGTGTTGTATAATGACGTGGTTGTGCGGTGGAGAGAGTTGACCGTGGAGGAAATGCACTTAAAATGTTCGTAGGTAAACATTTTCAAAAATTATGTGGAAAGAATGTTATATATTCTTTTACCTTGGTGTATAATTTTGCCTAGAAGTGTATTTGCACTGAACGATGCAAAACCGACAAATTTTAAAAGAAAATAAATATTGTTTTCAAATGTCAGAGAGTGAGAAGACTTTGAAGCAAGCTGAGTTTTTGTTTTGACGAGCACAAGTCGAGGTCAAGGAAATGAGCACTCGAAATATAAATAAAATGCGGGTTGGAAGTGCCACGTGTCTAGTAAGGCTCGCCTATTTAAAAGTTCAGAGAGACCGTTCAGTTCAGGTCAGAGTCAGAAAAGAAGGGAAGACGAACAGAGCAGCCAACTATTCTTCGTGTTCATCGTGCCCACGAACGACCAAACCTCTATTCCACACAAACCAAGCGGCCGAAGTGAAAAGAAATAAGAATAAAAATATATTGTATATTTTTTTATATCCCTGTCACCTATTTTATCAGTAAAGCTAAGAAGATCGTCAATTTTGATTCAAGTTTCATTCTTCAACATATTGTTATACAACAATTTCATTTACTATTTAAGCATAGTTTTAAGCATAAACTGATCCACTATTTACGCATAGTTTGATCTGCTATTTACGCATAGTTTGATCCACTATTTACGCATAGTTTGATCCACTATTTACGCATAGTTTGATCCACTATTTACGCATAGTTTGATCTGCTATTTATGTATAGTCTAATTTATTATTTAATCCTGTCAGTAGAGAGAAAAGTGATGATTCATACAATGATAAAAGCTATTAAAGTAAAACCATACACGCTTGTGAAGACATGAATAATTGGGCTGAAGATTTTCCCGCAGTAGTTTGCCATTACATTCTGCGGTGGACTAGTTGCCAACCACGAGTAACGGACGCATTCTCTCCAGCTATTTAACCCATAGTTGGACGGAAAAGAGTCGGATTAATATCTTTCTCGTGGGTATTTGCGTGCCAGGGAATACAATAAATTCAACTGGAATTCGAAATCTGATCTCTAATTTTTCGGTTCGAGCCGATATCCACTGCACCACAACACTCATCCGGCACCACAACACGCATCCCAGAGTACTCCAGTTAAAATTAGAACTCGGTAATAAGATGCCATTTTCTGTACTGTCAAACATTAAGCGACGCGCATCTCTAAAATACACCGTATAATTTCCTCAAGTTTTTCAAGTATTCAATTAATGAGAAAATGAATAATATTTTTAATCAAGCATCGTATACTTTGCACTAGCAGTATAGCCCGGCGTTGCTCGGGTGTAATGAAAGCTTTAAAACTAATCCATGGTCCTGGAGCTCAGTCAGTTAAGTGCCATACGTGATACACAGTTGGGCGATCATGTCTCAAAAGAGACATGACTGACCGGGCAGAAGATTATCCCGCAGTAGGTTGCCATTGCTTTCTGAGGTAGACTGGTTGCCGACCAAGACTATAGAACCCAATCTGTCCTGCTGTTTAACCCATGACTGGAAGGAAGAGACGGATTAATACCTTTCCCAAGGGTATTTGCGTGTAAGTGAATACAATGGATTCAACTAGAATTCGAACTCGGCTCCCCGGTTTCTCGTTCCGAGCTGATATCAACTGTACCACAACGAACATCCGCCTGGAGCTCAGACTCATCCTAAAGAATATTTGTGTGAAGTTTGGTGAGAATCGGATAAAAATTGTGGATTTGTATAAAGGACATACAGATAAACAGACACACACACAAATATTTTACCTTTTATATATATATATTATCGATTTTCTGCACTATTGTAAGAACTGCAACCTTGAAACTTCTGAATATCGTTTCTTGTGTCTTTGTCTACGAGTGTATCAAATTTGATTTAAATCGATTTTCGATATTTATCGGAGATACCTCGACACAAAACCTAGCTAAGAACACTCGCAAACGCTTATAGTACAACTGTGTAAATTTTCAAGAAAATCGGTTCAGCAAATTTCGAAGTCTATGGGTAACGGACACACACACACACACACACACACACACACACACACACACAAAGTTCCATCTATAAGTAAGTTTAGATATTTATATACATGTATAAGTGTGCGCTGAAAAGTTCGTATGTGTAAATATATATATGTGTGGTGGAGTGCTAAAAGCTCCTGAAGTGTGGACCGAACGATTATATATTCATCTACGAAAATGTGAGCTGAAAATTTCGTATATATATATATATATACGAAATTTTCAGCTCACATTTTCGTAGATGAATATATATATATATATATATATATATATATATATATATATATATATAGGCACCAACATTGTCATGTTTAGATTTTCAGAAGATATTTTCAGTAACCTTTCTCAACAATTTAGAATTGCTTCACTAAGGGGTTTTTCTAAGGGTCAATGCCGGCATGGACGTATTCATCCACTCTCGGAAATACCAGATGAAACCACAGTCCTGGCCGTGGTCACACAAGCTTGCTCGGACGCTAAAGCAGGCAGGAACCACTATTTTCGAATACACCAGCGTGACAGCTTCCGTCACAATAGACAGCAATTCGTTGCTGCTCGTAAATAAATATAAGCGAGTCTTCGATGGAGCTAAGTTCCTGTTTACCGAGAGAATGAGGCATCGCATCTAACATCTTTGGCTCACGTAATTACTAGCGGCTTCCTCATTGTTTTGTTATTGTAGTGTTGTATCAAACTGTTATTTCTTGTTGAAATGTATATTGCCTGAGTTCACCTCACGGTCAAACATCGTCTGTTATGCACAACATGAATTGCATTTGACATGTTCAAGGGATTTATCGCAGTCTCTGTACTGACTTGGATAAATTCAGAAATTGGGAAAATCACAATTATATCTCTTTCTCAAAAGTCTATCTCTTTCGTTCCTTTATTTTTTTGTGTATCTATCTACTCTATTTCTATCAGGGCATATCAGTGTCTATCTGTCTGTTTCTCTACCCCATCCACGATCGCTGTCAGTTTTTTGTATGCATTTTTTTTTTCATGCATTATCGCAGATTTTCTTTTGCTATCACTCACTTCTAAGAAAAAACTAAAACCTTATACTTTTTTAAAAGTCCACTTAATAAATATTTTTGTGAATAAGTATTTTGGTCTCTTGTTGACCGTTGTAAATACGCTTTTTAAAATTTTAAAATGAATTATGCTGAATAAATTACTTTAAAGTTAGGCCATTTTCTTATTTTCTCATTTATTTATTACCAGATTACATGGCAAAATTCTAATATATACACTCTGATAAGTGAAATATACGTTCCTGGCGTAAATAGATCATGACTATGAGCCTTTAGTGAACGACCACCTGCTGTATGCGACCCGTATTATGGTAGTGGGGTGGTCGCATAAGACAGGTTAGACTGCATATTTATATATTTATATATATATACATAGGGTTGTTCCATACTATATATATATATATATATATATATATATATGTAGTATATCTTTATTCAAATATTTCATTGAATAATATAGACATATTATGTCTATTTTTATAATAATTCTTACCAGTTCTCTACTCAGTTTCTTGATGTTAAGATGAAATTCATCAAGGAATAGGTTTTTTCTACTCAAGTACTTTCCATCTCCTCCAAGATCATCCTCAGGGTGAATTACAAAGACAAATTTATTGTAACTGTGATAAAATCTGCATTTCGTCTTAATGGTGATTTTGTTACTGCAGGTGATGGAAGAATATGAGAAAAAAACATTATTAAGGAGAGAGAGAACAAAGGAAGAGCAGAAATTAAGAAGGCAGAAGATGATGATTGACATTGCATTTATATTTTAAAGGATCAATGTTGTCTGGAGAGCAAGAGTACGGCCGAGAGTTCCACAGGCGAAAATTTCGAGAGAAGAAATTAGTAGCAGAGAACTTACGGTTACATCAAACTGTTTTATTTCAACTGTAAAAGGATGAGATCCAGCTATCAATCTAATAATGGGCTTATTTTCGTAAAGTAAAGGTACCAAAAAGAAAAGCTCATCAGAACAATTACCATTAGCGCAGGGAAGCTACGTACTACGTTGGGAAATTGACTGAAGCCGAGATGCCAGATCAGGACTAATAATATTACATATTCTTCTTTGGATTTTATCAAGAACCTCTCAATAAATAGCAGAACCACCAGACTACACACACACACACACACACACACACACACACACACACACACACACACACATATATCTCTTTCTACCTTTCATTAGCATGGCTGGTGCTAACCTCCAGGTGGGTGATAATTTACACCTTCTCTGTTGACATGAAGTGGAAAGATTATATTGAATCAATTGCTAGGTCTGCCTTTAAGAAAGTTGGTTCACTGTCACTCTAGACATTTTTTACCTCCAGAATTTATCTTACATATTTATAAGTCTGCCGTTCGTCCATGCTTCGAATACTGCTGCCTTTCTCACAGACGCGATGTGGCTTCCCTCTGCCTTTTCTACAAGTATTTTATTATTCTACAAGGTCTGACAAGCTTTTTTCCTGGTTCCCCGACCACATCTATTTACGAATGCTTCTAGACTGGGATCATGATTTCACCCTTTTACTGTCAAAATATTTAAATGTAACTCTCTTCTACTCTAATAGTTTCTTTTCTCACACTTCCCGTTTGTGGATCTTCCTTGTTTGCTTGCCTACCTGATAGCTACAATCTCCAAAAGTTAAAAGTCAACGTCAATTGACATCTTTTTTTCTCTTTGATTCTCATCCTTTGTTTATCCTTTCTTCGACATCCCTTGTAACTTTTTTTTCACTGTAACCCTCTGCGCACCAGTGACCTTGCTGGAGATGAAATGATTATAAAAAAATTATCTGGTTCATTACTCCTGTTATATATTGAGAGATTCTTGATAAAATCAGCACTATTATTGATTCTGACCTGGCATTCCAGCTTCAGTCACTTTCTCACCACTGTAATGTAGTATCCCTGTGCCTTTTCTATAAATATTTTCATTCTTTATTGCCAATTATATGCTTTCTTGACAAAGACTAAACTATCGCTTGGTTCACACTCCACCCACGTCTATTAAATAGGTGAAGAGGCTCATCCCTCGTTCCTTGTTTAGGATGTGGTTTCCGGCTTTCTCTTTTCCAATCTTTTCACTCTTTTCCTTTTTTTTCAATTGGAGTAGATAGGCTGAACTATCGTCGGGTTCACACTCCACCCACGTCTATTGAGCAGGTGAAGAGGCTCATCCCTTTTTCCCTATTTAGGATGTGGTTTCCGGCTTTCTCTTTTCCAATCTTTTTACTCTCTTTTTTTTTCAATTGGAGTAGATAGGCTGAACTATCGTCCGGTTCACACTCCACCCACATCTATTAAATAGGTGAAGAGGCTCATCCCTTGTTCCCTATTTAGGATGTGGTTTCCGGCTTTCTCTTTTCCAATCTTTTCACTCTTACGTAGCCCCCTGCGCATTAGTGGCGTTACCGCCTTGCTCGGGATGATATGATTTTTTTAAAAAATTGTCTGTTCATGGTTAAGCGGCAAGGCGCACCGCGCTAGAATGTTGTTTCTTCTGTTCTGTGGGACGCAGATTCGTTTCTTGCCGAAGAGCGCAAATTTTCTTTAACAAGATTTTTCGAAGACTCAGTCTGGTAGGTGAAAATAAATAAATATATGCTGTTTAAAAACGGAGCGCTTACGCAAATACGAATATCCACTAATAATTAAAGTGATAAAATAATATGCCAGATTAGTCAAAATTCATTGGAAAAAATTACCATTGTTACGTTTCGATACGAACCTGTGTCTGTGACAAGATAAATTTCACTTGAAACCATGAAATTGCTTTCGCCTGGTCATCGCTTTCACCGTCTCGTATGCACGAGTTTGTTGTTGCTTGGAAATCTTCCATGTAAACTAAAACAGACTATCATTATTGTTTGTCCGTAAATTTTTTAATATATTGTAGTGTGATCAGCATCTGTGATAATGTTTTATGTAAGCCGAAAGCTTAAATAGGATTAAAAAAATATGTAAGAATATTATTCTTTTCTTTCTTCTTTTAATGATAATGCTATTTAGCTATTAAGCTTATCAGACGACATGAAAAGAATCTAAATAAAATAGGCAAAAGTTGTCTATAATATTTAATGAAACATATATATATATATATATATATATATATATATATATATATATATATATATATATAGGACCGTAGCTGATGCTAATAAAAGACCGGGTACAGAGAAAATTGCCCGGATTTATTAGTTGACAATGTGATGACGTCATCAGTGTCACCAGTTTCCAGAAACTTTGATTTTGCGGATATTTTTTGGCTATTCCAATGAAAATTAGGTACAGAACGCGAACGAAAGCAGGAAATCGGGTTCGGACTTTCTGAGTATAACCAGTTTTTTCTCCCAAAATTAATAAATAAACAGATTTTTACTGCGTTCATTCGGATGTTTTCTTCGTTTTTCTTTCTTTCTTTCTTTCTTTCTTTCTTTCTTTCTTTCTTTCTTCGTGAATTGTTTAGTTTGATTTCTGATGAAGACATTTTTCCTTGCCTGGATTTTCACTATGATTGCACGGATCGGCCCGGACCTGTGCCCTGTGTGCCCGGTAGTCAGATACAGCCATATATATATATATATATATATATATATATATATATATATATATATATATATAGCCGAATATATGCGGGTTGTTCTATTACACTGAACTTCATTTCCGTTATTTCTTGGTTCAAAGAAAAACCTGTTGTTATCTTTTTTCAAAGTTACGTAAGCCCCGAAAAGATATTGATTTTTCTGTTGAGATAGATAAGATCTTTCTTGTCTCATTTGATGAGTTGTATAACATATTTTTATAGTTCCTATATTCCTTGCTAGGGATTTCTGTTCCCATCAAGCAAACGATGTCTTTCTTTCTTCTTTTTTTTTCTTTCTTTTCTCTTTCTTCCTTCGTTTTCTTCTACCTGCAGGAGACTACCATTTCCCTGAGAACTACATCCTGTCATGGGATTCAAATGGAGGCAGAAACAGGTGGTGCGAAGTTCCTCACCGTCCTCTCCTTTGTTATCAAACCAACACTTACCCCACTCCCGACTCGACAGCATTCACCATTGACAAAATTGTGGGTCAGCATTGATGCCCAAATATTAGGGGAACGGGTCGAGGTGAGAGTCTGGTTTTGATTATATGAATTATGTTCGCACATAGATTTAACCGGACAAGGGGTTTTGAGAAAAGGAAGAACCGCCAGCAATTATAATATTAATGATGAACAAATAAGTCGGTTAACTGTTCTTGCCTGGATTTCGTTAGGTGGTGTGTTTTTAATCGTTATGCGAAATTTCGTTCAGACTACTTTCATCAGTTAATCTAAACTTATTTATAAATGGAACTTTGTCTGTGTGTGTGTATGTGTCTGTGTCTGTGTCTATGTGTCCGTTACCTATAGACTCCGAAACGGCTGAACCGATTTTCTGGAAAATTTACACAGTTGTACTATAAGCGTCTGCGAGTGTTCTTAGCAAAGTTTTGCCTCAAAGTACTCCCGATAAATATCGAAAATCGATAATCGAAAAAATCGGGTTATAGAAGGAGTGGTCCGATTTTAATCAAATTTGATACACTCATAGACAAAGGCATAAGAAACGATATTCAGAAGTTTCAAGGCTGCAGTTCTTACAATAGTGCAGAGAATCGATAATATATATATATATAAGCTTTCATTACACTCGAGCAACGCCGGGCTATACTGCTAGTCTATCATAAAAAATATCAGAAGACTGAATCTAACCATCTTTTCTACCACTTAGTCACACCTCTAACCACCAATTTATGGCCACAGAGACTAATAGACGTTGATTCAAATAAAATGTATTTATTTTCAAAATACCACAAGAAGGGATTGGTCTATATCGCCTGTTGCAGGTCGTATAAATTTACTCCCATTACCATAACTGACCTCGCATAAAGTTACGATCTTTAACCAGTAATATTTTTAAAAGCACCCTGCTGAGTCAGTTAGTTGAGTGCTATACGTGATACACGCTTGGGCGATCATGTCTCGAAACAGACATAACTGACTGAGCAGAAGATTATCCCGCAGTAGATTGCCATTGCTTTCAGCGGTAGACTGGTTGCCAGCCAAGACTATAAAACCCAATCTGTCCTGTTATTTAACCCATAACTGGAGGGAAAAGACGGACTAATACCTTTCCCAAGGGTATTTGTGCCTAAGTGAATGCAATGAATTCACCTGGAAAGTCAGAAAAGTATGTATGTCAGCCAATATCCGTTAAGATTATAAGAAGACGACTTCCCTTTGGGTGTGTACTCTTAAGTCAAACAGTTTCATTGGGTGGAGACAGACGAACACGAACAGTTCGATGCTCTATTCGCTATGTTATTTCATTGAAAGGGTGTGTGGGAAAATGGTAGATTAGGAAAGGGGATTGGGCAACGGCGAGTGGGATGACCGTGTGAATTAAAGAACAAAAGGGGTAGAATTGTTCTCTATTCCATCAATTTCTTATATCGTATGTTGCTTAAGTGTCATTTTAATATTTACAAATATAATTATGTGATGTCTGAACTAGCAGTATCGCCCGGTGTTGCACGGGTGAAATGAAAGCTTTAAAACTAATCCATGGTCCTGGAACTCAGAATCTTTGGACGTTGGCACGAAAGACTAAAAAACAATATTTGTTTCCAGTTAAAGCGAAACCATAGACTGAAAGAAAAATGAATGGATGTAAGTCAAATTCTGATTTCCTGGTATCGATATCAAATAAGTTTTTTTCGTCGTAAACTGAATTTTGAAGGCTAAATAAGTCATCTGAGTAAATGGTATCATGGCTGAGACTAAGAACTACAATTATACCTACTTAGTGCCAAACCCAAAGCAAAAACTAAAATAAAAGGGCTGAAAAAAATACAGACATACAGGCAGATAAACAGACACACACACAAACGTCTTGCCTTATATATATATATATTATGGATTTTCTGCACTATTGTAAGAACTGCAACCTTGAAACTTCTGAATATCGTTTCTTATGTCTTTGTCTATGAGTGTATCAAATTTGATTAAAATCGGACCACTCCTTCTATAACCCGATTTTTTCGATTATCGATTTTCGATATTTATCGGGGGTACCTCGACACAAAACCTAGGTAAGAACACTCGCTGACGCTTATAGTACAACTGTGTAAATTTTCCAGAAAATCGGTTCAGTCGTTTCGGAGTCTATAGGTAACGGACACACACACACAGACAAAATTCCATTTATAAATAAGTTTAGATTTCTGATTTTATTGAATAAATTTACACTTTAGTATCTCAAAATATTTTTGTGTAATTTGGGTAAATATATCTGTTAAAATGTTATTTTCATTTTTGTGTAATTTAGAAGACAATTTATTCATCGCAACCTGTATATTTTTCACGTCATAATTTTAACGCCAGTGTCTACTTTTATATTTACCCATCTGATATTGAGCACTTTTATTAATAAATATACCTATACTCTCTTAAACTGTCAGAACATTTCTCTGTGCAGTCTCCAAACAGGACGTCGTCAAACATGGCTCTCTACAACTTCCTTCTTAGTAACGTTTGTACTTTTTGTCATCCTTTCCTCCAAACTCCTCATATCATTATTTCACAACACAGTGTTTAGTAGATGTCCCGTTATCTTACCCTGGTCATTATCCCTTCGATATGTCTTGTGGGTATCAGATTCTCTAACCCTCCTTCCTCGTTGTAACATGAAATTTCAGTTGTCAATATCTGATTCTGAGTATAAGTGTACAGCCCAAAATATCCAACGTATTAACCGATAGATTTTCTCTACTTATTCACATGACATTTGCTAACTTCTGTTATTTTTTTATTTTTTTTATTTTATAAGCGTTTCACCCCGAGCAAGGCATGTCACTACCACTACTGTGCAGGGGGCTACGTAGAGTGGAGAAAGGCTGATTAAATATAGGAAATAACAGAGGGTGGGTGATAGGCGGGTGAGGATACCGAGAATGAGGGTTGGGTAGATGAGAGTGTTGTGAGAATAGTTGGGAGTTAGTGTGATAGGAGGTGTCTATTGACCCTACATTTAAACACCTGGAGATTGTAACTGTCGGGAAAGCAGACTTGTGGAAGGGAGTTCCACAGGCGGGAAGCGCGAGAAAAGAAGCTGTTGGAGTAGAATTTACGGTTACATCTTATTTGTTTAACTGTAAAAGGGTGGGACCCAGTTGCTAATCTAGTATCTCGTGTAAATTCGTGATTAGGCGGCACCAGTGATCTAAGCTCATCGGAGCAGAAGCCATATCGTCGTAATGTCATCGTACTTTTTGCTGACTGATAATTCATTATTATTATTATTATTATTATTATTATGTCATTTTCATCATGTTTCGATTTCTGCTATGGTAGCACAACCTACCAAGTCTGCGGGAAGACCTAATGCAGAATGTGTTGTGTTGTTATAGCTCCATTTCATGTTTTTTTCTATCTCCCTATTATTATTATTATTATTATTATTATTATTATTATTATTATTATTATATTTCAATTTGTGCTATGGTCGCACTACCTATCAAGTCTGCGGGAAGAGCTAAGGTAGGTAGTGGTGCGTTGTTATGACGTTTCATGATTTGTTTTTGTTTATTTTGTTTTTTTAACTCCTATAGCATTACTAGCCTTACATGGAAAAATTCTACTTATTTGGAGGCTGTACTTGTCAAATATTTTTTTTGTATTTCTCTAACGCTAGGATATCTATGGATTGTTTTCAGTGTGCTGTTGTGTTCCTTTTTTTATCATTCCAAGCGCACCTACTATCACTGGTACTATTCTTGTTTTTAATTTTCACATGTTTTTCTATTTCGCTCATCATACTTCACTAGTTTTTTTTTTTTTTTCAAAAACATGAGTTGCTATGCTACAGACCGCTGGACAAGCCATATCAATTAGTAGGCAAGTTTATTTTCTTTTCGGTTTTTGACAATTATGTCCGGCCTATTTGCTTCAATCTCCGTGTCTGTGAAAATGCTGTAAACCCATATAATTGTGATGTCTTCTATTTCTGGAACAGATGCTGGGCGTTTTTCATACCAGTATTTGTTAACATTTTTTCCAAAGTGTTTGAACTTCAGCCAGTTAAGTGTCATACTGGTTACACATTGGGTGATCATGTCACTTTCGATCCATAAAATCTATGCAGAATATTTTCCCGCAGTAAATTGCTATTTCTTTCAGCGATAGACTGGTTGCTAACCAAGACAAGTAGAACCCAATCTGCCCTCCTATTCAACCCATAACTGGAGAGAGAAGATATGGATTTATACCTTTCCCAATGGTATTTTCGCGTAAGTGAATTCAGCTGAAATTCGAACTCGGCTCTCCCATTTTTTATTTCGAGACTATATCCATTGCTCCACGCTGCACTCATTGCATTTGCACATTGTCCAGTGTAAAGATTGCCCCACTCTATCGTGACTATTTTTATATTCATTTTGGCGCAAGTACAGAATATCGTGCGTTGTGGTGCAATGGATATAGACTCGGAATGACAAATCGGAGAGCCGAGTTCGAATTCCAGTTGAATTTCTTGCATTCACTTACGAACAAATACTCTTGGAAAAGGTATTAATCAGTCTCTTCCCTCCAGTTATGGGTTAAATAATGGGACAGATTGGGTTTTGTAGCCTTGGTTGGCAACCAGTCTACCGCAGAGAGCAAAGGCACACTACTGCGGGATAATCTTCTGCCCAGTCAGTCATGTCTCTTTCGAGACATGATCGCTCAAAGCGTGTATCACGTATGGCACTGAACTAACAGAACATACAGAGATTAGATGGTCTATGGTTTCCTGACATTTGTTGCGGAACCTACATTTTGGATCCACACTATTATGTATGATATTTGCATGAAAGTTGCTCCTGAAAAGACTCTGGTCTTGTGCTGAAAGAATAAAACGTTCAGTTTCAGTCTTTAATCCAGATGGTCGTAATTATCGATTAGTATAAATCAAAGTCGGTATTAGTTCTTGATATTGGCATGCAGAGGTTTGTCTTGTCAGCGTTGTTTCATCTGTTCAAGTGCTATATCCTTGGCTTTCCTTTTCATATTTATGCTGCAACAGTTGGTTCTTGTATTTTTTTTTTTTTTGGTTTTCTACTTAATGTAAATCTCGTTTGTATTTACAGCCTTTTTTAATGAATGAATATTTTTTTTTTTGTTTGATTAATTATATCATCCAGTCATTTGTTGTTTCCATGTATGTTAATAAGCCAATAGTTGTTTAGTGCTCCTTGTAAAATTGTTGCTTTGGCACATTTATCCAAACCGAATTCCATTCCAATGTCATCACTAAAACATTTTACAGGAAACCTTCCAACACACTCTCATTTCTAGCAAACAACTCATCCATGTAAAATAATTGGGTTATTTTCTTTTGACGTATCTTATAAACACATTCCGTTAAGTTGGCTGGTTAATGCTATCAGAGATATACAAACTAGTAATGGATACAAAAAGCCACTTTGAAATTTTCCTCTTTTGATATTTATTTCACCAGACTTATAGATTCCATTTATATGATTGAGGTATAGTGTTGTTTTCCATATCGGCATACATTGTTTGATGAAATTGATGACGATGAATGATACCATAAAGACTTTAAGCTTCTGGGATTTAGTACACTATCGAATGTTTTACAATAATCTATCCCGTTAGTACTGATATTTTTCTTTGTACTGAAGCAATTTTCCAAGATCATCTTATTAATAATTGGTCTTTACATCCGTAAGGGCCACGTTTGCATCCTTTTTGTTTAAATTGGAGCATGTCATTTTTTCCAAGGAATATGTCAGTTTCGTCAGAATAGATGTCAACAGTTTGTAAGTAGTGGGAAGACATGTAATTGGTCTGTAGTTTTTATTGTTGCAGCAGGGTCTAATCTAATTGAGGATGTTTGTTGTAGCTATCCTCGTACAAATGTAGCTTTAGCACATTTATATAAATTGAATTTCATTCCAATGTCTTCACTGAAGCATTTTTACAGTTTGCAGAAGACCTTCCAGCCCATTATCATTCTAAGCATACAACTTTCAGTCATCCATGTAAAATAGATGGCTTATTTTCTTTTGAGCTATTTTATAACCACATTCTGTCTTGTTAAGTTGACTGGTTAATGCTATTAATGATATACAAAATAGTAAGAGAGACAAAGAGTCACCTTGAAATATACCTCTTTTGTTGTTTATTTCACCAGACTTATAGGTTCCATTTATATGATTGAGTAAAGGGTTGTTTTCCATATCGACATACATTGTTTGATGAAATTGATGATGACGGGTGATAACTTGTATATATTTCAAGTTTTTAAGTTCCAGGAATGTGGTACACTAACGAATGCCTTACGATAATCTATCCAGGCAGTACTAAGATTTTTCTTTACATCGTAGCAGTTTTCCAAGATCATCCTGTTAATAAGTAATTGGTCTTTACATCCGTACTATCCACCTTTGCACCCTTTTTGTTCAAGCTGTAGCATGTCATTTCTTTCCCAGAAGAAATATGTCTGTTTTGTTAAAATAGATGTTAATAGTTTATATGTTGTCGGAAGGCATGTAATTGTTCTTTAGTTTTTCGGATTATTTGCGTCACTATTCTTGGGTAGAAGAAATGTAATTCCTTTGGTCATCCATGCAGGAATTTTAGTGGGATAGTTAACCATTTTTTGAAGTTCTTTTGCTAGTTTTTATGTGCTGTATTTAAATAATATAGCCAAAAGTTAGGAATTTGATCTATTCCTGGAAATGTCCAATTGTGTGCATTTTTTCAGTTCACATTTAACATCCTCTTCTGTGATTCTAGCCCAAGTCTGTTCTGATTTATTTTTAATTCGTTCTATCTCTTGCGCAATCAAGTCTGCCTTTTTGTTATGTTCTTTAGGGCAAGCCCATATTTTTTCCCAGAACTGTATAACTTCTTCCATTTTGGTGGGGACTGTCACTTCAATTCTTTTTTTTTTTTACCTATTTCCCTGTAAAATATCTTTGCATCGTTTTGAAAAATCTTGTTTTGTCTGTAGAATCTTGATCTTTTCTCATAGCGTCTTCTTCTTTAAGCTTTCAGTTGTGTTGTTTGCTTTATTTTTCCCTAGTTGATATGACTTCATTTACATTTCTAATGTTGTATTTTCTTTCGACTCTTCTACCTTGTCTACTTCTCATACTTATTCCTCTTGTCAGTTCATCGAGTACTGATAATTCACTTCTAAGTTGTTCGAGTTCTTTTTATATTTTATTTTCCAAGGTGGATCTTCTTGTCTGCGAGACTGCCTTGTTTTTAATTTGATGTTCAATTTTTGTTGTTGCTGCTATTGCTGATGCATATATTGCTTCATTGAGAATTATATGAGTGTCTTCTTCATCTAAAATTAATTTGATTGCTGTACTGTAAAGCTTAATAGTTTCGAGGTTATGAATTGTTGGTTGTAATCTTAGGAGTTGTTCTCATTCCTCCATTGCAATATTTTGTATCTGACTTGTACGGTTCTTGATTTCTTCCTTGGTTTCTTGTATACTGTTCTTGTTTTTCGTAAAATAATTCTGTTCAATGTGTTTTGAACTCGTTTTATTGCCGTCTTCTAACTGACTCAGATCACACCTTTCCAGCACTTCTAAATTACAGCATTATGTTCACAGTGATTTGTGTGTATCACCGTTCCTACATTATGACCTGTGGCTTGTTTGATGTTACTACTTTTTATTTCTGATTCCGGTTCCCTTTCATATTTTGTTAATTCGTCTATTCTGGTTGCAATTCGTTTTATCTCATTAATCTCAGCCTCTGTCAATCGGTTATGTTGCATGATGTATCTTCGTACATTGACTAATTTATTTTCGTCAATGTACTTTCTATTTGTTTGTCCAACCTTTTCTCGCCAAATGTCATATGTTTGGCGAGTGATGTTTTTTTGAGGTTTGAGTAACGCTTCATGAAATGCAGTCATAACAACTTTGTACTCCTCACAAGATCATTTTATTTTTTTCTTTCTTTAAATATACGGTTATAGATCTAGCTGGAGAATTTTCAAGGCTATCATTATCCTGGTTGTGGGGACCTGAAGATTCATTCTTTGTGTAGGAGTTTGTTCCTAAGGTAGATTTTTCGACCTTTATTATTATTATTATTATTATTATTATTATTATTATTATTATTATTATTATATGTGTTAAGCTGGAAACGTGACAGCCAAAACCTTGTGACGGAAGAAAAAGATAGGGAAAGTAAAATCGAAAACAATTCACTGAATAATAACCGTTCAAACGTTAATATTGCACTCTGTCTGATGTGTACAACTACCACATTCTTCAAAAATGCTGTTAAAAACAACAGGAAGAAACGGGAGGGAATAGAAATGTTTATTTCGTTTTGCTTCATGAATGAGCAGTACAAATATCGACTGTAGGCTTTATTTTTCTATTCCATAGTTTTACTTGCCAGCATGATTTTTTGTTAACAAAATTGCATTTGAAAGTGATTTGGTCACATGCGAAATTATTTTAAGCAATTAGCAAATCGCTTTTTTGTACTTAAAGACACTCAACTGTCGATGTCGCTACGGACCAATTTGTTGTGATTAGGACAAGAATTATCCAATCGACTTGACATGTTTATGTAAGAGGAAACAGAGGTGACATTCTTATGTTTGTGTAACAAATATATATATATATATATATATATATGTGTGTGTGTAAGTGTGTGTGTGTGTGAGTGTGTGAGTGAGTGAGAGAGAGAGAGAAAAAGAAAAAGAGAGACGAATTTTACCAAATTTTCGGAGAATTCCCATATATTTATCAGTAGTCATCTATCACGTTACCCAGCGTGTTTCGTGTCTCGTAAATTTAGAGAGAGAGAGAGAAAGAGAGAGAGAGAGAGGGGGGGGGGTGGAAGAAAGTTACATTCAAAGATAAGCGAAAAAACTGGCCTTCATGCTCAAAAAATAAAAAAAGTTTTATCGTCAGAAATCTTTTTATTAATAAGAGCAGAGATTTTTATGGATTTTTAAAA
Organism: Ascarosepion bandense; assembly: GCA_037127315.1. Classification (NCBI taxonomy): domain Eukaryota; kingdom Metazoa; phylum Mollusca; class Cephalopoda; order Sepiida; family Sepiidae; genus Ascarosepion; species Ascarosepion bandense. The sequence continues at coordinate 407,418 of JBBBDQ010000530.1, read as the reverse complement.
ACTTTTCATAGCTTTCGAAATGCTTATTAAAATTTTCTTTGTCTAGCGTCAACGTGGGACCATAAATTTGTATGAAAACATTATCGCTTGTTAGGATTGGTACCTATATATAAAATGCGTTTAAAGAAGTGAAATTATTTTTTCTGATTATCAGTAAAACCTACAAAATCGTCCACATTGACAGACATGACAACACAACAGAACTATTTAAATTAAAAAATATATAAAAATAAAATGTTTTTCTGAAACGTTGTTTAAAAAAAAATTAGCTGATTTAAACTTTAATTGAAACAAATTGCGTTTAATTTAAGAAATTGCAGAAAAGCATTTTTAACAAGAAGGTCGGTTCTTTTTGACGTGTTGAATAATGTATTGACAGACTGATGTTTGGGAAATTTAAGCAAAGAAGACATAATTGAAATAAAATTAAAAAACGATTGCAATATAAACGTTATATATATATATATATATATATATATATATATATATATATATATAGTCAACCGCAGACAGATCTGTTTCGCTGTATCACAGCTCATCAATACGGTTAGACTCCGATTGCTTTTTACACAGGATTGAAACATGACCGAATTGACGTCAATCGGCGATTCTACCTCTGAGCTACGGGCGCTCGGTATAAGGAGGCATACTTTTTAGCGTGTATATTATCATTATATACGCCCTATAGCTGAGAGTGTTCTAATTCATTGCTGAATGATCGATGCATAGATGCCAGAGTAGCTACTGTTTTTCAAAGCCTACCATTCTTCCAGAGTGGTCAATCAGAGTGTGAGAACGTAAATAGTCATCTGCAGACAGATCTGTTTCACTGTATCACAGCTCATCAGTACGGTTAGACTCCGATTGCTTTTTACCCAGGATTGAAACCCGACCGAATTGGCGTATATATATATATAGTTTTAACTCCCTAACAATATTAAAAATTTGAAATATTTTATGTATTTTAATTTTACTATTTTATCAAATTTTACTTACTTTGGGTTTACAGACTTATTTATGAAGAAGGAAAAGTTTCAAAAAATACATTTTAATAATAATAAATAAACTTTAAATTTACTATAATTACCACTTTTATTTTCTGGTAGACGTTCGCATTTACAAAAAATCGACACAAAAAATACTAGGAACCGTTGAATTGTAACAAACGTTTCCATTCATGATTAATTTTAATTTAATAACAATATCATTTAACCGCTACAAATTAACACAGAACTTTAAAAGATTTAAAACTATAAATTATTATAATACTAATTTTAAAAAAATGAAAATTCTCGTAAAACTTCGTTATTCATCGGATGTTTTCTTAAAACAATAGTCTCCATAATATATTTTATTCAAAAAGACAATTCCTTATTAAAAAAATGTATTGGTTTTAATGCATTTTTATTATATAATTCAGAGCAGATTTTCTGAAACACATGCTTCAATAAAACAAATGATGATTTATATTCTCCGAGGACTATTCTTTACAACTAATATAGCATTAAGTATAGCTAGAAAAATGTTGGGTGGGGAGTGTAACAGATATAAAAAATATTTTATCAAGATTTTCTGAAAAAGAAACTTTAAAAGAATAATTTCATTTGTTTTTAAATAAGTCCTCCGGAATATTTCATACCTCAATTTGAGGCCTTTTCCATCAGACTATGCTGTTTTATCAGCGCTTTTTTGGACATACCTAAAAATTCCGACAATTATTTGATTTTTGCAAAAATTTCCAAATTAATATTTGTTTGTTTTTTGTTTAGTTTTTTTTTTCCGTAAAAAGATGCTCACATTTCCTGTTCAAATGTATAGTTCTACGTTCTTTATACTGTTCGAGTGTTGTCTTCATCTTTGATGCCATATTTACTCTAACCCAATGATAGAAATAAAGGGTTCAATTCAAAATTCCAGTCATCTGAAGGTCAGAGCGTACAATGGCCGAAGTGTCGTGAATATGACAACAAAGACGAAAGCAACAGTCCGAACAATGTAAATAATGTCAGTAATTCAAATACTTAATATCAGAAACATAGACAAACATCTAGGTACCTCCACACGTTCGCTAAAAAAAAAACAGCTTAGAATGATGCTAAAACGTCCCAAACTTAACAAAAGAAAATTTATCGTCAAAATGCTTACGTTATTAAGAAGAAAGATCAAAGTATTTTTTAATTATTTTTGAAAGTTTTTAATACCTTCTAACACGTTCGACAAATTTTGTATTTTTTCGTCAGCGAGTGATCAGATTTTACCAGAGTTTATGCAGATCATTTTTTTTCTTTTTCTTTTTTTTTTTTTTTGCCGGTGAAAAACAGGGTCATTTGGAAATTCTTGCAAAAATCAAATAATTATCGGATTTTGATTAATCTTTCAGGACTTATTCAGAAATGATTGAAATTATTTTAGAAATCATAATTTTTATAAAATCTCCGTAATATATATATATATATATATATATATATATATATATATATATATATATATATAAACTAAAACAAATTTTCGATATTTAAATCCGTTGAAAAGCCATTTCTACGAAATCCTCGTTTCTTCAGCAATGGCGAAACGAAAATTTTATTTACTCAAATTCAATTGTGTTAAAACATTTTATAAAGGTAGAAGTCCAAAATAATCATTCATACACAGGAAATTAAAATGGGGTGGGATTAACAATTTTTGAATTTAAGGAAGTAGAAAAGACAAAGCAGACAGATACCTCTGTCTCATATTAGAAGACATACCTTTCCCCTGTACAAGAGTTAAGAGTTTAAAAGTTAAAATTTAGCCATATCAGAAGGGTAGAAGTGGTAGGGGGAACGAAAGGATAAAAAGAAAAAGGAAAAAGTGGGAAGGGATGATTGACTGGGAAGTAAGCTATGAACAATTTTTTACATAGAAATAAAAGAAAACTGCTACCATCAATGTTGAAAAAAAAAAACATTAAAAAATTTACCAAAGAGAAAATCTCTTTGGTAAATTTTTCAATGTTTTTTTTTTCAAATGTCTAATGAAATAATGACTGGTACAAATGTTATTAAAAAAAATTGGACGTACCAATTTAAATATAAATATCAAATTTAAAATTAAAAATAGACTTCAAATGTAGATCTCAAAAGAATCCATTACTACAAGTACACACACACACACACACACACACACACACACACACACATACATACATACATACATACATACACACGCGCACACACACACACATTTCCGAACTTAATTTACTTAAATATCTAAAGAATATTCGCAATTCACGAGTTAAATTTAATTTTAAATAATTTTTAAAATTTAAGAAACTAAACTTAAAGCGGCTTAATTTGAAAGAAACCGAATTATTATATATATTGTAAGGTCTCTGCTAAAAATTAACCAAAATTAATCTTTTTATGTAAAAGGTTATATATAGATTTAGCATGAAAAATAAAAATATAAATAAATTTTATTTTATTTTAAGGTGGGTTCAACAAAGTTCTATAGATTCATACAGACACACACATATACACACACACACACACGCGTATATATACATATATATATATATATATATATATATATATATATATATACACATACATACACCCATACATATACACACACATAAACAATTATAAACCCATATGCATATACACATATCCGCACCCATACATCCACACATATCCACATATACATACTTATAAATACATACCCATATATATATATATACATATACACACGTACGGACACACAAATCCTTACAGAAATATATACACATGTATATAAACGCTCCCACTCGTTACAATTGTAACAAGGCGCGAGGAAGTTATATGAGTAATAGAGTCATGGAAAAACAATAATGGAAATAAGAATCGTCGCAAAAACAAAACAAAAATATTATAAAGGTGCATGAAAAATGAGGGCTAAAAAGTTAGTCTACAGGTTCTTACACGTTAAATAGTAGGTATTTAGATAGGAAAAGGAAGAAGGAAGGTATCTATAAGGCTGGGATTAGTATTTGGTAGTGGAGTCTAAATTCACTAGCTAAAAAAAGAAAAACAACTTTTAATTTACGAAATTCATAGATTAAATTTAAAACTTAAATCTTAAGTTTTAAAACTCACAAATCTCGACTTGTGGCGGCATTTGCTTATGAATTCTTTACGTAAATTTAAAAGTAGGTGTTGATATGGGTACTTTAATATTTTTATTTTTTTCCCCTAAACATAGGTTGCACCTATCGTGAAAATTTCTGTGAGTACGGGCTGAGCCTATCAGTTTCAAACTAACTATGGGGTTTAGACCTTCTTCCTTCATTTTTCAAAAACTCCGGGAAAGGCTGTTTGATATGTTTGAGGTTGGAAAAAGAATGCCTATGATTATAGTAACGTGTCTTAAAATCCCCCGCGGATACACCAATATATATATATATTGTTTTAAATCTGTTACCCCCACTCCAATTAATTTTCTGAAATTCCTAGAAATTGACCACTATCCGCTAATTTTGTTTTTAATTAAATGCAGGAATCCTTGGGGAATATATATTACCTATTTGTTTTGGGGTTTTTTGTTTTTGTTTTTTGTTTTTGGTGTTTTTTTTGTTTTTTTTTTGTTCTTTGTTATGTTTTGTCTGTTTTTTTTTTGTTTTTCAAACAGTTGCTACTTTTAAAAATTCTGCTCCAAATAATGAACAAAAAATGCAATAAAAATATGCCATATTTTATTTAGATAAGCTCTTAATTGCTTTTATAAAGAATTTAAAAAGGATATCATAATCCGAATACAATTTTTTCCATAATTAATGATTTTTTACAAGAAATTTTTCATTTTTATTTTTTAATTAGAACAATGTATAAATTTTTTAAAATCTTTTCCAATCACTGACTGCATTAGGTTAATAAATAAAGACTATATTTACTACTCAAAAATTGAAAAGCTTAATACAAATCTTAATACAAATCACGCACCAAAACTTTTGAAATAATTAAAAATGTGTGCGTAGATTTCCGGTTTTTATTTTTATAATAGATCATAATTGACATAACATTAAAAAGTCGAGGGTTTCAAGAGTTCTTTCCCTTTCAAAACTCTTATATACTTTTTCGGGAGTATACAATTTTTTCATTTCACTTCCGTGTTTCGTGTGTACGTTTGAACACTCAACAGGCTTTGCAAATCCTCCCTATAAAATTTAAAGTTTTATTTTTAATTCCTAGTTCCCTCGTTTTTTTTTAAATCTAAAAGACTTGACATTTTTTCAGAAGAATATTCAAACGTAATGCTATAAAGCTAAAGTAGCTAAAATTCAATAAAATAATAGTTAATTGCGGAAAATATTACGTTAAATTACTATGTAGCTAAAACCTAGAAACGATACGTTCACTTAGGTTTCATAAATTCATGTCAATTCTAAGTCAACCATACTTAGTTGTCATCATACATCTGGCTGTCATCACTCATTTCTAGCATAAATCACTTCACACATCTGTGATTAAAAAATACTTTTTTCTAAATTTCATGCTGTAATCAAGTAATATTTGTTTCAAATCTGATTAATTTATCTTAAATTTGCTAACTTTTTACAAACAATTTGTCATGGATGTATATTTTATTTTGCAAGATTTTTAAAATCGAGAATTAACATTTGTTTACAAAGCTGTCAAAATTTTTAAAATGGCCGTTAAAACGAAAAATCTAAAACAAATTAAGGTTCCAATTAAAATAATTTCTATTTGAAATACATCAGAGTATTTTGATTAATTGAAATAAAACATTTAATTATTTAGCTTTCAACTAAAGCTAAAATGAAAGCTTCACGAAAGTCTTTTCATTTATTAAAATTCACTTTAAAACTTAGATACTGAAAATGAGTGGAGGTATCTACCTTATACTCTTACGTTGACTCTAGAAAAGATTTTTAATCAAAATTGATATGATTTTCAAAAGGATTAAAATAAATTATTATTATATATAATAAAATGTCATTGATCTTTCATTTTAATAATAACACAAAGATTTCGACGATAACATTTTGTTTTTATTATGTCTTCATCAAAGAATTGATAGTTCAATTGGTTTTTCCGATAAACTGTGTATAACGCTCATAGTTACTGGTTATAAAAACGGCAAGGAAAATACTGAAGGTGAAAATTGAAGTAAAGAAAGATTTAATCACATGAAAACACGTAATTAGATTACAGAAGTTCAGAGCAGAAGCATATGACCGCAAGGCGCTACGCCTTTACAACCCATTTTTTATCTTAATCTATCAGTAGACGTCCTATTCAAAACAGTTGAGTAAGTTCATGTTTCAATAATAGATGTAGAGAAGTCTTTCTCCTCAACAAATTTATTTATTTATGATCTATATTACCGATGAGACTGAAGCTATAGGGCGATGGTTAATGTTTATTTCATTCGGCCTTGTGTCATACTTAACCGAACTCCCTACAGCTTACAAGTTTTATGCAGAGTTATCGTCAGAATTATCAAAAGGTATTCATCAGAAGGCTGGTTGTCGGCAGGTTGGAATGTGTGCAATAGTGTAAGAATAAAATATACGTTTTTCTTGTTAAAATAGAACTTATTAAAAGAAATGAATAACAAGCATTCGTAGAAATTAATGTTCAGTTAGAAAGTTAAGGTATCAAGATTTGTAGAAAATGTTCGTAGTAGTAATTGTTAAAAGAGTATATGCGTACGTACGTATGTATGTATTTGTTTGGTAGGAGTGTCTTTGGATGGAGGAGTAAAATGAATCAGCACACGAGAAGGAAAGAGAAAGAAGATAAATGTCCGGGTCACTTGAAGCTTTTCCCGTTACATTTTAGCTTGTTGTCTATTCTGCTTCCATCTGTCTGACTCATTGACGCTGACCGGGGACCTTTTATAGTATTCAGATTTTCGCACTGACTTGTGAAGTCTTTAAGACTTGCAAGTCGCTTCCATTGGTCAAAAATCAATTTAACATCTACTTGCGAAATTCGGTTTCGTCTTTTTCTTTAAGCCATGGTCAATCCTTTTTCTGTTTGAGAAAAACCAAGATTTCACAAGTCATTGTGAATTTTTGTAAAAGTGAATAAGAGGGTTGATTTTAATTCTTAATTTCATATCCCACTACAAGACATTTCTTAAATTTTAATAAAAAAATGTTATCCCGGTCAGCTTCGTTCTCATTTTTGTATTTTTGTTTCGAAATTCTGTTTTTGTTAGATAGATAGATAGATAGATAGATAGATAGATAGATAGATAGATAGATAGATAGATTTAAAACAATAACAATATTCAGAGAACGTTAGTAGTGATCGCTTAAGGGTGAAACAGACAGTCGATATGCAGTATTGATTTCTCAAAAAGTCTCTGAAACATTAAATATGTTTTATTTCTATATGTCACTATTATCGTTGTTTCATGTAACAATTTTATTAACCAACATTTCATTTCGTTTCTTTTTTCCGTTCAATTTCGACATGATTTCCTTTTCAGCTTTGATAAAAAAAAATAAGCAAGAATGGAAACAATGGATCATTATTATATGCAGAACTGTGAATGCAGAACCCTAACTACTACTGCTGCTACAACTACTACTACTATTGTTATTGCTTCAAAATGTACTTGAAATTGCTTAATTTTCAAATTAAGAAGTACTAGCAGTATAGCCCGGCGTTGCACGGATGTAAGGGAAGCTTTAAAACTAATCCATGCTCCTGGAGCTCAGACTCTTTGGACGTTGGCACGAAAGACTAAAAAAGCAATAGTTGTTGACAGTTTAAGCGAAACCATAGACTAAAAGAAAAATGAATGGATGTAAGTCAAATTTTGATTTCCTGGTATCGATATCAAATAAGTTTTTTTCGTCGTAAACTAAATGTTGAAGGTTAAATAAGTGCTCTGAGTAAATGGTATCATGGCTGAGACTAAGAACTACAATTATATCTACTTAGAACCAAACCCGAGGGAAAAACTAAAATAAAAAGGGCTGAAATAAATACAGACATACAGGCAGATAAACAGACACACACACAAACATCTTGCCTTTTATATATATATATATATATATATATATATATATATCGATTTTCTGTGCTATTGTAAGAACTGCAACCTTGAAAGTTCTGAATATCGTTTCTTATGTTTTTGTCTATGAGTGTATCACATTTGATTAAAATCGGACCACTCCTTCTATAACCCGATTTTTTCGATTATCGATTTTCGATATTTATCGTGGGTACCTCGACACAGATCCTAGCTAAGAACATTCGCAGACGCTTATAGTACAACTGTGTAAATTTTCAAGAAAATCGGTTCAGCCGTTTCGAAGTCTATAGGTAACGAACACACACACACACACACAGACAAAGTTCCATTTATAAATAAGTTTAGATTAGATTAGATTAACAGAGGATGTGTGTTGTGGTGCACTGTATATCGGGTCGGAATGATAAATTGGAGAGCAGAGTTCGAATTCAGAGTCGAATTCGTTGCATTCATTTACGCGCTAATATACCTACTGCCGGGAAATCTTCTGTTCAGTTATTCATGTCCTTTCGAGACATGATCGCCCAAGCGTATATCACGTATGGCATTTAACTAACTCTAACAAAAAATACCGCTATGGTGTATCGGTTTTGCGATAATAAACATGGTATTTACCCGACCCTCCCTACCAAGGCTATAGAACCCAATCTCTCCTGTTATTTAACCCATAACTGGAGGAAAGAGACAGATTATTACCTTTCCCAAGGGTATGTGAATGTAAGGAATTCAACTGAATTTGAACTCGACTTCCCGATTTTTCGTTCCGAGCCGATATCCACTGCACTACACTGAATTATATTTAATTAATTATTTCTATGCTTGCTTGTATGTTCGCATTTTTCGTAATAAATGAAAATATTTTAAATCAATTTTGAATAGATTTTTTCACCAACAAAATGCAAGACGTCAGATTTTGTTTAATTTTTTTAATTATTAAATTGAAAATTTTCCTTACAAAATAAGTATAAATTACAATTGAAGAGGAAAATATTGTGCTATTTTCTTGTTACGATTTTGCCACAAAAACAATTAAAATTTAATAAGAAGAAGAAAAAAGTGAAAAAGTAAAACATTTAATGATTGGATATTTTACTTTTTCATTTTTTCTTCTTATTTTTTTTCTTCTTTTTATTTGGCGACAATGGCGAATAAGAAAACAGAACAAAAAGAAAGTCACGATCAGGTAAGAAAGAATATAAAATGAATTGTCTGGAAAGAAATAAAGAAGAAAGAAGAAAGAAGAAAAGAAATCAGTAATAAATGAAACAAATAAAATGAAAAGTGGAAATGGAAGAAGTTGGGGAATATAAATAAAAAGTTGGAATCGTGAAAGAATAACAGAGGAACAGATAATTAAATAGAAAGAAAAACAAAAACGACTGAATAAAAGAATAAATAAGTGTTGAAAGAAAGAAAGAAAGAAAGAAAGAAAGAAGTTATACTGTTGAAAGAAAGAAATTGTTCTGTTGAAAGAAAGAAAGAAAGAAAGAAAGGAAGAAGTTATACTGTTGAAAGAAATTATTCTGTTGAAAAAAAGAAAGAAAAAAGAAAGAAAGAAAGAAAGAAAGAAGTTATACTGTTGAAAGAAAGAAATTATTCTGTTGAAAAAAGAAAGAAAAAAGAAAGAAAGAAAGAAAGAAGTTATACTGTTGAAAGAAAGAATTTATTCTGTTGAAAAAAGAAAGAAAAAGGAAAGAAAGAAAGAAGTTATACTGTTGAAAGAAAGAAATTATTCTGTTGAAAAAAAGAAAGAAAAAAAGAAAGAAAGAAAGAAAGAAGTTATACTGTTGAAAGAAAGAAATTATTCTATTGAAAGAAAGAAAGAAAAAGAAAGAAAGAAAGAAAGAAAGAAAGAAAGAAAGAAGTTATACTGTTGAAATAAAGAAATTATTCTGTTGAAAGAAAGAAAGAAAGAAAGAAAAAGTAACATCAAAGGAGAAAATGAAAAATCAAGAACACGAACAGAACAAATAAGGAAGTAAAGAAAGAAGGAAAGAAGGAAGGAATGAATTAGTCTTGTCAGATCTATTTATGAAGCAAATGAATGGGCCCCTCTAGTGCAAATCGCCAAGGAAATGTCCCTTTAATATGAAACGTGATGATTTGATTGCCTTAAACGACCTGGACATCGGGACACGAACACTCACAACCAAACAAATCAAATTGTTTTCTCCCGATATACGTTTTTTTATGTTTCCTGTATTTGGGGCGCTATTTTAAAAATTACAATTTAGCTTTGTTATTTCATCAATGATTTATTTTGAGGAACTTTCTTTTTTTATTTTTTATTTCTGCGCGTGTAATTATAGGCGTGCTTTTTATTTTTATTCAGCGTCTGTATGGAGAGTGGATGTTTGTAGAGGAGGTGTTTGGAGAGGGGGTATTTGGAGAGGGGGTATTTAAGGGGACGAGAAATAAAATGCCGTCATAGACGATGAAAAGAGTGAAAGGTCTTAACATTTCGATCCTCTTTTTAATATTTTCACACACTTGTGTAATCAGTCAATCCGTTGGTCTGCATCACACACACACACACACACACACACACACTCTCTCTCTCTCTCTCTCTCTCTCTCTCTCTCATCTATCTATCTATCTATCTATCTATCTATCTATCTTCTAATTCAAACGAACTCGGAAAAGTTTCCGAACCAACTAAAAAGCTCTTTTTCTGCTACAATTATATTTGCTAATTTGCAATGTGCCGAAAACTTTTCAGCGCCGTTCGTCTTCCCATATGCACGCATACACCCAAGAACTCCCCGCCACGCACACACACAGAGACATATATATATATATATATATATATATATTGAGAGAGAGATTCAGAATACAGATTTTGGTAGTGGAGTTGATTAAATTTTCACCACCACTGATAGATAGATAGATAGATAGATAGATAGATAGATAGATAGATATGAACAGGCATAGATAGATAGATAGATAGATAGATAGATAGATAGATAGATAGATAGATAGATAGATATGAACAGGCATAGATAGATAGATAGATAGATAGATAGATAGATAGATAGATAGATAGATAGATATGAACAGGCATAGATAGATAGATAGATAGATAGATAGATAGATAGATAGATAGATAGATAGATAGTATGTGCGTGTGTGAGTTTTTTCTCTCTCTGTATGTGAGTGCTTCTATGTGTGTGTGTGTGTGTGTGTGTGTGTGTTTCTCTCTCTTTTTCTCTCTGTTTCTTTCTATGTGCGTCTCCCTCTATCTCTCTGCTTTTGACCTCTGTTTATGTGTGTGTGTGTTTCTCTTCCTGTGTATGTGTGTTTGTGTGTGTGCGTGTGTGAACAAAAATAATCAATTAAAAATTGTTCGGAAAACCACCATCAGCTGCTATGTTGGAAACAAATGTCTTTCTCGATTAAGAAATAAATTCCTTTCTCTTTTAGCTTCCTTGTCATGTTCACGGTGTCATCCTTCAACAAGTCCTTGGTATTGTGTTACTGCTGGTTTGTCACCCTCCCCAGATGAAGTTGTTCAGAAAATTCTGATCAGGAGAGCTAGGCCGGTGGTGTGAAATGTTCGCGAAAATTCTCAGTCAGTCATTCTTGGTTTGCAAAAGCAATGTGAGGGGAAAAGAGCGAAGTCCCGCTGGAAATATCCAACGTTTAACAATCGCATCCAAAACCGCTTAAGTTGGAAAGTGCCCTGGACCCTGTTAAAGGTCCAACAAGAAATAATACAAAAACAACCAAAATAGGAATTAAAGAATACATATTAAACACTGCAAAATACAACACTTAGAACTTTGTTAGTAGAACGATCATATGGATTAGTGTGTGATACTATAATTCGATCCTCAAACTGGGACTCGTAATGGTCGTTACGTTAGCTGTGTTCGTAGACGGCTCTCGGCTGAGTTCAGGGCGTTATCCTCGTGATACTTACTTAGGCTACTTAGGCTATCTACTGGCTACTGATTCTCACCTCTTGTGCGGGGAGGTATATGCAATGGTTGGGAGGTATATGCAATCTTAAGAACATCAACTGTGAAGACGGCCATAATTTACAACCATCATTTACAAAAATATATACGTATCAGCAACCTACAACCGATTTGGAATTACACCACTAAAATCCTTGAAAATGAACAGATTAGCCGAAATCGCTTTAAACAAACAAACTTTTAAACGATTTCTTCATACACTAAGAGAAAATAAATCACTTGTTCACGTAAAAGAGAAACACTAAAAAAAATAAGCGAAAATATTTTTTCAAAATTTTCAAGGAAACGTATTGAAAAGGGAATGCTGCCTAAATACGCAATTATATATTAATTATTATTTTTTATTTTTTGACAGATGAGATTCCGTTGTGGGTGATGCCGCCATAACAGAAAGTAAACCTGAGTCCCAATAGACCTACAGGACAAGGCGCCACATTATGTATACAACCATTCATCTTGGCCGAAGAAAATTCAAGATCCGCTCATTGCTGGTGTAGTGATTAATATACCAGATTTGCTGGGCGTAGTCTATTATCCTTAGAACGTTTGGCCACATAAAATATTCCATTTTCTTGGCCATATATGAAACGTCACTACCAGCCTCAATCTCGTTCTCGAAACAAAAAATATCTGGTCCAAAAACATAACAATAATGTTTGTGCATTTATCTTCAACCATCATCATCATCTTTGAAGAAATCTAAACTTATTTATAAATTAGAACTTTGTCTGTGTGTGTGTGTGTGTGTGTGTGTGTGTGTGTGTGTGTGTGTGTATGTGTCCATTACCTATAGACTCCGAAACGGCTGAACCGATTTTCTTGAAAATTTACACAGTTGTACTATCAGCGTCTGCGAGTGTTCTTAACTAGGTTTTGTGTCGAGGTACCCCCGATAAATATCGAAAATCGATAATCGAAAAAATCGGGTTATAGAAGGAGTGGTCCGATTTAATCAAATTTGATACACTCATAGACAAAGACATAAGAAACGATATTCAGAAATTTCAAGGTTACAGTTCTTACAATAGTGCAGAAAATTTTTCGGAGTCTATAGGTAACGGACACACACACACACACACACACACACACACACACACACACACACACACACAAAGTTCCATTTATAAATAAGTTTAAATACTTAAAAATCAAAAACAGCTGCCACACTTCGCGTGGTTTGGCTGTGTCATTTTGCTCCACAGGGAAGTCTACATGGTTAGCATAATGCAGCATTGTGTATCATGGCGGTATCTGATTACTGGGCACACCGGGCACAGGTCCGGGCCGATCCTTGCAATCATAGTGAAAATCCGAGCAAGGAAAAATGTCTTCAGAAATCAAACTAAACAATTCACGAAGAAAGAAAAAAAGAAAGAAAGAAAGACGAAGAAAACATCCGAATGAACGCAGTAAAAATCTGTTTATTTATTAATTTTGTGAGAAAAGATTGGTTATACTCAGAAAGTTCGAACCCGATTTCCTGCTTTCATTCACGTTCTGTGCCTAATTTCCATTGGAATCGCCGAAAAAATCCGCAAAAATCATAGTTTCTGGCAACGGATGACACTGATGACGTCATCACATTGTCAACTAATAAATCCGGGCAATTTTCTCTGTGCCCTGTGTTTTTTTTAGCATCAGCTACGGCCCTGATGTGTATACATAATAAGGTTTTTAAAGATTTGGATTTGAGGAAGATTTTGTTTTTCGTAATTTTTTTAAAAGTTTTCTTCACAGGCCGCTTTCACCGCAAAATTCGGAAATCGTAAAGCGATGATTTTCCCATATTTCTCACTCAGCATGGTGAAAACAAATAAGTTCAAATAAAGAATCCTTGTAGAGAAAATAAACAAAAAAAAATGTTAAATCCTTCAAATTACAAAACATGTTTGTAAACTAACATCATTTGAATTTCACGGAGTAAGTAACAAAGTAACACGATCAGTCAGTTAAGTGCCATGCGTGATACACGCTTAGGCGATCATGTCTCGAAAGAGACATGACTGACTGGGCAGAAGATTATCCCGTAGTAGGTTGCCATTGCTTTCTGCGGTAGCCTGGTTGCTAACCAAGGCTATAGAACCCAATCCGTTCAGTTATTTGACCCATAGCTGGAGGGAAGAGACGGATTGATACCTTTCCCAAGAGTATTTGTGCGTATATGATTGCAACGAATTCAACTGGAATTCGAACTCGGCTCTCCGAATTCTAGTTCCGATTCGATATCCTCTGGACCACAACGCACAACACGATAAAAGACGGAAAAAATACTTTTTTTTCGTTTTTTTCTCTCTAATTTCTTTTTTTTTTTAAATGTCTTTATTTATTTTTACAGGAAATAAAATTTGTTGGAAGGAATTCCTGGGTTGCTTTAGCATGTAACGCGTAGGTGGGAAATGAAATTGGAAGTTATTTGCGTAGATAAAATAAATTAAAATGATAAAAAGAAAAAGAAATACTGACAGGGAGTGGGAGTAATTGTGCCAACATTAAACTTACGCCATTTGTTTGTTTGATTTTTTAAACCCATATCTGCCTGGCAGTAGTTTAAACTGACGCCCCTTTTTCCCATATATCTAAACTACACTCAGTGACTATCATTTTGAAAAGTGAATCTTCCACTGAAATAAGTTGGAAATTTTCCAAGTTTTCATCTGAAATCAAGAAGATACGAACTTTAAGCAAAATATGGGGGGAGTATGTTTCTCTCTCTCTCTCTCTCTCTCTCTCTCTCTCTCTCTCTCTGTGTGTGTGTGTGTGTGTGTGTGTGTAACTGATTCACCCCAAGCAAGGCAGGAACGCCACTTGTCCACAGGAGGGTAGGGTATAAGAAAAGAAGGGAAAACAAAGGAACAATATACAGGTGATGTCGAGGAAAGGATAAGAGAAAGATCGGAATCAAGGAGATAGAAGATGGCAATTGACTTTACATTTAAACTTTTGGAGATTGTAGCTGTCAGGAAAGCAATTATAGGAAAGGAATTCCGCGGGCGGGAAATGCGAGAAAAAAAACCGGTAGAGTAAAAATGTCGCTTATATTTTAATATTTTGGCGGTAAACGAGTGAGACCTAGTTGTGTCGGTTTGAATTAATACAAGGAAAGAACGAATTAAAGTCCTCAGTATCGACACTTTATTAAATTAATTCCTCTCGATAGATCTATAATTCCAAAACATTTTAATCGTTCCCCCTTTCACTCTCTTATTTATTTCCGATCTTTCTCTTTTTTTTAATTTTCCTATCAAACCATTTTCTGTTTTTTTTTTCTTTTTTTTTTTTTTCAGATCATCATATTTTATAACTAATATTGTGCGGATTTTAGCTTATTTATGTAGACTATAATTTTTCATTATTATTCAAAAAACATGTCTACATCAAAACATCATAAGTGAGAATTTGAATTTTATGGTTAGCGTTTCTTCTGAGGTGTATAAATATGGAATCTGAAAATAATTTCAATAGATTTATTGAACATCTAGCCCTGATGAGCATTTTAATGAATTTTTTTCCTCTGATTACTCGATTCCAGATTACCTTCCTCTCTTTAGGAAGAACTCCAGCATCCACATGCATGGCCTGGGAGTTTATATCAGCAAACATCTCCCTCTGGCTAGAGAGGTCTCTATTGAATCTCCTGATCATCCATATATGTTTCTCCGTCTCGCTCTACTAAACCCAACCATCTTTTCTTTTTCTACCGCTCCCCTACCTCTTCTGACTCTTCCTTGCGGGACTGTGTCTCTGATAATATAGATAAGACCATTGCTTCTCACCCATTTGCCAAAATATTTGTGTTTGGTGATTTTAATGCCGACCATACCAAGTGGCTGAGAAACTCTATCACTGATCTTGCTGATATCCGCACTCTGAACTTTGCAATCACCATGTCTCTCACCCAAGTAGGCCTGAAGGACAAACTTCTCTGCTAGAACTTTCCTACACTTTTATCCCTGACGCCTGCCATGCCATTCCATGCAACTTTGGCATCTTTCTGTTAACATCTCTCTCCGCTCCCCTTCCCCTCCAGGAACTTTCGACAAGCAGAATATCTTACTCCAACATTTTCTGTGCGACGTCCATTGAAGTGTTTAGTCCCTCGTTGAAGATTGTCCTCTGGCATCGATGTTTTAATTCCAGCCAGGAAGTTCCATCTTAAATCCCATTTGCCCACTGGTTCTCCCCTGCTTAATCGGCCGCCATAGCCCACAGAAATATTTTTTTCAATCTTTATCAAAACCATGCGCTTGACCATAAAAGGCGCTTTTTTTGTCTCTGCTTGTAATGAGTCTAAGAGGATCCTCAATGACTCTAAGTTGTTGTTTGCTGACAGAATGAAGCAGCGTATAGCAGCCCACAAGTTCGGCTCCAAAAATTACTGGTGGCTTGGAAAAAGTGTGTTAAACCGCAGCAAACCTTCCATATCTCCTTTAATCAATATGAGGTCTTCACATCTACAGCAGACAAGGCTGAGTGCTTTGCTCGCACATTCTCCTCCAACTCTTCAATTCGTTTGGAGTCTCCGCACCCTAGTTCCCACCTAGAACTGAGGCTCAACTAAGCGACGTTGACATTACCCCTTCACGGGTCTCATTCATAATTTCAAAACTTGACCCTCATAAGGCGAGCGGAGGTAACGGAATATTTAGGTCATCGTCCTAGAGAAATGTGCCTCTCAACTCTCCTCTGCCCTCAACAAACACTACAACTACTGTCTCTCTGAGTCTTGATTTCCTGTCTGCTAGAAATCCCCTTCTGTGGTTCTTGTTTTTAAAACTCGAGAGAACCCTCAGACCCCTCAAATTATCTCCATACCAGCCTTCTACTGATTTTTGGCAGTGTTCGAGTCCATAAAATGCTGAAGTAGTTCAACATCTCATAGCCCACTGCCTATTCTCCGACAGACAGTATGACTTCCGCTTCGCCTGGTCTACCGCTGATATGCTAACGACCATCACTGAGTACATATACCAGACTCTTGATAAGAATGATGAAGCTCGAACTGTTACCCTGGATATCTCCAAAGCATTTGACAGACTGCGGCACGCTGGCCTTCTGCGCAAGTTACAAGGCTATGGTATATATGAACGCTTCCGATTCACGTAATGAAGATCGTACTGGACGTGTATGCTTCTATGATACGAACCTGCATGTTTCCCAAAGCTCTATCCTAGGTTCTACCCCTTTTCTGGTTTTCATCAACGATCTCGCTGATGTAATCAGATCCCAAATAGGCATCTACGCGGATGACACCACCATTTACTTCAGCCTCGTTAAGAAATCTGCCGATGCTAACAAAATAAGCCTTGTGCTGCTCTTGTAAAGGACCTCCAGTCAATAGTGAACTGGGGTAAGAAACGGCTTGTAAATTGTAATGCTTCCAAAACGACTCTGCTATCCTTTAACCTCCATAGACAATCTTTCCTACCCACCACCAGCATGGAACATGCTAATCTCCCTGAAAGCAATACACAGCGCCTCCTTGGCCTCACTCTCTCAGCTAACCTTAAGTGGAACGACCACATTGAATTAATAACTGAATCTTATAATTAAATTATAAAAAATACATTGCTAGTATTTTTATTGTAAAAATGTATTTACATTCATAGCGTTTTATTTCTGTTGGAGGGTTCACTGTTTGCTCATAGCTGAGACCCTAACAGGTGCTACCACACCGGGTTAGGGTGAACAAGGGGAAAAATAGCAATTTAGATGTGGTTCCACATCTCACAAAACTTTCCGATCTAACCCTTGCTGTCGGATGTAGTTTATCGCCATAATCAGGATTAGGTAAATACTTTTTTATATTTGATATTTATTGTATTTTTTTATTGCTATTTTATATTCGATTTCATTTTGAAAGTTAAGGTGCAGAACATTTTAAAATTTTGATTTCCTTAGACTTTTACAGAAAGTGACTTTTTAGTTGATTCATACTGATAAATAAGCTTTAAAAGTAACCGTCCATTAGTTAGTTCTAAATATCTTTCAAGCACTTATTGTCCACGAGCAGTATCATTTAAACCGGAAGTAGATAAAGATCATTTTTCACAATTGTTGCCTTGTGGTGATACCGAGCAAAAGCGATGGACCGGATGTTTGCGCTCTCACGACCAAATAGCAAATGACCAAAAGTCGTCGTTGCGCATCCGGGTTCGCGCAGATATTCCGGCTGAAAAATAAAAATTAATTAAATATTAAATTTCCATTTAGCGAGCCTACGCGAATTATATTTATCGGCCAATGGGAAGGCCAGAATCAAATACAAGTGTGAAATCCCAAACGAGCTGCTTTTGATCCAAAAACCAGATATAAAAAGCCGAGACAGAAAGCACCCAGCAGACAGACCGACGGTGAGTAATTAATATCTCCCTTGACCGAAGTCAAGTGGCTACTATGCTTGTTCCTTCAAATCTCGTTCCTTCTTCCCTGTCTCAAAAAACTACTTACTGACCTAGAGAGCGACTACATCAAATACATTCCTCACTTACACGCTCCCCACATTCCTAAGCCTTAAATCTCTTTCAGCTTATTATTTGCCATGAACATTTTAATCTCCGTTGGACCTATATTCAAGTATTACTTTAATTGTAAAAACATTAATTGATATGTGTATATATAAAAATGTTATTTTTCAGCTCAATTTGCTTTTCTTGATTTTATAATCATTTTATGACTTATAGTGGGCTATCTACCATAAGGCCAAATTCCGTTAACCTGCAACAGTATACAATTACCCTTCACTAGAACGGACTCCCTATAAAACTAGGGAAAAAAACGAAGGAAGGAGAGGTGAAGGAACGAGCATAGTGCGTCGTGGTGCGTTGTGGTGCAGTGGATATCGGCTCGGAAAGAGAAATCGATGAGCCGAGTTCGAATTCCAGTTGAATACCCTGCATTCACTTAAGCACTGGTACCCTTGGAAAAAGCATCAATCCGTCCCTTCCTTCCAGTTATGGGTTAAATAACAGGGTAGAACTTGGGGAACCTACCCTTAAAAACAAATCCCAATGAATCTTGATACTCGAAAAGAAAAAAGTATTACTAGACACAAAACTTATATAAAAACAACAATAAATTGTTGAAAGAAAAAAGTATTACCAGCAATAAATAAATAAAAAATTCAGTCAGTTAAATGCTATACGTGAAACACGCTTGGGTGATCATGTCTCGAAAGGGACATGACTGACTGGGCAGAAGATTATCCCGCAGTAGGTTGCCATTGCTTTCTGCGGTAGAATGGTTGCTGACCAAGGCTATAGAACCAAATCTGTCCTGTTATTTAACCCATAACTGGAAGGAATAGACGGATTAATACCTTTCCCAAGGGTATTCGTGCGTAAGTGAAGGCAGTGAATTCAGCTGGAATTCGAACTCAGCTCCCCGATTTTGCGTTCCGAGCCGATATCCAATGCACCACAACGCTGCTGAGGTTGATATGCCACAAAACAACCAACCAACCTTATGTGAAAACATTCAGCATACATTGACCATGCAGCCAGTGCTACACTCGGATGAAATTTATAAAATCTTTCCATTAAAAAACGTTTTCAAGAAGATATTTTTTATAGTCCGCTTGTATCGCACTTTTCCAGAGTTGAGGGGGTTTCCTTCCTAACCTTTTGTTTGTTATGGAACATCAGAATATTGATGATGTTATTATTTTCTCTTAGTTATATTAGCTATCCATTTTAGTTATTGCTGCTGTTGAAAGTCCTTAAGTGATGTGGTTTCTTTTATTTGCTTCCAGTTCTTTAGTTGTGATTCTGTAGCGCCAATCCACAAGGTTAAAAAAGATGGTTCTCGATAAGACCTACATGCTTTACTCTCTCGAAACCATTTTTGACCATCGATCTGAGAAAACGGTAGTATACAGACGACAATTTGGATTCTTCGGAATGAGTTTGTAGCAGGCATGACATCCGTATAAAATTCTCAATAGGATGAGATTTTTTATAATCTTCTCCCCCCCCCTCAAGCAAGACGGGACCGCCACCATTGTGCAGGGAGTTACAGTAAAAGAAAAGACTGGTTGCAGGGGGGGGGGGTTGAAGATAGGATAAAAGGTAAATGAGATTCAAGACAATTGACAATTGACGTTGCATTTAAATCTTTAGAGGTTGTAACTATCAGAGAAACAAGTAAACGGAAAGGAGTTTCACGGGCGAGAAAAAAAAACAACTGTTTAAGTAGAAATAGAGGTTACATTTAACAATTTCAACAGTAAAGGGTGGGACTTAAATGCCAATCTAGTAGCACGCTTAAATTCACGTGAACGAGGTACTAGAAGAAAAGCTCATCAGAGCAGTTGCCATGAAAATATTTTTTAGAAAAGACAGATGGAAGCTTCTTACGTCGATGAGAAAGTGACTGAAATGAGGACAGATTTCATTGCATATTCTTCTTTGGATTTTGTCGAAAACATCGAGTAGGAGCACTCGAATAGATAATGCAACAATATTCATTGCACGGATGAATTTATAAATGTGCAAGATGTATTTTGACGAGAAAAGCTTTCTGACCCGGCACAGAGACCCAACCTTCTTAGTAGCATATACAGACAAAGATCCGATATATTCGTTCCACTCCAGATCGGTTGTGTTTTGTGTTGTCCTCCAGGCCATGCTGATGGCTAGCAGGAAACGTTTTATGGTGGTAAAAGAATACATAATAAATATACATGTATTTTTTACTAATTTTGAACCTATTATTATACAGTATATATATATATATATATATATATATATATATATATATATATATATACAGTTTATTTATTTAGATAGATAGATAGATAGATAGATAGATAGATAGATAGATAGATAGATTCGTGTAAAATCCTTTGTAAAATAAAGACGGAAGCTGCTGATGGTTCGCTTGAAATAGACCTATACTTCCGATTCACCATGAAATAACGTGTCTGCCTTAATTTTTCTTATATGTGCTCTATATGTATTTATATGCATATATGTTTAGAGCTCTCTTAGAGAGTTATCCTACCACTGTATGTACAGGATACTCCTTTGGATTCTTCTATACCCACACCGAATGCTGATATATATATATATATATATATATATATACTCCCAAGTATCAATTATTTTCTACCACAGTTAACCACTGATTAAAGAAATGAATGAAGTTTTTAGTATAATGTTTTTGCTTTGTATCAACTTGCAGTATTGTGCGAAACTACTCTTAGCGCAGCCCATTTTATGTTAGATTTATTTATCTCCTATACTAAATTTTTCAAATTTATCCCTATGCCTAGGTATTTAAAGTATTTAGTATTTACTGCTGGAGTGCTTTTTAACTGCTGTAGTTATTTGAGGAAGAGTAGTTTATGTAAAGATGTCATGTAGTGATATTTTATTTACTGAGTGTTTATATAACACGTATCTGCACTTATTGTGTGTGTAGAAAACGTTTCTGTGCTGTTTAGTTTGAGATAAAAAAAATATTTCATGTAATAGCTACAGTGTCAAGGTTGCTAGAAATTAGTACAAATACAAAATTCATGTCCGAAGACACATTCTCGCCCTTCCCAATGCTTTCACTCCCACTTCTTTAAATATTGCTCATGTGGCATCGTGTCATTGAGAAGTAAGGAGTGTTTTTTATCGTTGCTGGAGAGGGATGGGATCCACCAGATTTATATCGCTAAAGACGTGCTTCATATGAATTAATACCTACCGAGACATTGTAGGAGCAGGTCAGGTATTCAACTGTGCAATAACCCTACGACCATACTCAGTCATGCGCCTGATGGTGATGATTTAGATGATGATGAGTGCTTGCAGAAACCGACTAATTTTGTAAAGAGTTACAAGATTGTTGTGGCAATGCATACATAGACTCATTACTGATTATGTTTTTGGTATCATACACGGCAAACAAAGCAGTATCTGGTCCAACAGTTACTACGAGGTGATCTTTTTCAGATTACGCCATATCCAAAACTGTTAAAACTATTAATGCATCAGTAATCGACACCGTTTATTACTTAGTGATACCATTGAACTGAGTGATATTTCAGTCAGCGTCTATATTGGAGTATTTTAATCAAGTATGTTAGAATTTTAGATAGCGGCTCGGAATTCCAGTACATTCATACCCTTCGGAAAGGTATGAATCAATCTCTTCTCTCCCAGGTATAGGTAAACAGCAGGACTGACTGAGTTCTGTAGCATTGGTTGCCAATTCTTATTGTGTTAGACTGCACAGTCAGAATTGGCAACCTACTGC
The DNA here is from genome assembly GCA_037127315.1 of Ascarosepion bandense. Lineage (NCBI taxonomy): Eukaryota > Metazoa > Mollusca > Cephalopoda > Sepiida > Sepiidae > Ascarosepion > Ascarosepion bandense. The sequence goes on along the minus strand of JBBBDQ010000530.1, from coordinate 385,174 downwards.
GTAGTCTAACGCAGTAAGCGTTGCCAACCTACTGCGGGTAAATGTTCGCACCAAATGCTGTTGGGGACCGCTTGTAGGGCCAAAAAACTGTCCCATGAAACCTTTTCTATGGAATAAGCTTGCCAAATCCGCCCAGGATGAATGCCGTCATAAGTAAAGTATTGATCAAACCTGAGTTTTCTCGAGTCATGATGTACATTTGTACTCTCAATGGCACTCCTCGCCTGGAACGTCTTCTGGGACTTACCTTCACTCAAGACGACAAATGGAACTCCCGTTAAAGATGTTTGAAAATTGTCCACTCTAGTAAGTACCTCCTTTCTGTCATGCTGTATCTTTACAAGAGCCAAATCAAACCAAAAATGGAATGAGCTGGAGTTCTCTGATCTGCACTTTCTAGCCTTGACAGAGTATAAAAGCGATAATGCGTCCTTGTGGTTGATTAATTATTTTGTACCTGTACCTAACAATTCTTTCCTCACAGACGAATCATTGCTAGCGGCTTCATCGTTATTTTCATGGCAAATCTTCAAGGAAGCTACATTCCCTACTTCCACCTGTCCAGACCTACACAAGACCCGTTAGTCCACGTACACAGGATCGATTCATCCTCATATGCTTCTTATTCCATTGTTGAAGAAGAAGTTCTACTCAGACAGTACTGTTATGCTATGTAACAAATTTTCTCTAATCATTGCATTTAATCTCTTCTGAGATCAAATTATCTATTCTATATATCCTCATAATATAAACCATTTACTCCTTTGTACCTCCTTACAGCAACTTCATTCAGTAACTCTCTACCTTGAGTGTCTCTTGTATTATGTGAACAATAATATAAAACTTTTCATTTTCATCTAAATATTTTGTTTAGAGTCTTCCATCAGAAAAACATGAGGTTAGGCACCAAAACTACTGCCTAAGATGCAAAATAAATGAATACAGATATTTTAATGATTTTTTTTAATCGTATCACCCCGAGCAAGGCGGTAACGCCACTGATCTGCAGGGGGCTACTTAATAGTGAAAAGATTGGAAAAGAGAAAGCTGGAAACCACATCCTAATCAGGGAACAAGGGATGAGCTTCTTTACCTGTTCAATAAACGTGGGTGGAGTGTGAACCGGGCGATAGTTTAGTCTATCTACTCCAATTGAAAAAAAAGGAATAGAGGGAAAAGATTGGAAAAGAGAAAGCCGGAAACCACATCCTAATCAGGGAACAAGGGATGAGCCTCTTCACCTGTTCAATAGACGTTACAACCATTTCAGATGCCATCCTGAAATTTGTACCTTTATAATGGTTAAACTGTGGGAATTTTTTCAAAGCCCATATGTTTCTATAAAAATGTTGGAAGACCTTATCTAGGATGAAAATTAAACGAGTAATGAGCGTTTTAAATATTTTAAGTAGCCGTCTTAGATGCCATAATGAAAATAATTAAAGACTTTATACAACAGAAAAATATTGAAACGCCATATCTGTGGTAAATATTTAAACGAATAATGGGAATTTGCTAGATTTGACAGGTACATACGTTAGAAATCAAATCCTTCCATTTTTTTTTTAAATTTATTTCGTTAAGTACGATTGTTCTGCAAATGACTATTCGATACTTTGTTTAAAATGAATAAAGAACAATGAAATAGCATTTTAAGATATTAGCTGGCAGCCATCTTGAACACCATCTTGAAAATTGTACGTCTCCCGTAGCAAGATAGTGGCAATATGTTGATACTACTAAATATCGTTCTATAAATACCTCTTTTATGAACGAGTAATGAGAATTTTCAGGAATTTGGCATCTATCTTGGACACCATATTGAAAACGCACAACGCACAATGAGGAAACATAAGGATGTTACATCTCACTAACTAGTATAAATAAAATCAGCTTACTTGCATTATCGAAAGCATTAAAATTAGTTCATAAAAAGGATGAAAAATATATTCGGCACCATCTTGGAAAATAAACCTTTCCATAGGTTAGACTGTAATAAGCCGCTTCTATTCTATTAAGCGTACTTGGTGCAACAAAGTTCTGTCAACCAACCAAGTTTAAGAAAAATAATAACCGTATAATGAGAATTTATAATGCGCCCCTATTTGGACGCCATCTTGAAAATCATAACTTTCCGGCATTCAAATTGTAACTAAAACTTGATGTTATCAAGCTCACGTAGCACTACTCAAAACTGTTGAGAAACCTTGTTTATAATAAATGAATAATGATTTAAGAATTTGGCAAACATCATGGAAGATATATTTAAAAGTAAATGGTGAAAGTTTGGAATTTTAATGTTATTCCTCACAAAACAACTATTCTGGGAAAACAATAGACACTGGCACCCAAAATAATCTTGTTTTCTTGTTTGTTTCGTATTATTGTAAATGAAGCTTTCCAGAACACGAATATCAAAAATAATATCAAATTTTATAAAAGTTAATAAGAGGGTCCAATTTGCCATCTAAATTTATTGTAAATTGATCTCCCTACGAAAGCGAAAACATATCTCTCATTTCTAAAGTGTCAAAATAAAAAGAATTGAACAAATTTTAAATTCCTAATCAGGAATTATTTTTTCATATATTACTATCGTTAAGCGCTCTGGATTACGAATTGGATAAAAGATTAGTAATTTTTAATTTAAAAAATCTCTTTGGATTAGCAGTATTTGGGGGGGGGGGCTTCTATACGAAAGTTGATGAATTTACATAGCAAAATGGATCCCTATTTATTTCTTTTTAAATTAATTCTTTTTAAAATATATAATTTATAGTGATTAACTTATAGTAATGTGAAAAGAAATTGATTGTTTTGTTTACAGCTTATCAATCCTTTGCAGTTTATTTAAAGCCCAAAATTATTTTTTTGTATTTTTTTTTTTTTTTTTTTTTTTTGGATAGTAATGATTTAGTGATACAAATCTTACTAATTAATCCATACCAGAGGAGAGAATAGTGGGATTCATAGCTGTCTCGAGGGTATTTGCGAGTAAGTGAATATAAAGAACAGAAATATCATTGGAAGGCGGCTCTCCAGTTGACAATTTCGAGCCATTCTACATTACACCATCCACGTATTCAAGCTTACAGTACCTGGTATTTCCAAGCAGTCACCCATCTAGACACTGACCAAACTTGATGTCGCTTAACTTAGGTCATCATGCGAGAACCGGTGTTAAATTGGAGAAAAACAATTCTGATCGCAGTGCATATTGTAAACCTTAACCAACATCCAACTCAGCTGTATTTGTTTCTTGATTTGAAATTTTTTAACAGAATAATCCCGGATTATTTGCTTCTATTTTTTGTAACCATTTCGCCCCTAGTAAGGCGGAACCGGTACTAGTTTGTAGGGGGTTACAGTGAGAGAAAAGACTGGGTACAGGGGGTAGTTAGGAAAGAATAAAAGATGAACGGACTTCAAGTAAGATATCAATAGACATTGCCTTTAAATTATTTGAGATTGTAGCTACCAGGGAAGCAAGAAAACGGAAAGGAAGAGCGAGAAAAAAAAACTATTGAAGTGCAAGTGGCAGTTACAATTAACTATTTCAACGGTAAAATAGTGGGACCTAGATGCCAATCTAGTAGCACGCTTAAATTCATGTAGACAGAGCACAAAAGAAAAAATGTACGTCAGAGCAGATGTCATGAAAATATTTTATATGTTAGTTTTAATTTACCAGCCTTCTACTAATAACTATTTTTGTTAGGTGCAAACGATCGCTATCTCTTTTGGGATGAAGCATTTATATGCTTAAAGGGTTTTCTGATCTTTCTATCTACTTAACCCACATTTGCAACATTACAATTTATCACATTATAAGTCTACGCAACAATAAGCATTTCTAAGATAATAATGCCTTATTTGTGCAATTAGCTCAATTTTACTTATCGCTCTTACGTATCTAAACATTTCTTTGATATGTTTTCTTTTATTGCTGAACATTGCATCTCTTGTCTTTCATTGGTTCCAATGTATTTGTATATTTCATTCTGAAACATTTCATGAATCACAGTTTCGTTATTACATTTTATATCTTCAGTCTGTACCAACTTCACCCTTTAAATATTGACGTAATACTAGATTAAATTCCTTTATGACTATATTAAAATCACCTTCGAGTTCATTATCATGTTTGACAAGCAGCTTTAACTTATCCAAGTAGAACAAGTTATTAATATGAATATTAAATTCACATATACAAATCTACCATCCGCCCATGTATTGAATACTGCCGCCATATCTGGTCGGGTGCCCCTGCTACTCTCCTTGGGCTTCTTGACAAAATACAAAGGAGAATCTGTAACGTGGTTGATACTGGCTTGGCAGACCAGCTGCAACCACTCTCTTATGATGTGGCTTCCCTGTGCCTCTTCTACAAGTACTTTCATGGCTTCTGCTTCGATGAACTTAGATCACTCGTGCCGCCTAAGCACGAATTTACACGAGATACTAGATTAGCAACTAGGTCCCACCCTTTTACAGTTAAACAGATAAGATGTAACCGTAAATTCTACTCCAATAGCTTCTTTTCTCACGCTTCCCGCCTGTGGAATTCCCTTCCACAAGTCTTCTTTCCCAACGGCTACAATCTCCAGGTGTTTAAATGTAGGGTCAATAGACACTTCGTATCACACTAACTCCCAACTATTCTCAGAACACTCTCATCTACCCAACCCTCATTCTCGGTATCCTTACCCGCCTATCACCCAACCTCTAACATTTCCTATATTTAACCATGCCTTGCTCGGGGTGAAACGCTTATAATATATATATATATATATATATATATATATATATATATATATATACCTAGCCTATGTTGTTTACTTTATTAGCAATACAGAATAATCATGACGAAATAGCTCCAGGCTTTCCAACAAACTTTAATCTTAAAAATGTAAATGCAATATTAAACGTTATCTACTGTCCTCCTGATGACTCTTTTGTTCTCGGTTATTAAAAATATTTCTGTTTCTAATTCTTTCACACCTAGTAACCTTTTGTGTTTTGTGGCTTTACTGCCTTGCATGAGGTGACCTAGATTGAAAAAGAGACAGAGAATCTCCTCTAAATATAGGTACCTCCACGCAGTTGCCAAAAAAACAACAAAAAAAAAAACAGCATATCATGATGTTAAAAGGACTCAAACTTAATAAAAACAAAGTTTTGTCATAAAAATGTTTACGTTATTATTAATAGGAAAGATCAAATTTCGTTGTCATTATTTTTTAAAAATTTCAATCCTTTCTAACACGTTGGAAATTTCAGTTAAAATTTCTTTTTTTGTTTTCCGTCAGCGATTCACACCATATTTACGTTATGTTACTACTAAGAAAACGTAATATTACGCAAATCATTTTTGCCGTTAAAAGACAGTAGTTTGAAAATTCTTGCAAAAATGAACTAATTGTTTAATTTTAATTAAACTTTCAGGACTTACTCACAAATGAATGGGATTATTTATGCAATTATTATTTTTTAGAAAATCTTGGTAAAAATATATATTTTTTTATATCTGCTACCCCAACTCCAATTGATTGCATAAAGCTTCTAGACACACATTGTTTATACATACCATTTTCTTTTTATTAGTTAAATGCAGGACTCATTGGGGAATGTAAATAATTCATTTTTAATTTTTAATTATGAGACACTTTTTCCGAAAATCTGCTCAGAATAGTAAAATCAAAAATGCATTAAAACGACGCTATTTTTAACGTAGATAAAGTTTTAATGGATTTTATAATATAATTATAGGATATCATATTCTGAATAGTTATAGGATATCATATTTCTTTCAGTTACTCAGTGTCTTCGGTTATTAATTTTTAAATAAAGACTATATTTATAAATCAAAAATTGAAAAGCTTAATACAAATCAATTAGAATTAAAATTTTTAAAATAATTTATAGCTTTTTTTTATTTATGTTAAACTGCACATTTTCTTTAATATGAAAATTTATAAGAGACTTATGGTTAAGAGGCCACATGTTTCAAGGGTTGTTCCCTTTACGAAATGTTAAATTGGGTTTTGTCTCTATCCGTCCTTTTTTGATTTTCATGTATCCTGTGAGTGTCAAATACACCAAACCGTCCTTCTTCATTATTGGGTCTAAGAAATTTTAGTTGTATCTTTCTGATTCTGAGTATAAAGGGTTTTTTGTTTCCATTTCCCTTAATACTTCATTTGAGATCGGTTAAATAGTAGTAGAGACTGTACTCTTTAGTCGTGGTTGGCAACCACTTTACGAGAATGAGACCTGATGATGACTATAATCTCGGCTGAAGACAACCTATGCTTGCGCCAATGCATTATCATATATAACAACAACGTATAATAAAATGGTTCGGAATGCTTATGCATACAAATGTTTTAATGTAGCAATTTAAATTACTTATAACACAGTTGTAGTGTTTTAACAGAAGGCGGAAAATGTAATATAGAAATCCGAAGGAGCGTTCGGATAGCAACAGATGCCTACCAAACTACTCCAACAGTTTCTTTCCTCGCACTTCCCGACTGTGGAATTCCCTTCCACAAGACTGCTTCCCCGACGGCTACAATCTCCAGGAGTTTAAATGTAAGGTCAATAGACACCTCCTAACACACTAACCTGCTCCCATTCTATCAAACACTCTTCCCATCTGCCCAACCCTCATCCTCGGTATCCTTACTCATCTGTCACCTTCCTCCTGACATTCCCTATGTCTAACCACTCCTTCTCTTTACCTTCCCCTATGTAGCCCCATGCGCAATAGTGGCAGTGGAATGCCTTGCTTGGGGTGAAGATGATTAAAAAAAAAAAAAAGCAAATTGTTAAGAAATAAGAAAAAAATAGTTAAAACAAAGAAAAGCGCACAGAAATGTTATGTAATATCGATCCTTCTGTATGGCAGTGAATGATAAAAAATCTCACCACAGATGAAGAAAAGACTTCAGGCAACAGAAATGTGGTTCTACAGAAGGATGCTGAGAATACCATTGACTAAACATGTGAGCAATGACGAAACTTTAGAGAAAATAGAAACAAAGAGGACACTTACACTTTGTATCACAGTTCAAATCTCTACTGCACATAATGAGGAAAGAGATTAAAATGTTGAGAGGGATTAAAATGTTTGACACTCACAAGAATACTAAAGGCAAGAGGGACAGGGGAAAATAGCGCGCAATGAGCCTAGTTCAAATAGATGTCAGAATATGGATTAGGATGGAAAGGAAAAAGGAAAATTTTACTAAGACCTACAAAGTACAGGAAACTGTGGAGAGTCATGACCATACATGCCTAAATAAACATAGCATGTAGTAGTAGTAGTATTATTAGTAGTAGTAGCCTTCTACTACTACTAATACTACTACTACTACTACTATTTCCAGTATTTCTGGTTTACTGCTTTCACAATCCTGTACCAAGTCTTTTTACCTGAGGGGTTTCCTTAGAAAATTATTGAGCACGTTGCTCGGGTGTAATGAAAGCTTTAAAACTAATCCATGGTCCTGGAGCTCAAACTCTTTGGATGTTGACACGAAAGACTAAAAAGCAATAGTTGTTTCCAATTAAAGCGAAATCGTAGACTGAAAGAGTAATGAATGGATGTAAGTCAAATTTTGATTTCCTGCTATCGATATCAAATAAGTATTTTTCGTCGTAAACTGAATTTCGAAGGCTAAATAAGTCCCCTGAGTAAATGGTATCATGGCTGAGACTAAGAACTACAATTATACCTACTTAGAGCCAAACCCGAAGCAAAAACTAAAATAAAAGGGCTGAAAAAATACAGACATACAGGCAGATAAACAGATACACACACAAACCTTGCCTTATATATATATATATATATATATATATATATATATATATATATTATCGATTTTCAGCACTATTGTAAGAACTGCAACCTTGAAACTTCTGAATATCGTTTCTTATGTCTTTGTCTATGAGTGTATCAAATTTGATTAAAATCGGACCACTCCTTCTATAACCCGATTTTTTCGATTATCGATTTTCGGTATTTATCGGGGGGACACAAAACCTAGCTAAGAACACTCGCAGACGCTGATAGTACAACTGTGTAAATTTTCAAGAAAATCGGTTCAGCCGTTTCGGAGTCTATAAGTAACGGACACACACACAGACACACACACAGACACACACACACAGACAGATAAAGTTCCATTTATAAATAAGTTTATATTGGTTTCCGCAAGAACCAAATAAAATCTGCGCTTGTATCTAAGAAACAAGACACATAAATGACGATGTTTAAAACCAAAATTTTAAAAGAAAAAAGGAAAAAAAACGATGCTGACGATTTCGGAACTTAACACGTAACAGTGCGCATGCGCAATAAAATTGTGTGTGAAAACGTAAGCTTTTTTATTTTTGCGCATCGTAAGAAGATGATAATTTTTTAATATTTGGACTGCTGACATCTTCATTAGTATTTCCATTGAGCAGACGACAGAGCGTGAATGATAAATGATTGCTTTCAAGAATAAAGTATCTACAGCTATGACAAGCTTTGTAATAGGCCCCGCGTAGCACAAAACGACTTAAGTTTGCAAGTAAAAATATATAAGTATGTAAGCATGTTTTTATGTCAATTTATTTATACGAACGAGTGAGACAAAATGTACGTGTGTGTGTTTGCTTGTGCGCGCATGAGTTTTCTTTACTCCTCTATGTGTACATAAAGAATGTACAGATGTGCGTGTATATTACGTTAGCGTTAGCATTAAATATTTTATGTGTCTAAGTAGCTCGTGCGTGAATTAAAAAATGACTGCCATTTTTCCCTGGATCTTTTACGTACACCTGTATCGGTAGCGGTGCATATATTGGTCGAAATACGAATACATGAGAGAGCTGTTGTTTTTTGTTTCGTTGTTTTTTGTTTTGTTTTTTTTAAAAAAGGGCTAAATTAATAAGTCCTCGTTCGCACGTGCGCGAGAACAGAAAAAAAAAATAAGATGATGCTTGCATGTGCTTACAAGGTATTTTTTATACGGGTATGTAAAATAGGAAAACGGGTATGTAGTCAGTTTTTTTATTTAACGCAATAAAGTGGAAGCAATTTTCACTAAGAGAAAAAAGAATTAAAATAGGATTCGGGTAAAATAGAAGGAAGGAAGGAAGGAAGGAAGGAAGGAAGGAAGGAAGGAAGGAAGTGAGTGAGTGTTTTTTTATGAAGGAAAGTAAAAGAAATAAACTACCGATTGGTATGAATAGATGTTGACGCTTCACATGACTTATCAGAATGACGGGAAATTATCATGAATAATTTACCTTCATGACATTTCTTTGGGCAATATGGATTACTTGTCGGTGCCGATCTCCTCTCGAACATATGAAAGATTATTCTGAGTCACAGGGTATCAGCGGCAAGGTACCATACCTGACAAGAGCCGAAGTAAAAAAAAAAAAAAAAAAAATTGGCGGCCATATACAAAAAGATGCCAAATAGAAATAGAAGACAGGAAGCACTTCGATGTCTCTAGGCTGAAAGATAAGAAAGACCATTTTTTTATCATTTCACCCCCAAGCAAGTTGATAATGCTACTAAGACGTACGGGGCGAATGAAACTAAGAAGAATTTAGTAAGGAGAAAGGACAACAAAAGAACAGCTTTCAGGAAGTCAGAAGATGGCGATTGGTGTTGCATTTAAATTTTTGGAAAATGTAGGTAGCAGAGAAGTAAAAAAACAGGAAGAGAGTTCCACAGGCGGAAAATGCAACAAAAGATATTATATGAATAAAAGAATAACGGTTACACGTCGCTAATCCAAGAGTAAAATGATTAGATCTAGTTATTAATCTAGTAATACGCTTAAATTCACGCGGTTGAAGTACAAAGATCTCATGAGATTAGTTGCCATGAAAATACTTATGGAAAAGACAGAGGGAAGCCACACCACGGCGGTAACTGAACTCGTGATGCCATGTCAGGTGCAATAATATTGCAGACGCTCTCTTAGATTTTGTCGGGAATTTCGAGATATAGAGCAAGAATATCAAAGCATGACTTGGGAGGTCAAAACAGAATCTGATGATGCAAAGCAAAAAGATTTTCTCTTCTTTATCGACCCATAGAAAGTAAATTTTTCTTTTTTTTAATTTTGATAAATGTTATGGGTTTAAATAGCATAGTAGAATAGACTCTAACTTAAAAAAAAAAGATTTTTATAAATAAATTTTTATATGTTTTACAAATATGATATATATGAATAAAGTATCGCTGCCGACATTTGAGTTTGAACACGGATCACCAAAGAACAAATATAGTCGACCTCGTTTTGACGTAATTAGAGGAATCGTGCTGCTGGGACGTTGTAAAAAATAATACATATATGGGTACATAAAATAACATTCAGGAGTAAGAAAATAAAAAGTTCTGACAATATTCTTCGAATGTGTTATTTCTAATATATGGGACTTTACAAAAATATTTGGAATTATGGAAGATGTCTGCATCAAATATTTATCAATACTTGTTACAGAGTTAAAAGAGTATCTTGTGTTTGTTTGTATATTTTTATTTATTTTTTTATTTATTATTTATTTTTGTTTATTTTTTTATTTTTTTATTTTTTTTTTTGTTGATTTTTTTTTTTTTTGTGATAACATCTTGGCGTTGTTTTCCTCTTGCGACGGGAATTTTTTCTTTACGTTTTAGACTGAGATAGATAGATAGATAGATAGATAGATAGATAGATAGATAGATAGATAGATAGATAGATAGACAGGCATAGATAGATAGATAGATAGATAGATAGATAGATAGATAGATAGATAGATAGATATGAACGAGCATAGATAGATAGATAGATAGATAGATAGATAGATAGATAGATAGATAGATAGATATTGGTGCAAATTAATTGAAACAAAACGAATAATGTCTTCCTAGATCTTTCACACTTTCCCTGATCACGTGTATGTCACTTGGCGTTGTTTTCCTCTTTACGTGGAATTTTTTCTTTACGTTTTTTAGACTGAGATAGATAGATAGATAGATAGATAGATAGATAGATAGATAGATAGATAGATATGAACAGGCATAGATAGATAGATAGATAGATAGATAGATAGATATGAACAGGCATAGATAGATAGATAGATAGATAGATAGATAGATAGATAGATAGATAGATAGATAGATAGATAGATAGATGAATGAATATTCGGTGCAAATTAATTGAAACAAAACGAATAATGTCTTCCTAGATCTTTCACACTTTTTCCTGATCACGTATGCGACCGTCACTTGGCGTTGTTTTCCTCTTGCGACGGAATTTTTTCTTTACGTTTTAGACTGAGATAGATAGATAGATAGATAGATAGATAGATAGATATGAACGAATAGATAGATAGATAGATAGATAGATAGATAGATAGATAGATAGATAGATAGATAGATAGATATTGGTGCAAATTAATTGAAACAAAACGAATAATGTCTTCCTAAGATCTTTCACACTTTCCCTGATCACGTATGCGTCGTCACTTGGCGTTGTTTCCTCTTGCGACAGATTTTTCTTTACGTTTTAGACTGAGATAGATAGATAGATAGATAGATAGATAGATAGATAGATAGATAGATATGAACAGGCATAGATAGATAGATAGATAGATAGATAGATAGATAGATAGATAGATAGATAGATATGAACAGGCATAGATAGATAGATAGATAGATAGATAGATAGATAGATAGATAGATAGATATTAGTGCAAATTAATTGAAACAAAACGAATAATGTCTTCCTAAGATCTTTCACACTTTCCCTGATCACGTATGCGTCGTCACTTGGCGTTGTTTTCCTCTTGCGACGGAATTTTTTTCTTTACGTTTTAGACTGAGATAGATAGATAGATAGATAGATAGATAGATAGATAGATAGATAGATAGATAGATAGATATGAACAGGCATAGATAGATAGATAGATAGATAGATAGATAGATAGATAGATAGATAGATAGATAGATATGAACAGGCATAGATAGATAGATAGATAGATAGATAGATAGATAGATAGATAGATAGATAGATAGATATTGGTGCAAATTAATTGAAACAAAACGAATAATGTCTTCCTAAGATCTTTCACACTTTCCCTGATCACGTATGCGTCGTCACTTGGCGTTGTTTTCCTCTTGCGACGGAATTTTTTCTTTACGTTTTAGACTGAGATAGATAGATAGATAGATAGATAGATAGATAGATAGATAGATAGATAGATATGAACAGGCATAGATAGATAGATAGATAGATAGATAGATAGATAGATAGATAGATAGATAGATATGAACAGGCATAGATAGATAGATAGATAGATAGATAGATAGATAGATAGATAGATAGATAGATAGATAGATAGATAGATATTGGTGCAAATTAATTGAAACAAAACGAATAATGTCTTCCTAAGATCTTTCACACAGCTTTCCCTGATCACGTATGCGTCGTCACTTGGCGTTGTTTCCTCTTGCATGACAGATTTTCTTTACGTTTGGAGCTGAGATAGATAGATAGATAGATAGATAGATAGATAGATAGATAGATAGATAGATAGATAGATAGATAGATAGATATGAACAGGCATAGATAGATAGATAGATAGATAGATATACATACATAGATAGATAGATAGATAGATAGATAGATAGATAGATAGATAGATAGATAGATAGATAGATAGATAGATATGAACAGGCATAGATAGATAGATAGATAGATAGATAGATAGGCATAGATAGATAGATAGATAGATAGATAGATAGATAGATAGATAGATAGATAGATAGATAGATATTGGTGCAAATTAATTGAAACAAAACGAATAATGTCTTCCTAAGATCTTTCCTGCCTTTCCCTGATCACATGCGTCGTCACTTGGCGTTGTTTTCCTCTTGCGACGGAATTTTTTTTCTTTACGTTTTAGACTGAGATAGATAGATAGATAGATAGATAGATAGATAGATAGATAGATAGATAGATATGAACAGGCATAGATAGATAGATAGATAGATAGATAGATAGATAGATAGATAGATAGATAGATAGATATTGGTGCAAATTAATTGAAACAAAACGAATAATGTCTTCCTAAGATCTTTCACACTTTCCCTGATCACGTATGCGTCGTCACTTGGCGTTGTTTTCCTCTTGCGACGGAATTTTTCTTTACGTTTTAGACTGAGATAGATAGATAGATAGATAGATAGATAGATAGATAGATAGATAGATAGATAGATATGAACAGGCATAGATAGATAGATAGATAGATAGATAGATATGAACAGGCACAGATAGATAGATAGATAGATAGATAGATAGATAGATAGATAGATAGATAGATAGATAGATATTGGTGCAAATTAATTGAAACAAAACGAATAATGTCTTCCTAAGATCTTTCACACTTTTTCCCTGATCACGTATGCGTCGTCACTTGGCGTTGTTTTCCTCTTGCGACGGGAATTTTTTTCTTTACGTTTTAGACTGAGATAGATAGATAGATAGATAGATAGATAGATAGATAGATAGATAGATAGATATATGAACAGGCATAGATAGATAGATAGATAGATAGATAGATAGATAGATAGATAGATAGATAGATAGATATGAACAGGCATAGATAGATAGATAGATAGATAGATAGATAGATAGATAGATAGATAGATAGATAGATATTGGTGCAATTAATTGAAACAAAACGAATAATGTCTTCCTAAGATCTTTCACACTTTCCCTGATCACGTATGCGTCGTCACTTGGCGTTGTTTTCCTCTTGCGACGGAATTTTTTCTTTTACGTTTTTTAGACTGAGATAGATAGATAGATAGATAGATAGATAGATAGATAGATAGATAGATAGATAGATAGATAGATAGATATGAACAGGCATAGATAGATAGATAGATAGATAGATAGATAGATAGATAGATAGATAGATAGATAGATAGATAGATAGATAGATATTGGTGCAAATTAGTGAAACAAAACGAATAATGTCTTCCTAAGATCTTTCACACTTTCCCTGATCCGTATGCGTCGTCACTTGGCGTTGTTTTCCTCTTGCGACGGAATTTTTCTTTACGTTTTAGACTGAGATAGATAGATAGATAGATAGATAGATAGATAGATAGATAGATAGATAGATAGATATGAACAGGCATAGATAGATAGATAGATAGATAGATAGATAGATAGATAGATAGATAGATAGATATGAACGAATAGATAGATAGATAGATAGATAGATATGAACAGGCATAGATAGATAGATAGATAGATAGATAGATAGATAGATAGATAGATAGATAGATAGATAGATATTGGTGCAAATTAATTGAAACAAAACGAATAATGTCTTCCTAAGATCTTTCACACTTTCCCTGATCACGTATGCGTCGTCACTTGGCGTTGTTTCCTCTTGCGACGGAATTTTTTCTTTACGTTTTAGACTGAGATAGATAGATAGATAGATAGATAGATAGATAGATAGATAGATAGATAGATAGATATATATATATAGATAGATAGATAGATAGATAGATAGATAGATAGATAGATAGATAGATAGATAGATAGATATGAACAGGCATAGATAGATAGATAGATAGATAGATAGATAGATAGATAGATAGATAGATAGATAGATATTGGTGCAAATTAATTGAAACAAAACGAATAATGTCTTCCTAAGATCTTTCACACTTTCCCTGATCACGTATGCGTCGTCACTTGGCGTTGTTTTCCTCTTGCGACAGATTTTTCTTTACGTTTTAGACTGAGATAGATAGATAGATAGATAGATAGATAGATAGATAGATAGATAGATAGATATGAACAGGCATAGATAGATAGATAGATAGATAGATATGAACAGGCATAGATAGATAGATAGATAGATAGATAGATAGATAGATAGATAGATAGATAGATAGATATGAACAGGCATAGATAGATAGATAGATAGATAGATATGAACAGGCATAGATAGATAGATAGATAGATAGATAGATAGATAGATAAATAGATAGATAGATAGATAGATAGATAGATATTGGTGCAAATTAATTGAAACAAAACGAATAATGTCTTCCTAGATCTTTCACACTTCCCTGATCACGTTAATGCGTCGTCACTTGGCGTTGTTTTCCTCTTGCGACGAATTTTTTGCGTTTTAGACTGAGATAGATAGATAGATAGATAGATAGATAGATAGATAGATAGATAGATATGAACAGGCATAGATAGATAGATAGATAGATAGATAGATAGATAGATAGATAGATAGATAGATAGATAGATAGATAGATATTGGTGCAAATTAATTGAAACAAAACGAATAATGTCTTCCTAAGATCTTTCACTTTCCCTGATCACGTATGCGTCGTCACTTGGCGTTGTTTTCCTCTTGCGACGGAATTTTTTCTTTACGTTTTAGACTGAGATAGATAGATAGATAGATAGATAGATAGATAGATAGATAGATAGATAGATAGATATGAACAGGCATAGATAGATAGATAGATAGATAGATAGATAGATAGATAGATATAGACAGGCATAGATAGATAGATAGATAGATAGATAGATAGATAGATAGATAGATAGATAGATAGATAGATAGATAGATAGATAGATATTGGTGCAAATTGATGGAAAATAAAACGAATAATGTCTTCCTAAGATCTTTCACACTTTCCCTGATCACGTATGCATTAATCACTTGGCGTTGTTTTCCTCTTGCGACGGAATTTTTCTTTACGTTTTAGACTGAGATAGATAGATAGATAGATAGATAGATAGATAGATAGATAGATATGAACAGGCATAGATAGATAGATAGATAGATAGATAGATAGATAGATAGATAGATAGATATGAACAGGCATAGATAGATAGATAGATAGATAGATAGATAGATAGATAGATAGATAGATAGATAGATATTGGTGCAAATTAATTGAAACAAAACGAATAATGTCTTCCTAAGATCTTTCACACTTTCCCTGATCACGTATGCGTCGTCACTTGGCGTTGTTTTCCTCTTGCGACGGAATTTTTTCTTTACGTTTTAGACTGAGATAGATAGATAGATAGATAGATAGATAGATAGATAGATAGATAGATAGATAGATATATGAACGAGCGCAGATAGATAGATAGATAGATAGATAGATAGATAGATAGATAGATAGATAGATAGATATGAACAGGCATAGATAGATAGATAGATAGATAGATATGAACAGGCATAGATAGATAGATAGATAGATAGATAGATAGATAGATAGATAGATAGATAGATAGATATTGGTGCAAATTAATTGAAACAAAACGAATAATGTCTTCCTAAGATCTTTCACACTTTCCCTGATCACGTATGCGTCGTCACTTGGCGTTGTTTTCCTCTTGCGACGGAATTTTTCTTTACGTTTTAGACTGAGATAGATAGATAGATAGATAGATAGATAGATAGATAGATAGATATGAACAGGCATAGATAGATAGATAGATAGATAGATAGATAGATAGATAGATAGATAGATAGATATGAACAGGCATAGATAGATAGATAGATAGATAGATAGATAGATAGATAGATAGATAGATAGATGATTAGATAGATATGAACAGGCATAGATAGATAGATAGATAGATAGATAGATAGATAGATAGATAGATGTGGTGCAAATTAATTGAAACAAAACGAATAATGTCTTCCTAAGATCTTTCACACTTTCCCTGATCACGTATGCGTCGTCACTTGGCGTTGTTTTCCTCTTGCGACGGAATTTTTTTCTTTACGTTTTAGGCAGAGATAGATAGATAGATAGATAGATAGATAGATAGATAGATAGATAGATAGATAGATAGATATGAACAGGCATAGATAGATAGATAGATAGATAGATAGATAGATAGATAGATAGATAGATATGAACAGGCATAGATAGATAGATAGATAGATAGATAGATAGATAGATAGATAGATAGATAGATATGAATGAATGGATAGATAGATAGATAGATAGATAGATAGATAGATATGAACAGGCATAGATAGATAGATAGATAGATAGATAGATAGATAGATAGATAGATAGATATTGGTGCCTGGAATGAATTGAAACAAAACGAATAATGTCTTCCTAGGATCTTTCACAATTTCCCTGGTCACGTATGCGTCATCTCTTGCCATTTTTTTTTCTTTTTCGACCGCATTTTTTCTTTACGTTTTAGACTGAGATAGATAGATAGATAGATAGATAGATAGATAGATAGATAGATAGATAGATAGATAGATAGATAGATCTTGGTGCAAATTAATTGAAACAAAACGAATAATGTCTTCCTAGAATCTTTCACAATTTCCCTGATCACGTATGCGTCGTCACTTGGCGTTGTTTTCCTCTTGCGACCGCATTTTTCTTTACGTTTTGGACTGATGGATCTAGTTGGTTTCTTGATCACACAGCTGGCAGTCAAAAGGCCGACACTAACAATATCCGCGATTTCTTTGTAAGGCTTGATAGTCTGTTGATGCAGCGTTACAGTTTTCGTACGCTTCCTTGGAATAACGTCCATCGCAGACAATGGCCGAAGAACAACTAATCGAAAGTCGAGACAGTAGTGTATGGGCGTGATAACAATCTGATGCAATCATGGATAACGTAATATTTTTCAAGGCCAAACAAATTTCATCATACACCCTGAAAATAGATCCATATTACTGCACACCAATGTAAATGACCTAATCTCTTGAAAAAAAAAATAGAAATTTTTAGTTTCGGTGTTTTCCTTATTCAAATTAATATGGTCATCGTTATGACATGCTAACACTTCGCATGACGTGGAATTAAGGCCAAATAACTTTCGGCCGAAATCCAGTGATAGAAACAAAAATGTGGAAGGATAATTCTTGTGACTTCATCACTAAGATTTTATGGTTCGTCGGGGCCAGAAATAAAGACACAAAGACGAAATAGTGTGAAACCAATGAATTACAACGACAGTAGTACAAACATATACCAATGAGCAATTATTAGTGTGACTGTTTAGTTTGGCTGTCAGAGTTATCTGTTGGAATAGCTTCCGCTCTCACTCTCCCTGCCACTCCATTCTACAAAGCAGAACTGCTACTTATATCTAGTTCGGAATAGTTCAATGTGTTATATGGGTAAGTCACTATAACAATAATAATTTGAATTAATCGCGTCAAAATGAAGGGACATACATAAATGAAATGAACTAAATTTTAAAAAATCATCATTCAGGATAATTTGTGAAAGAGGAATGAATAAAGAAACAAGATAGAAAGGAAATAAAAATGTTGAAAGAAATGTAATCGCATTCATTCTGTTAAATTTTATTGGAGTAGATAGACTAAACTATCGCCCGGTTCACACTCCACCCACGTCTATTGAACAGGTGAAGGGGCTCATCCCTTGTTTCCTGTTTAGGATGCGGTTTCCGGTTTTCTCTTTTCCAATCATTTCACTCCTATGTATCCTCCCTGCACCTCAGTGGCGTTAACTCCTTGCTCGGGGTGATATGATTAAAAAAAAATAATTACAGAAATAGAATCAGAAAGAGACAGCTGAAGTTTCTGGTACACATAATGAGGAAAGAAGGTTTAGAAAATTTAATACTCAGAAGACATATGGAAGGTAAATTACAGATAGAGAGAGACAGTGACATACTTAACTGACGAGCTTATTTTAATGGATGGCAGATCGGAGAATGGGAAGGATGCTAAACAGACAAACATTGCTAAGATCTACAAAGAACAGAAAGCTGTGGAGAACCATGATCGCCCATATTCTGGTAGAACACGGCTCATAAAAAAAGATTTTATCGATCCAAAATAATTTAGAAAATAAGCCAGTAAACATTTCAGTTGTTTAAATCTTTTTCAACGTAATCTCGTCTACATACCCTCTATTTTCTACACATTTTTTATATTATTGAGTGGAAAAATAATGCTGCAATGACGTAATGGACGAAGTGGGGTAGACGAGAGAAGGGAGGGTAGACGAAGGGGGTAGACGAGAGCAGAACAAGTGAATAAAAAGAAACGGTAAAATGAAATTCTATCGTGGAATCCTTCTCATCGTGCACATTTAAGGGTGCTATGCATCCAATTATTTATACTGACCGCTTCGCTGCACACCTGTTTTGCATGAATTTACTTCAATTCCAACGAGTCAAGTGGAAGGTGAATAATATTTGCTGACTAAAAATACTGCCGTAACAACTGACATAGTACCACTGACATAACTACTACTGCCTTTTCCATTACTACTATTACCCTCACTCTTTTCGTCGTTGCTATTGCTTCATTCATGCCATAAATTCATTCATCGTTTGTCATTCTTTGCTTTTCTGCATCTTTAGTATTTTTCACTTCATTATACAAGTCAACTATTTTAGTCATTACTCGGATTTAAAGAAAGAAATAATTTCACCATACGAACAGCTGAAGCGACAGGCAAAGCTACAAATAAACCACTCCTCTTCTTTATGTGCTGTGTTCTTTCAGGACGTAGGCAATCATGAACTTCCACTTTCCCTTATCCCTTGTCGCTCTGGACACGTTTCTTCTTCGTGTGCAGTGGATATCGGCTCAGAACGAGAAATCGGGCAGCCGAGTTCGAATTCTAGCTGAATTCATTGCATTCACTTACGCGCAAATACCCTTGGGAAAGGTATTAATCCGTCTATTCCTTCCACTTATGAGTTAGATAACAGGACAGATTGAGTTCTATAGCCTTGGTCGGCAACCAATCTACGGCAAAAAGCAACCTACTGCGTGATAATCTTCTGTCCAGTCAGTCATGTCTCTTTCGAGACATGATCGCCCAATCGTGTATCACGTATGGCACTTAACTGACTGACTGATCTCTCCCAAACCTTGCTCCGCCATCCACCTGCTAAAGTCCATCAATGTCTTGCATTGCTTTCCCCAGTCTCTCTTTCCCTCTATCCGTACTGTGAGTATTAGATTCTCTAAACCCCTTCCTCATTACATGTCCCAGAAACTTCAGTGGTCTCTTCCTGATGTTAAATATAAGCTTCCTTTTCGTTTATATCCTCTCTAAAATTTTGTTGATGCTCACATGTTCGGTCCATAGTATCCTCAACATCCTTCAGTAGAACCACATTTCTGTTGCTTCGAGTTTTTCCTTCATCTTTGAGGAGATTGTCCAGTATTCACTGCCATATAGGAGGACAGATATCACAGATAAACTAGTAATTTGAAAATCGTAAGAAATACATTAACAAACCCCACTTTTAAAAATGTTATTGAATATTAATAACTTTCGTTATGTTTCTACCTAAACGTAGAAATTCACCGAGTTGTTCTTATTGGAATATTTATTGAATACCAAATAATATTCTTAATTCGTTTCTTCTTTGATATGAAGTATTTGTTTGGAATAAATTACACACATTTTGCAATGTCTTCTGAGCATTTTCGGCTTTCATAAGCAATCATCAGATCGTGTTTCTTAACGGTTCGAGTGTCACGATTTCACGCGTCAGTAAATGACTTGTTTTTCAAGTATCACATTTTCATGCCTCTATTTATGGTGTCGTGCCGCTTTCCTTTTGTAATGAGCATGTTTCTTCTTAAATTGAACAAAATTTTATTATTGCTGAAATATGCACCCGATGATTGCATAACGCATGAAACTCCGAGTCGTGCCATAGACGTAGGATATGTATATATATTAATGTATATACAATATAGCTATCGATCACAATGGAGCAGACTGGTTTCATAGCCATGAATGCAGCAAATGCTAAGATGACACGGCATCACTAGACTGCAATCAACGACCATGACGATGTATTCCCAGGACGGAATCAACGGCCACGTGTCTATAACCAAGGTGAGATTACAAGTTGACGGAGATCAGCTGTGGATCGATCTGGATAGGCTCCGCTAGGTTTACTTGCCTAAAAGACCTCGTGCGTAGCGTCTCCTGCACCACTTATATTACTTTTCATTCCACTGCATTCTTTTTCGAGGCCTCTCAATTGCTGTAACCTTATTGTTAATCTTAAGTTGTTTTCTGTTTCCATAGCAGGATATGACAATACAACCATAATACTGACTACTGTTCATGGATCAATGTCACCTTTAGTAAAGGAAAGTTTTCCGATACACAGCGACCCTACGACAACACAGTCATGAGACTGATGATGAAGATGATGATGATTTGTTTTCTTTTGCTTTGTTTTGTTTCGTTTTGTTTTGTTTTTTAATCTGTTCACCCCTAAGGACCAACCGGTATCCAAGGTGTTACTGAGAGTGAAAGCGAATGAGACGACTTTAAAAGAAACCGGAAACCAAACCTAAACAGTTAGTAATAAACCTGTACTCTTATTCAAATGACCCGGGATAAGTGTGAACTGGACGATAGGCGAACCTATTAAAAGAGATAAAAATAATGCAGAAAATTTCCGAGTTTAGACAATGACGTTAGAAATATAGAGTTGAAGTATACTTTAGAGAAGGAACCAGAAACCCAATCCTAAACAGGAGACAAGGAATATAATTCTACTCATGTTCAAAAGACCGGGTAGAAGTGTTCTTCCTTCTTTTATTATGTCTGAATAACTGGAATCAAAGTTCTGATAATGTCCAGTGATATGGATGTCTTGATCCCATTCTTTGTGAGTGATTCGTACGTTCAGCCATGCCTTGTTTATTTCTCTATAATAATATGTATTAATAAACCTATCGATTACACATGGTTCAACAAAAGTTATATCTCTTCCTGATGAAGCCAGAGCATGTAGCTGTTTTCTAAGTACCTCACTCTGATGGTTGAAATCAATAGTATTGTGCTTAAGATTATTTTCTAAAAGTGCTTCATATTTACCTGTGGAGTTTTTTTGAACAGGATGTCATTAAGTCATTGGACACTTTGTTCCCTATCGGAGCCAACACCCAAGAGCTCATTCGATAAATACGTAACGGTAAAATCTGTAAAATTAACTTACATCAATAATGTAGCAACCTATAATGATAATTAGGTAGATTCGCCTTGCGTTACATAAGGATTTTATAAGCTGAACCCAGTACTACCAACTTTCAGGTTTCAGACGATTTACGCTTCTCGAAAGTAGATTTTTTCAAAATCGCTGTAACCGTGGGTCATTCGTCAATACTAATAAAGTATTATTAATAAAAAATACTAATACTAATACAAATACTACTACTAATAATAATAATAATAACAAAATAATAAAAAAGACGATAATAATAATAAGAGCAGTCAAAAACAGCAAACCTCCGCCAAGGCAACACCATCATCATCATCTCAGCAATTAGCAAGAGATGATTATTTACTATTATTAAAATAAGTGCGTTCAGAAAATGTAATGATGTAAATCAATCTAGGGAAGATAGTTCAGTATTTGGCATGTGAAACGTACAAAAATATTAGTAAAAAACAAGGAAAAATATCCCAGAAACTTTATTATTTTATTTCAAAATCTAGCCAGTTTGTGCCAGTCATGAAGACAATAATACCTGAAAGTTTCATCCGAATCCATCAAGGGGTCTTGTGATATCTTGACCACGGTCAGACAGACAAACAAACAAACGCTACTGAATACAACGCCTTCGCCTTAAGGTGCAAGCAATAATAATAATAATAATAATAATAATAATAATAGGGAGAAGAAGAAGAAAATAGTACTAATAAGAGATATTGATATTAATGAGAAATACTAATACTAATAAATAAATACGATGAAAAATAATACAATTAAATGCCATATCATTGAAGCGTCATACGTGATAGACGCTTGGGCGATCATGTCATGAAAGAGACATGACTGACTGGGCAGAGTATTTTCCTGCAGTAAGTTGTCATTACCTCTTGGGGTAGACTGGTTACCTACCAAGGCTAAGAAACCCAGTCTGTCATTTTATTTAGCCAATAGCAGGAGGGGAAAGAGATGGATTAATACATTTCCCAAGGGTATTTGTGCGTAAGTGAATGCAAAGAATTCAACTAAAATTCGAACGATTTCTCGTTCCAAGCCGATTTCTACTACTCCACAATGCACATCCACTATTCCATATACTATACCAAATACAACAAGAATAACACAAGAAAAAATTCGAACTCGGTTGATTTCTTGTGCCCTATTTGCCATACGCCCCAGACGTTGCACCAGTTCGCCATTAAATGACTGACAGAGTCGATATACCGTTAAAACAGAACTGTCAACCTTACACCGACTGATGACTACATTTTTCGATCGTTGTAAACGCTTTGATGGTGAAACCGTTTCTTTGGATCATATGCGTGTTACCAACTGCAAGTCTCGATTTATATGTTGTTTTAAATAATACTTGTAATATAGATCTCATACCCTTTTATTTTAGATCGTATTTTTGGAATACGAGATGCATCATTGTATACGACGCGCTCTCCTTTGAAAACCATTCTTCTAAATAGCTACAATTCTATCTGAAATATTTTATTGAACAAGAAAATCTAATAATTTAAAAATCAGTATATATAAACTTATTTATAAATGGAACTCTGTGTGTGTGTGTGTGTGTTACCTACAGACCCCGAAACGGCTGAACCGATTTTCTTGAAAATTTACACAGTTGTACTATAAGCGTCTGCGAGTGTTCTTAGCTAGGTTTTGTGTCGAGGTATCCCCGATAAATACCGAAAATCGATAATCAAATAAAATCGGGTTGTAGAAGAGTGGTCCGATTTTAATCAAATTTGATACACTCATAGACAAAAACATAAGAAACGATATTCAGAAGTTTCAAGGTTGCAGTTCTTACAATAGTGCAGAAAATCAATAATATATATATATATATATATATATATATAAAGCAAGATGTTTGTGTGTGTGTCTGTTTATCTGCCTGTATGTCTGTATTTTTTTCAGCCCTTTTATTTTAGTTTTTGCTTCGGGTTTGGCTCTAAATAGGTATAATTGTAGTTCTTAGTCTCAGCCATGATACCATTTACTCAGAGGACTTATTTAGCCTTCAAAATTCAGTTTACAACGAAAAAACTTATTTGATATCGATACCAGGAAATCAAAATTTGACTTACAGCCATTCATTTTTCTTTCAGTCTACGGTTTCGCTTTAACTGTCAACAATATTGCTTTTTAGTCTTTCGTGCCAACGTCCAAAGAGTCTGAGCTCCAGAACCATGGATTAGTTTTAAAGTTTTCATTACACCCGAGTAACATCAGTCTATACTGCTAGTTCTGTTCTAAACAAAAAACGCCGAAAACATTAAAATAAGGAAATACCTTTAAAAAGAAGTTTACGGCTTATTGCTATTTAGTTTCGTTCAGAGCCTAGAAATTGATCATTGCGTTCATTGGAAAGGAATTCGGGATTCAAGGGTTCTTTAACTTTTAGCACTCTACACCACTTATATTACTACTCTTTCCAATTAATTCTTTTTCGAGGCCTCTTAGTTTTGTAACCTTATTGTTAATCTTAAGCTGTTTTCTGTTTCCATAGTAAGATATGACAATACAACCATATTATTGACTGCTGTCACCTTCAATGGAAGGATAAAAATTTTGTACAGCAAATTGGGACAGATTGAGTTCTATAGCTTTGACTGGCAACCAGTCTACCGCAGAAAGCAATGGCAACCTACTGCGGGATAATCTTCTGCCCAGTCAGTCATGTCTCTTTCAAGACATGATCGCCCAAGCGTGTATCGCGCATGGCACTTAACTGACTGACTGACAGCAAATGAAGTCACAGATTGCTAAAGGTTAAAATGTTTTTTCATTGCAAAACATTCGAAATTTTACTCGGAAAAAATCGAAGAGTTGCCTTTATCAAGGAAACAAGTCTTTGTGAATAATGGTTAATATATAACGGAATAAATTATTAGTGTCCTTTTTTTGTAAGAATAACGTTGATAAACAAAAACGGAAATTATTTATGACTTAAATTCTCGGAACTGTGAATCACATAACCAAATCGCTATTATTGTAGCCACCAAAACTGACAAGAAAGAAAGAAAGAAAGAAAGAAAGAAAGAAGGAAAGGAAAGAAAGAAGAAAGAAAGAAAGAAAGAAGAAAGAAAGAAGAAAGAAAGAAAGAAAGAAAGAAAGAAGAAAGAAAGAAGAAAGAAAGAAAGAAGAAAGAAAGAAGAAAGAAAGAAAGAAAGAAAGAAGAAAGAAGAAAGAAAGAAGAAAGAAAGAAAGAAAGAAGAAAGAAAGAAAGAAGAAAGAAAGAAAGAAAGTGATGACAAAACAAAAAAGAATGAAAATTCAATAAAGTAGACAAGTAGGCTCAATTTTGTAATTAATTCATCTAACCCGTTAAGTGGAGTAATTTTTGAAACGGTCATCGTTTACCTTCCGTTTTACTCCCGCACTTGTCTGACCCGCAAGCTACCAATTAGTTTTGCTCTCGACAAGTAAAAAAAAAAAGTCCTAAATTCGAGGTTGAATTATACTTTCTAACACTACTAAGTGGGCCATAAATCTTACCGAATCTAGCCGAACGCAAATCAGTCGATCGAGTTGATAAAATTTGATGACAGGTGTGTAGGCGTCAAGGCGAACCCAACTCACATGCCTATAAAGTATATTGTTAACCAAAATATTTTTTGTCTTTAAATTCTATTTTAAGCTCATTTAATTTAATCTTTCATGCTTCAAAATTTATTTTAGTTTTTAAACTATTATTATTTTAAGATTTCATTCGAGGTAAAGTGGCAACAAATATTTACGATATTTCACTATTATGCACGATTTAAACAATGGTGTCCTGATGGCTTTTATTTCTAGTTGTCTAATTTGGCAGAAAATCAAAAATCCTGCCGTATAAGCGAATTGGGCTATACTGATTGTGAAGCGATGAAATGATTCTTCTTCTTCTATGTGCCCTGTCCCTTCAGGACGTAGGCGATCATGGCTCTCCACGTCTCCCTATCCCTTGTGGCTCTTAGTATGTTTGCTCCTGTTGCTCCTGGCAACCCCCGTTCCGTTATCCACCTGATCAGGCCCTGCAAATATGTTATCCGCTGCCTTCCTCTGTCTCTCCTTCCTTCTATCTGACCAGTCAGTATCAGGTTCTCCAGGCTCTCCTTCCTCATTGCATGTCCCAGGAACTTCAGTTGTCTCTTCCTGATGCTCAGCATCAACTTCCTTTTTGTTGCCATTCTTTCCAACAAATCGTCGTTGCTTGTATGCTCAGTTCACGATATCCGTAGCATCCTTCTGTAAAACCACATTTCGGCCGCTTCCAGTTTTGTCCTCATTTTCGATGATATTGTCCAGCATTCACAGCCGTATTGAAGAACTGACATCACGTAGCAGTCTAGCACACTTTTCTTCGTTTCTATTGAGATTTTCCTGTGTGTTAGTATTTTGCTCATCTTCTGGAACGTGTCCTTTGCCATGCCAATTCGCCTTCGGATCTCCGTTTCGCACTTTCCATCTTCTGTTAGAACACTTTCTAGGTACTTAAATCCTTGTACTTTTGCTGATGACCATGCACTCAGTTTTCTTAAAGTTTAATGATTATATAGCCATAAAGAGTGGAATCAGCATTGAATTGAATATGTCCGATGTGTGATTTTCACGATAATCAGAAAGGTAAGGACATGTCCAGCGTCTAATTTGCACAAGAATCAGAAAGGTAGACATATGTCCAGTGTTTGATTTTTCACAGGAATCAAAAAGGTAGACATGTGTCTGGTGTCTGATCTTCCCGAGAATCAGAAAGATGGACATACGTTTGGTGCATAATTTGACTGAGAATAAAAAGAGTTAGACATATGTTCAGTGTCTGATTCTCATAAGAATCAAAAAGTTAGACATACATTCGGTGTCCGATTTTCACGAGAATCAGAAAGGTAGACATATGCCAGGTGTCTTATTTTCAAGAGAATCAGAAAGGTAGACATATACCCAGTGTCTGATTTGCACGAGAATCAAAAAGACTTTCACTTGGAATCGTATGAATATTACCTATACTTCAGCCGCATAGCAAGTTAGCCTACCAGAGTTCATATCTCTTTGTGCTGGTTTTGAATTCAGTGCTTTCCTTCTCCTAGATTGGTTGCTACTACAATGCCACTAAAATACAGGTGGTTACTATGAGTGAAAGTGAAAGAGAATGAAAATACCGAAACGGTGGGGGGGTTGAAAAAAGACAATAATGGAACAGCGTTCAAAAAGAGAGAAGATGGTGATTGAGATTGCATTTAAATTTTTGAAGAGTTCAGTTAAGGTTCATACGTGATACATGCTTAAGCGATCATGTCTTGAAAGAGACGTGATTGATTAGGAAGAAGATTTGGTAAATTTTCGTTTTAGGTCCCGAAGGCTTTACCCCCTTCAAATTTATCCAAAATAGCATTATTTCTGTGCAAATGTATATGCTGAACTCAAATCAACAATTAGTTATTGAAGAAATTTACCTTTATTGATCTTAACGACCAGAAAAAAATCGAACTACATTTTGTCTCCCGTAACTCTCACGAAGTCATGTAATTAACTGCTGAATGACTTTCCACGTAGGACAACAAATTTCGGTCTATTTTTAGCCGACTTACTTCCTTTACTGAAACTTCCACCTATTTACTTCCTGTAATGAAAGTAATACGCGATTGTATTTCTACACGTATTACTTTCATTACAGGAAGTAAATAGGCGGAAGTTTCAGTAAAGGAAGTAAATCGGCCGAAATTTGTTTCCTACGCAGAAGGTCATTCTGCAGTTAATTACATGACTTCGTGAGAGTTACGGGAGACAAAAAGTGCAAGATGTAGTTCGTTTTTTTATGAATGTTAAGATCAAAAAAGTTTTTCAATAACTAATTGTTGATTTGAGTTCAGCATACACATTTGCACAGAAATAATGCTATTTTGTATAAATTTGAAGGGGGAAAAGCCTTCGGGACCTAAAACGAAAATTTACTGAAGATTTTTCCCGCAATAACTTCCCATTACATTCTACAGGAGACTGGTTGCCAATCAAGACTAAAGAACCCAATCTCTACTATGTAACTCATAGCTGGAGAGAGAAGCAACTAATTAATACCTTTTGCAAAGGTATTTGCGTGAAAATGAATGCAACAAATTCAACTGAAATTCGAACTCTACTCTCTGAGTTCTCATTCCGAGCCGATATTCACTGCACACGATGAGTGTAGTTCTGAAAACAGCAAGAAATCAAAAAAGAATTTGACAGATGTGAAGTACAAAGAGAAATATCTTTCCAATAGTAATTTCGAGAATGGGAAATTAACTAAGACAACTATGTAAATAAACAGGTGGATTGATCATCATTTCGTTGTTATGTTTGACACGTATATTGACTACTTGGGAAATGATTAACAGTCTTATCTGTTTTAAGAATCAGCTACGATGGCCTCAGTTCTATTGCGAAGAGATCAAAATCTGTACTATTTAAGGAAAACTTGATCATGCCGTATAAGCGAATTTTTTTTTTTAATCATATCACCCCGAGTCAGGCGGTAACGCCACTGATGTACAGGGGGCTACGTAAGAGTGAAAAGATTGGAAAAAAGAAAGCCGGAAACCACATTCTAAACAGGGAACAAGGGTTGAGCCTCTTCACCTGTTCAATAGACGTGGGTGGAGTGTGAACCGGGCGATTGTTTAGTCTATCTACTCCAATTAAAAAAAAGAAAAAGAAAAAGGAGTGAAAAGATTTGGAAAAGAGAAAGCCGGAACCCACATCCTAAACAGGGAACAAGGGATGAGCCTCTTCATCTGTTCAATAGGCTATATTGATTGTGAAGGGATGAAATGATTATATCGTGTAATCAGCATTGAATTTAAATTTTGTTTCATTCGCTCATTCCATGGAAAATGACCAGACGAACATCAGTTCCACCAGTCCTAACCTTGACGGATAAGACCTGCCATGCTCACACATATTGCAGGGATCCACCTTCATTCCCTTCGTACTCTATTGGGGAGACTTAAAATCTACCCGGATGACCTCCTCCCAAAAACTACTATTTTATAGAAACGAATTCCAGGTGGAAGGTGCTTTAATTGATAACTACAATCCTGTTTAAGACCAGGATTAACCTTTATGTTCTCCACATACCCCATAACTGTGCGGTTTACTCTGTAAACTCCTACCTCGAGTGACTCTCGGTTCTTGAACAGGGTGAATATCATTATTAAAAAAAGAAAATTCAACATATCTACTGCTTCGTTACAGAAAAAAACTTTACAAGCAGTAAAATAAAAAATGCTAACCTGAATCTATTTGTTTATATGTCTGAGATGAGGTATTGTAATTATTTACACAATTTACACCATTCAAACTTTGTTGCCATATTCACGATGTTTCAACCGTTGTACGTTCCGGCCTTCTTCAGGAGATTGGAATCAAATCATTAATTTCGGAGTAGATTGTTCTTGTTCCAAAAGCTATGTCTCTTCCAAATGTCTCAGTATCGATTATCTCCCTTTAACTCAACTCTTTTTTTTTTTTTTTTTTGTTCATCTTTGCTGTAGCATTGCACAAGCAACAATTCGGGTCAAGTCACTCGATTCAACCAACGTCTTTATCCACTTTGACATGTGTCTACGGCGAGATCAGTGTATGAATTTCTGGAACTTATAAACCTAATGTCTCGGTAACCATTTTAACCAGAAATAGATAAATATTGAAGGATCAGTTCGGACATGATATACCAAAAATATAGAGACAATTAGAAAAGTCCTACCAGAAACTGGCACAAATGTCGAGCCTTCTAACATTATTACACTTATGCAGAAACTTACGACTCATCCCTTCAGGCTTGGCACTAAGACACCCCATTAATTCAAGGAGAGACCGTCTGGTCGCTGTAAAAGCGGGACACGCACTTGTGCGAAAAAGAATCCAGTACCACCGTTGGATAAAACAAAACCTGCAATTTGATATCTCACAGAGGTTTGAGGCTTTCTTCAACAGAATTACCGAAGAGACCGAAATAGGACCCAGCATCATCTGGATACATTTTTTCATACAAGAATTCGATGCAAGATTAAAAGATCAGAAGGTCCATCACTCCCCGGTGAAGGCAGTAATAGAAATTAATAATCATCAGTTGAGGGCCTCTGAGCATTAAGTACTGAACAAGGGTTTCAACTTTGCAACATCCATCAGGCGGATATCATTCTTGGACATCATTGCCCAAATCGAGGAAATAGTCTTGAACATTGCTCAAGCTAGGGCGGATGAGCTAAGATGGAAAGTGAGACAGATACTGAAGAAAACCAAGCTGCCTAAATCAAACATCACAAAACTGTAGAGGCTGATAATCAAAACCCTACAGAAAAATGATAACCATATACTACCACCTGACAAAGTGTTGTGAAGTAGTTTTCGCACTGAATCGTGCTATGTCGGTTGCTAATCGACTTAACGTACCCAAAATGTTAGGAACTTGGTAATCTTCCACTGAAAGCTGACTCCTTAGTATTCGGTTAACTGCCGACTAATATCAACTGCCTAGTAGTAATCAGTAATATCAACTGAACTTCAATATAAGTCTAAAGAACTCCTATGAACTTTTCGAGTACTTCTTGTTAACTCTCATTAATATAGGATTTTTAAAGCTTTTACGAAAGTCTGTTTGCCATTCGCTGTCGTTTCGTGCTAATATCTGCAGGCAGACTTCATGTCAAGACAGAGATTCAATTTTTTTTCTACAGTGCACCATAAAGCCCGTGTAATTTAATTGGTGTAGACACCTTGCAGAGAAAAATACTCACTTGTTATCTTCAAAAATATATTTATTCGTACTTAATTCTCCCTATTTTCCAGGGGCTTTAATGTTTTCCTGTGTCATTTTAGGTTAACCAGTTCCCTTGAAGTCCTGGGCCCTGCTAAAGTAGGACGTCTTTGAACCACACCCAAGAAAAGAATTTAACCCCACGATAGTATCATGGAGGCCGGTAAATACCGTTTCGCCTTCCAGGAATTTTATTAGTCTTTCTTTGTTATTTTCTTCATTTTCTTTCATCATGGGGTAACGTCATGTCATATCTATCTATCTATCTATCTATCTATCTATCTATCTATCTATCTATCTATCTATCTATTGTGGAGTAGTTTTCGCATTGAAGATTATAATCGTGCTGTGTCGGTAGCTACTCGATTTAACGTACCCAAAATGTTAGGAACTTGGTTATCTTCCACTGAAAGCTGAGTCCTTGGTATTCGGCTAACTGCCGACTAATATCAACTGCCTAGTAGTTCTACTGAACTCCAATAGAAGTCTAAAGAACTTCTATGAACTTTTCAAGTACTTCTCGTTGACTCTTATTAATATAGGAGGGAGAGTCCATTATCAGAGGAATAGGTGTGTTTCACCATAACACAAAGGCAATGTGACTTTTGTGATAGACAAAACGGAATATACAGAAAAACTGGAAGACCTTATTTGAAAGATCCAACAATAAGACAGAACAACTGTCGCAGATCCTAACCAAGAACATGGAACTCTTCCCGCCTAAGACATACAGGCGGTTGTTTCCAGCTACCTCACATATTCGGTTTTCCCATAATTTACAAAGGCAGTATTCCTCTCAGGCTAATTATTAGCTGCCAAGTCTCTGTGGGCTACTCACTGAGTCGTTTTTTCTGAATATAATTGACTCGTTAATAGTCACCATCATATGTCCTAAACTCAGCCCACTTCGTGAAAATAATAAAAAATGCTTCCATTCGATCCAACCTGGTTGTGATCCTGAACGTAGTCAATTTGTTCAATAAGGTACTAAAATAATAATAAGGTACCAGTATACCAATAGATAACCTGATGGTGATGCTGACTTTACTGTAAACAAATCACTTCGGAATAGGATCAGACATATACCGGCAGGATGAAAGCTTAGCAATGGGTTCGCCATTATCACCAGCAATGGCTAACATATACATGGAATATTTGAAGAGATGGCATTAGAATTCACACAGAACGAACTCTATGGTTGAGATACGTACATGACACCTTCATACTCTGGTCACACTAGGAAACGTCCAGCTACTACTGGGCCATGTGAACTCAATAAGATCATCGATACTGAAAAAAGTGATGAAGAAAAATGCATCAAACTATCACTCCTGGATTTATTAAAATCTCAAACAGAACATGGATCGTCCGTTTCTTACAACATCAAACAAAAGTCATAAGTGGCAACCCAGAGACATATGAACAAGAAATGGTCAGTATAAAAAGTATTTTACAACTAAGAACTACTTTGGGTACATGACAGCAGCTTCGACAAACTGTGTTAGAAAGTTGCAAAAGGATAACAACACTCAGAAAGCAGCCTCGATTTGCCTACCTTATATGAAGAGATTATCGGGAAAAATACAAAAGATCTGTGGTATCAGGATGACCTTCAAAAGTGGTTCAACACATCGCAAACACCTCTTCCTAGGAAGGCCTCCCATAGAGTATAACGTGATTAGGGACTGTGTGTAAGCCATCCCATGCAGATGTGGCAAGAAATATAAAATAGTAACGGATCGTCCACTTAACCCTGCAAGAACACTATAAAATCGTAGCACGAAGAGAAATAGAAAAATCAGGAGTAGCTGACCACATATGGAAGAAAAATGGAGATCACGACCCCACCTCTTGTGGGATGAAGTTGAAATAATAAACAGAGAATATAACTGAAAAATACGTAAACTTAAAAAATTTGTGCATATGCTAGGCCACAAAATTCTTCTAATCTAGCCAAGCCTGGAAATGAATACAATACGGGAACCAGTAATACAGAGTGCTAGTGAAAAACAATAATAACAAAATTGCAATATGAGCTCTGATAAAAATGTTACTGAAGCATTAGGTTTATAAGTTTCAAAAATTCATACACTGATGTCTTCAAGGACACATGGTCCTGCGAATAAAAACGCTGGTTGAATCCATTAACTTGACCCAAAGAGTTGTGAGTTCAATACAACAGAATTGAACAGCAGAGGCGAACAAAAGCTTCGCAAGTTGAATTAAAGGGAGATAACTGATACTAAGACATGGAAGATGCATGGCTCATGGAACTAGAACAATAACCCGAAATAAAAGGTTCAGTTAAAAATTTCAGTTACTTGAAGAAGTATAATGGCCGAAACGTCGTGAATATGGTAACGAAGATGAGGGCAGGCAATAGTCCGAACCGAATATATTTGTTAGTTCCTAAAACATCAAGTGAAAAACAAACTCGCTTCCTGCAGTCTAGTCGCTGCTAGCGAATATACTTATAATAGCAACACGGAATTAAATCACTAAATTAAATCACTACAGATTTTATCCGCAAAGTTTATATAATTAGTGTCAACCGAAGCCAGATTATTCCCTGTAATTAAGAGTCGATGTTGGTGCCTATAATTCTTACCAAATTCTATAAGTCTTACCAAATTCTATAATTCTTACCAAAGCACTTCTTAAGAAAAAAAAAAAAAAAAGGACTGAAACCGATTTTGGAATGACCCGGTTATTGAGTATGCCTTGCTTTTTGAAACATAATCTCATTCTCTCCATCTGCAGAGCAGTTCTAGTTTCTGTGACGGGAATGGTTTTGGGTTTTCGGATGGTGGGTGTTCCTGTATTCTTTGCGGGATAGGGATAATTTGGCGTCGTTCGTAGAAAGCCTTCTCCAATGACCAGGAAACACATGGTTTGTCGATCAAGGAATCCACACTAAAGCCTATCACCTTTAACGCGCAGGCAATGTACTGGAGTTCTGTCAATGGTGTTCAACTCCTGCCCCAGCACATTTATTAGTATATTCCCTGGCACACCCCTTCTTAAACATGGCTAAAATTGTTTGAAACAGGTTTTGTTTTTCATTTCTTCAATTTCCATATTTTAGTTATTTGTAAGATCTCAGCGTAGTATGACCCAAAACTAGAAACGGGAGTTATCCAGTGAGCATTTAACATAACACTCATAATAGTATACTAGCTTCCTAACAATTATTCAATGATAAAATACTTGCAAAACTAGTTATTTATTAAGTATAATCCGCCACAAAAATACAGTTGTGGGACACTTAGTGGAGATCGAACTCTCAACGCTCACGAATTATATATTAGAGCAGAGTATTTGATTTCACAGGATGTGCGTTTCAGTGCAGTGGATATCGGCTCGGAACGAGAAATCGGGGAGCCGAGTTCGAATTCCAGTTGAATTCCTTGCATTCTCTTACGCGCAAACACCCTTGGTAAAGGTATTAATCCGTCTCTTCCCTCTAGCTATGGGGTAAATAACAGGACAGATTGGGCTCTAAAGCCTTGGCTGGCAACGAGTCTACCGCAGAAAGTAATGGCAACTTACTGCGGAATAATCTTCTGCCCAGTCAGTCATGTCTCTTTCGAGATATATTCTCGTCCAAGCGTGTATCACGTATGGCATTTAACTGACTGATTTAATTTCACACTTTTATTATGTAAATTCTTTTAAAGTTTCCTTTTTCATTCGTCTATTTTCTTTTTTCTTTTTTGTTATTTTAATTCTTTCATTTTCTTCCTTTCTTCTTCTTTCAGTTTGTATTTCCAATGTGTTTTTCGTATTTCTTTTTTTTTTCTTTATTCTTTCAATTTTTTTCTTTTCTTTCTTTCTCTTTCACTTTCCACCCGTCTTTTTTTTATCACATTTTATTTGTGCTGGATTAACGGATGTAAAAAAAAGTAATTTTACTAACATTTTATTTTTTTAAAAAGTACATGTGCGTTGTGGTCCAGTGGATATCGGCTCGGAACGAGTAAATCGCGGAGCCGATTTCGAATTCCAGTTGAATTCATCACATTCACTTACGCACAAATACCCTTGGGAAAGGTATTAATCCGTCTCCTCCTTTCAATTATGGGTTAAATAATAGGACAGATTGGGTTCTATAGCCTTGGCTGGCAACCAGTCTACCACAGAAAGCAATGGCAAACTACTGCGGGATAATCTTCTGCTCAGTCAGTCATGTCTCTTTCGAGACATGATCGCCCAAGCGTGTATCACGTATGGCACTTAACTGACTGACTGACATTCTTTATATTGTTCGGACTGTTGACTTTATCTTTATTGTCATATTCACGACGTTTCAGCATATGTAGGCTCCGACGTTCGTCAGGTGATTAGAATCTTGAACTGAACCCTTTATTCCTATCACTGAAGTAGATTGTTCTCGTTCCATGAGTTATGCTACTTCCGGATGTTTTAGTTATCTCCATTTAATCTAAGTTCGCCACTGCTGTTGCCAGATATTGAACTTATAACTCTTTCAGTCAAGTCACTGGATCCAGTCAAGGAAGTGGCATGATTGATCGAACAAGAACAATATACTCCAGTAATTGAATAATATGTTCGGTTCAAAATTCCGATAACCTAAAGAAGGGTGAAGCGTACAACGGCCGAAACGTCTTGAATATGACAATAAAGATGAGGATAACAGTCGGAACAATCTAAATACGTCATTTCAGAAATATAGAGAAATGAAAAAAAGAATTTGACTGCAATACTCCATTTGTGTTCTAATTTTCTCTTGCAGAGATATAGAATGAAAGAAGGTGTCAGTTACTTTCTGGAGCGGTAGAATAAGCGGACCACATTTTTAGTATTTTTTTTTATCTTACGTGATGTTTAGTCTGGTGTAATGAATAACATCTCGGAATTTAAAATCGGAGAGTTACGTTCGAATTACAATTGGTTTCGTTACATTCACTTACGCAAAGTTACCCTTGAAATGGGTATGAATCCATCTCTCCCTACTTCTGAATATTAGGACAGACTGGACCCTATAGCCGTGGTTGGCAACTAATCTACCGTAGAAAGAAACGATAGCCCACTGTGAGAAAATCTTCTGCCTAGTCAGTCATAAATCGAGAGAGACATGATCAATGGAGATGGCACCCATGCACCGCGTTTGTGGACTTTACCAACTGAGTGAAAATTATGAGCAACAGTAATGTGATAGGTTACCGTCTAGTAGCGGTCTGGTGCAATTCTTCTTTAATCAACGCGTGCAATTGGTTCCCATCAAACTGAACAAAATGCAGAGTGTCGAACTCCTCCTCTTTGAAACGGAGGAATTTCTGAGCCATTCTGTTAGTAATTAACGCATCACCATACACGTAGCTTTGTCAGCTTTGTGGCCTTGATTAAAACCAAACGGAAAAAAATGTCGAACATGCTGATTCTTGTCTACTTGGCATTCCATTTCAAGGGGGTCTCTAATCTGAAATGGAATTTTAATAACGTTAGATAAGTTTCACAAGATGACCAGAGTTACTAAGAAGTAAAAATTGCCCAGAAAGATTATTTTTCGAGATAATTCACAGAACATCAGAAAAAAAAAACGAACGAACACATGTAACAACCTAATAGATAGCCCATTTCGTGGCTAACACCTCCCATTTGTCATCATTCTCTGATGTGCATGCTTAATAACGATGTGCCACAGGAACATTTGCTAAGTTCCCACGTTAATAAAAAGTTGTTCTGCAGTCTATAAATGTTTATGATTCAATTAAATAGTCGAGTGCGAAAGATAAGTACTTCACCAATAGAGTGATATGAGCGATGACTAATCCTGTCGACGCGTGATTGGGCAAGCAAAAGCCACAAATAATGTTATCAACGCTGAATAGAAACAGTATATCGTTTTGTGTGGCTCGATCATGAATAGACCATATTCCAAACCAGTGCAAGGTTACTAAATTTGCTTTTAAAAATAATATCCAATATACTTAATACTGACTGTATTATTACAAACATTGCTTCGTGCTGCGTAATTATTTAAGTTAACAATTACAGTATAGTGTATCGTATTTTAATATTGCATTCTCTGAGGTATTAAATAATACGTCAGTGAAGTTTTTAATTTTGTTTTTTCATAGAATGACAAAAAGTACGTGCACACTTTCAGATTTTATTTTGCAATTCAATGATTTCACAATAAAATGGATATTCATCACATGAAAATAGTTACTTGTCCAGTATATATGTGAATTTCAGCCTATCAATTTTCATTACAGACTAGCAGCATAGCTCGGCGTTGCTAGGGTGTAATGAAAGCTTTAAAACTAATCTATGATCCTGGAGCTCAGACTCAGCCTAAAGAATATTTGTGTGAAGTTTGGTGAGAATCGGATAAAAATTGTGGATTTGTATAAAGGACATACAGCAGACAAATAAACAGACACACAAACATCTTGCCTTTTATATATATATATATATATATATATATAATCAATTTTCTGCACTATTGTAAGAACTGCAACCTTGAAACTTCTGAATATCGTTTCTTATGTCTTTGTCTATGAGTGTATCAAATTTGATTAAAATCGGACCACTCCTTCTAAAACCCGATTTTTTCGATTATCGATTTTCGATATTTTTCGGGTGTACCTCGACACAAAACCTATGTAAGAACACTTGCAGACGCTTATAGTACAACTGTGTAAATTTTCAAGAAAATCGGTTCAGCCGTTTCGTGGTCTATAGATAACGGAAACACACACACACAGACACACACACACAAAGTTCCATTTATAAATAAGTTTAGATTCTTACATTAACATTCACCCATTAATTGAACAAAACGAATAATGTCTTCCTAGGATCTTTCACACTTTTCCTGATCACGTATACGTCATCACTTGGTGTTATTTTTCTCTTTCAAGTGCATTTTTCTTTACGCTTTGGACTGATGGGTCCAGTTTGTTTTTTCACTTTGATGACACGACTGACAGTTAAAAGGCTGATACCAACAATATCCGCGATTCCTCTGTAAGGTTTGCCAGAGTGTTCTTGCAGCATTATAGTTTTGTATGCTTCCTTGGAGTAACGTCCACCGTAGACAGTTCCCGAAGAACAACAAATCAACAGTCGACACTTTAGTGTCTAGGAGTAATAAAAATCCGATGCAATCACGGATGACGCAACATTTTTCAAGGCCAAACAAGTTTCATCATACACCCAGAAAACAGATTCATATTACTGCAGACAACTGAAAATGACCTAATATAGGGAAAAAACACCCTATCACTCCAGTGGGTCTAAAACTGACTATATGGTGAAAGAAGTAAACTAGAGCAGTTGTTCAAATTAAGTTGCACAAGGGTGTATTTGGTAAAGAGATATTTATTTGCAACATTATATTGTAAATATATAGTAAAAAATATATTTATTTTTATTTTATATTGTTAATAAATATTTACATATTTTACCTTTTTATTAAAATAAATATAAATCTATTTAGAAGATGATAAATAACCCTCAGGTTGCATGAAAGAAATCTCACACCACAAAATAAATTATTGTAAAAATCACTAATACATGCATTTGTTTAAAATTTTAGATCAATTACATCGAGTCGTAAAAAATAACCTCAAAATAGAAACGAATTACTGTACAGTAGGTAACTAACCCTAACCCTACTGAAAAAACATGATGTTAAAAGGCCCCACACTTAATAAAAACAAAGTTTTATCGTCAAAATGTTTACGTTATTATTAAGAGGAAGGATAAAAATATTTTTTAATTATTGAAAAAAAGTGAATCCTTTCTAACCTGTTCGATATTTTGGGTAAAAAGCTTCTACCTTTTTTTCCTCAGTGAGTGACCAAATTTATACCAGAGTTTACTATAGCTAACGTAATATTACGCAGCTCATATTAATTTGGAAATTCTCGCAAAAATCAAATAATGGTCTAATTTTAATGAAACTTTCAAAACTTTATCATAAATGACTGAAATTAATTTTGATATTATTATTTTTATAAAATTTTGGTAAAAATATTCTTTTTATATCTATTACCCAACTCCAATTAATTTCCTGACATTTCTAGAAATTGACTATTGTCGGCAAATTTTGTTTTTAATTAAATGCAAGTCACCTTGGGGAATGTAAACCACATACTTTTTTTTTTCAAATACTTACTACTTTTAAAAAATCTAATCCGAATAGTGAAAAAGAAATGTAATAAAACTATGCCATTTTTTATTTAGATCAGTTTTAATTGATTTTATAAACAATATATATCATAATGTGAAGAAAAACATTTTTTTCGATGAAAAATGAATTTTTACGAGAATTTTTATCAGTTTTATTTTTCAATTATGATAATTTATAAAGTTTCAAAACTTTTTAAAAATATCTTCCAATCACTGTACACATTAGGTTGTTAAGTTAATGAGTGAAGACTACATTTATTAATCAAAAATTGAAAAGTTTAATACAAATCTTTACGCAAGATTTTTAGAATAATTAAAAAATGTATTTTGTGTGTAGATTTGCGGTTTTTATTTTATATGGTAGGTCATAAATGACATATCATAAAAGATCAAGTCTTTCAAAGATTTTTCTCCTTACAGTTAAACGAAACGCTTATATAAGTTTGTAATATTTGGAGCTAGTAAATTTTGGATAATAATTAAGAGATACAAATATTAACCTGTTAAAACAAATTTTATTTAACTTCGTCTACATTCTTTTGTGAGTCCCTCGTAGCTGGCTAAAATGTCCACTGGCGGGAGTAGCACATGTGGCTGGTTGAAATCTCTTGAGGAACTAAAAAACTGAACTGCTACTAGTTGTTGGTCAGTAGGGATGGGCCAGAGAGAGAGAGAGAGAGAAAGAGAAGGAGTGAGAGATGAAGGGATTTGTGGAAAATAGTTCGTGACCTAGGTGGAAGCACCTGGAGAAGAGGAGGGAGAAGAAGACAAAGTTAATATGTTTAGGTAGTACTATTTCTAACCTCTAGTAAGGGGGTACTACATGCTTTTACGGCAGTGTACAATTCTTTCAGTTCAATTTCGTTTTAACAATGAACAGGCTTTTCAAATCCTCCCTTCAAAATTTAAATTTTCATTTTTTTAATTCCAAAATTTTTTTTTTATCTAAAAAGACTGGACAGAATTGTCAATTTCTTCTTTTCTTATTGAGTATCCAAATTATGCAGAATAACTGCGTGAAATACTCTATGGCAACATAGTTGGCCAGATCATCAAATATGTTTGGACAATTGATGGTGTCTACCGTGATTATGTTAGCAATATCATGAGTTTTGTAAGACCATTGTATAGGATTTCTTATCTCAGTGATATAGTCGATAACTAACAATTGTATTGAAATTATTACGGAGTCGCCAACTGGGTGCCCCGTGAGTGGATGAAAAACAACCAATCACGGGCTACTTTTTTAGATTTTCAACAAACTTCCCACGTAAGAGGGTTTTACAAACTCCCTTCCTCTTTTGCTTATTGGGACCTTACAGACAAGACGTCCCTATCTGCTCTCTGTCATCTAGACCCAGGATACGTGTGGAGATTTGACAGCAGCTGAAGCACAGAAGTCATGGCTCTATTTCTTCAACCCAGTCATAACGACACAGGAAATATAAATTGTTAAAAAGAAGCATCTTCCAGATCAGTCAGTTAAGTGCCATATGTGATACACGCTTGGAGAGACATGACTGACTGGGCAGAACATTATCCAGCAGTAGGTTGCCATTAGCTTTTTGCGGTAGACTGGTTGCCGACCAAGGCTATAGAACCCAATCTGTCCTGTTATTTAACCCATAACTGGAAGGAATAGACGGATTAATACCTTTCCCAATGGTATTTGCGCGTAAGTGAATGTGATGAATTCGGCTGGAATTCGAACTCGGCTCCCCGATTTTTCGTTCAGAGCCGATATCCAATGCACCACAACGCACACTGTTTGCAAGAGTCTATCCTTTCTTCTTTTCTCTCTTTTCCTGTAAATACATGTTTATAACATTTTCATCTGTGTTTGTGTTCCTCTCTTCTTGCCGGCGTCTATTGTTACCAATTAAAATCGGGAAATTCTCAATAATTGAACAAATACAAGGTTAGTACTTACTATGTTATGACTGACCTGTATCTGAATAATCAGCTAAGCAATGAGAACGGTTGAAGAAGTAATAAGAGAAATAAAAAAATGGCCTTTCCAGGACTACAAAATATTTTCGAAGTCTTTTCCCTGTTAAACATAGAATTTTTTATATATTGTTTAGGGATAATGATTAAATACAATATGTTTAAACAACTATCTAATTAAAAATATAAAGTAATAAAAATATAAAAAAGATAACTTTACAATGTCATAACCATCATGATAACAATTATCAGTAAAGAATAATATGAAAACTGCCATATTAAAATATATAAATAAATGATAAATAAAATAAATAACATTAAATTTATAATTTAACCTTATTGAGTTACCTCTGCCATGATATTTAATTTCATTATTATCACAGTTATTAAATTTTTTAATTAATTTAAGAAAAATTCGTGTTAATTTTTATTTTTTTCAGAAAGCATTTTTAAACGTCAGGCTATAAAGCTAAACTCACGAAAGTTTAATAAAATAATAGTTAATTGCTGAAACTATTATGTTAATTTTTTGTAAATTACTAGGTGGTTGAAACCCAGAAACGATACGTTCACATAAATTTATGTCAATTCTGGTCAATCATTCTTAGCTGTCATCGTACATCTGACTGTCATAACTCATTTCATTTAGAATAAAAGAAACACTTTTATTCTAAATTTCATGCTGTAAGTAAGTAATATTTGTTTAATATCAGATTAATTTAACTTTGAATTTGCTATTTTTACACAAGTAATATGTCACAGGATGTGCATTGTGGTGCATTGTATCGGCTTGGAACGAGAAATCGGGAAGCCGAGTTCGAATTCCAGCTAAATTCATTGCATTCACTTACGAGCAAATACCCTTGGGAAAGGTTCTTCCAGTTATGGGTTAAATACCAGAACAGATTGGGTTCTATAGCCTTGGTCGGCAACCAGTCTACCGCAAAAAGCTAATGGCAACCTACTGCTGGATAATCTTCTGCCCAGTCAGTCATGTCTCTGTCGAGACATGATCGCCCAAGCGTGTATCATGTATGGCACTCAACTGACTGACTGACTGAATATGCCACAGATGTATATTTTATTTTTGCATGATTTCTAAAACCGAGAATTCAAATTTGATTACAAACCTGTCAAAATTTGAAAAATGGCCGGGAAAACGAAAAATCCCATAAATTTTAGATTGCAATCAATATAATTTCTGTTTGAAATCCATCAGAGTATTTTGCTGACTGGAAATAATAAATCTAATTATTTAGCTTTCAATTAAGTTCAAAATGAAAACTTCGAGAAAGTTTTTTCACTTTCTAAAATTCACTTTAAAACGCCAGTCAGTCAGTTAAGTGCCATACGTGATACACGCTTGGGCGATCATGCCTCGAAAGAGACATGACTGACTGGGCAGAAAATTATCCCGCAGTAGGTTGCCATTGCTTTCTGCGGTAGACTGGTTGTCGACCAAGGATATAGAACCCAATCTGTCCTATTATTTAACCCATAACTGGGGGGAAGAGACGGATTGATACCTTTATTCGCGCGTAAGTTAAAACATAGGTATCGAAAATGAATGGAGGTACCTACTGTAAAGATCTTAAATATCATAACACTTCTTAGATGTTTAAATTTCTATACCTGTTTGATTTTAGCATCCCCGACCTGTTGTTGGCATTTTGGTCTTCTCTTTTTGCTGATGACCATGCATTCAATTTTTTAAAGTTTATGTTTAGTCCTTTCTTCCCGCTTTCTCTTGCTACTTTCTGTAGAACGTCCTGTACAGCACAATATTTAAGTTCCTTGGACAAATCAATTTTTGAGTAATACAAATCACAATA
Organism: Ascarosepion bandense; assembly: GCA_037127315.1. Classification (NCBI taxonomy): domain Eukaryota; kingdom Metazoa; phylum Mollusca; class Cephalopoda; order Sepiida; family Sepiidae; genus Ascarosepion; species Ascarosepion bandense. The sequence goes on along the minus strand of JBBBDQ010000530.1, from coordinate 342,410 downwards.
AAGAAACTAAACAAATCATGCAAGACATTGTTCCTTCATATTCAACAAAGATGATTATTGCCTGCATTGCTAAAAAGGTTTCAAAACGCCACGGCGCTCTCCATATTAACCCAACAGAAACTTCCGCTTCACGATTAAAAGAAATACCAAATAATAAACATTTCCACAAATATTTTCGTGGCAACTGCTCTGATGAGCTTTTTTCCCTGGTGCCTCGCCGACGTGAAATTAAGCGTGCAACTTGATTGGCATTTAGGTCCCACCCTTTAACCGTTGAAATAGTTAAAACGGTAAAAGGGTGGGACCGAAAGCCACTTCTACTCCAATAGGTTTATCCTTACACTTCCTACTTGTGGAACTCCCTTTCATTTACTTGTTTCCCTGATAGCTACAACTTTAAAAAATTTAAATGCGACGTCAATTGCCATCTTATGTTTGTTTAAATCCCGTTAATATTTTATCTTTTCTTCATTACTCCCTGTACAAAGACTTTTCTCCCACTCTAACCCTCTGTGCACCAGCGGCTGCCACGACTCGCTTTGAGTGAAATGATTAAAAACAAATAAAAAAAAATACATATGAAAATAGAAAATTCTCTGGGAAGCAATAAAAACGGTCAGGGTATGCTGGTTAGGTATGTGCAAAATTTTCTAGCTTTCTTTTTGAAAATTAGTACCTAAATACAACGTAGAAAACTATTTTGCTACAAAATTTTGCACACATTTAATAAGTATCTTATGAGATTTGTCGTCATTAAATTTGGAGACTTGTTTCGAAGTTAAAGTATGAGCGTTTCTTCCCGATGGTGGAGGTCTATGATTTTGAAAGCAGATGTCTACGCCAAGCAGACCTTTTTTTATTATTTGTCTATATTTCTGAGATGAGGTAGTATTTACAGTATTTTTTACATTATTTGGACTATTCCTAGCACCTGAAGAAGGTTGGAGCGTACAACGGCCGAAATGTTGTACAAATGGCAACAAAGATCAGGACAATAGTCCGAATAATGGAAATACTTTTTTTGTATGATATTAAGTTAATTATAGTAAATACGATTTTTTTCATGATATTTGTAAATTTCAACTCAAAATTCAGTCATTGCTTTTCCGTAAGACAGGATGGTGTCAAATTTTGAATCTGTTCTCTCTCTCTCTCTCTCTCTCTCTCTCTCTCTCTCTCTCTCTCTCTCATATATATATATATATCACTCTTTCTCTTGCTCTCTATATCAGAGGTCCCCATGCACCGTGCCGCCGATCGGTACTGAACCGAAGATCATTTGCTACTGAGCCGCAGTTAACTAATTGCTTTAAAATTATATCATAAATAAATTAAATATTGGACTTCAATTTAATAGGTTTGTTTAAATATTTAATATTTATCTACTCGATATTATTTACCAAAACTGTGAGTACATTTTTTCATTAATGTATATTTTTATAATTAATATTTATTTTATGTCTACCTTTACTATCTATGATGATTGTAAGTACATTCTGCAGTTAATGTATATCTTTATTTATTTGTTCTAGTTTTCAACTAATTTCCAGATTCTACACTGATCCTACATTATGGTGAGTTAATATTAAAGTGATAATCTAAACTTATTTATAAATGGAACTTTGTCTGTGTGTGTGTGTGTGTTCGTTACTTATAGACTCCGAAGCGGCTGAACTGATTTTCCTGAAATTTTAGACAGTAGTACTATAAGCGTCTGCGTGTGTTCTTCGCTAGGTTTTGTGCCGATGTACTCCCGATAAATATCGAAAATCGATAATCGAAAAAATCGGGTTATAGAAGGAGTGGTCCGATTTTAATTAAATTCGATACACTCATAGACAAAAACATAAGAAACCTTATTCAGAAGTTTCAAGGTTGAGGTTCTTACAATAGTGCAGAAAATCGATGATATATATATATATTTAAAAGGCAAGATGTTTGTGTGTGTGTCTGTTTATCTGGATGTATGTCTGTATTTTTTTTTTAGCCCTTTCATTTTAGTCTTTGCTTCGGGTTTGGCTCTAAGTATGTATAATTGTAGTTCTTAGTGTCAGCTATGATACCATTTACTCAGAGCACTTATTTAGCCTTCAAAATTCAGTTTACGACGAAAAAAACATTTTTGATATCGATATCAGGAAATCAAAATTTGACTTACATCCATTCATTTTTCTTTCAGTCTACGATTTCGCTTTAACTGGAAACAACAATTGCTTTTTAGACTTTCGTGCCAACGTCCAAAGAGTCTGAGCTACAGCACCATTGATTAGGTTTAAAGCTTTCATTACACCCGAGCAACGCCTGGCTATACTGCTAGTAATGTAATAGGTATTGATTTAGGGAAAATAAGCACGCCAATGTGTAGTCGGGTTGAAGACCGGACATTATAATCACTTTAATAAATTGCTGTTTTTTATTATTGCTCGCTTTATCAAAATGCACTTAAATTACACATATGTGCCTCTACGAGTCCGCGGAAAGACTTTCCGACAAGAGGCCGGTCCTTGGTATAAAGAAAGGTTGGAAACCATTGCTTTATGTGTTATGTCCCTTCACATCGTAGATAATTATTACTCCCCACAGCTTCCTCCTTTTTATTGTCTTCACTAACACGTGATGCTTTATTAATATTCAGTTAAGTCACATACATGATACACGCTTTAGGGGATCATGTCTTGAATGAGACATGACTGACTGGGCAGAAGATTATCCCACAGTAGGTTGCTATTGCTTTCTGTGGGAGACTGGTTGACAGCCAAGGCTATAGAACCCAGTCTGTCCTATTATTTAACCCATAACTGGAGGGAAGAGAGACAGATTAATATCTTTCCCAAGGGTATTTGTGCGTAAATTAATGCAAGGAATTCAAATGGAATTCGAACTCGGCACCCCGATTTGCTGTTCCGCGTCGATATCCACTGCACCACAACTTGTCTTAATGATACTTGTTTCTCTATTCTTTTTCTCAGTAAGTTTCTTGCTGCTTTCTACTATTTCTCTTGCCTTCAGAGCTCCCTATTAGTGTTAAATTCTTCAAGCCTTTTTCTTCATGTTTTTCAAATATTTCTACAGTCTCTTTCTTATTGTTACCAACCAACAGTATTTTATAATTCCCATTTTTATGTAAAACTAGCTCATTTGTCACATACACTGCCTCTAGTATTCCAAACATTTGCCGATAGAACTAGACTCGCTCTAATTTTTTTGTATTCACTTGGTGTATTAATTACCATTAGTTATAAAATAGATGTCGAACAAAATAAAGATCTGTATTAATCAAGGCTGAACACCGTGTTTTTATATGCATACAGTGTTCGGCAGAAACACTTCCTATATAAACCTCCTGGAAATACCTTCCACATAATGGTAAAACATTAGCTTGAGGAAGACATCATAGTCACTAATGTCTAACAATTATGTGAGAGGTATTTCTGGGAGGTAGATGTAGGATGCATTTATGTCGCACCCTGTATATATAGTCGTCAGAAGATCTTAAGAACATAAGACCAAGCTGTTGTCTGTCAATCATCACAGGCAACCTCTCCTGCCACCCATAAGCATGGACCAAGCGAGTTTCTCTGAGAGCAATACACTGCATCTCCTCGGCCTTACCTTCTCTTCTGATCTCAAATGGAACCACTACATCGAGTCCATAGCTAAATCCACTGCTAAGAAGGTTGGGTCACTGTATCGAGCCAGGATGTTTTTCCCGCCTGAATCCATCCTGCATATATACAAATCAACCATTCGTCCGTGCATGGAATACTGCTGCCATATATGGTCAGGCGCTACCGCTGTTCATCTCAGTGTTCTTGACAGGCTCCAAAGGAGAATCAGTAATGTGATAGGTACCGACTTGGCGGCTCGACTACAGCCACTTCCCCACCGACGAGATGTGGCCTCCCTTTGTCTGTTCTATAAATACTTTCCTGGCTTCTGCTCGAACGAAGTTAAGTCACTGGTGCCGCTGCAACAGGTGTTTACTCGTGCAACCAGATTGGCAACTGGGTTTCACCCATTCATAGTTAGATTAACCAAATGCAGACGACAATTCTACTCCTGCAGCTTCTTCCCTCTCACTTCCCGCCTGTGGAACTCGCTTCCATATTCTTGCTTTCCTGACGGCTACAACCTCCAGGAATTTAAATGCAATGTCAATATTCATCTATTAACCACTTGATTCTAGTTCTTTCACCACCCCGTATATCCTTTCCTTTCTCTCCACCTTTGCAACTGTCATCAAACTTGTATTCCAATCCTTCTCTTGCTCCTTTCTAACTGGTTCGTCTTCCTCTTCACTCTCTTTTAATTAATCTTTTTACACTTATGTAGCCCCCTGCACATCAGTGGCATTACCGCCTTGCTCGGGGTGATACGAAAAAATTTTTAAAAAATCGATAATCGAAAAAAAATTTTTTTTTTAAATTACTTCTGGATGCTCTTTGTTAGAAGTTTTTGCAGTAAAGCGATTTTTGCTCTGTCTAGGTAATCTTACCATTGAGCACTTTACTGAGTATTAAAGTTTTTGCTTTTTGTATTTACATTCTTTGTTCTTTTTTGTTCGGAATTTTTTCTTTTGAGTTCTATGGCAAGTTGTCTGTTGGTTACGCGAACATAGATGTTTTTATTGAGTATATATACACGTGCAGCAAAATAAACCCTACATTGCCATGATAAAGTCCCTCAGCAAACGAAACACGTCGGCTCAGAATAGTTTTACCTCTTTTCTATTTCCTTCTTTTCTTTTTGAATAGACGCCTTACATGTTACTTATCAAACCAAAGTTCCAGAAAAAAAAATTTATTAATCCATAATTTACAAGAACCCCTAACGAAAATTCTGATTGAAAACACAAGAATTTTAAATAACTCACAATATAAAAACATCTTGCTATTAGAAAGGCACTATATATCATTTCTCTCCTACCATCAACCTTACATTATTTAAGCGTGGAAATGGAATATTGGAAGTTTATTCGTTTTTGTTTTTTTGTTTTTTATAGAAAGATACCCACACTATTTCCAGTCGTGCGCGGAATGAACACTCCTTTTTCTAAAACAAAACAAAATTAATTCGTAACAGTTAAAATATGAAGAAAACATGACAACATCACAGACCTAAACACCTTTGAAATGGCTATAGAAGTAGCTGAAAGCGCTTGGGACCATAAAAATTTTGGATAATTTATATTTCTCATCTCCAACAAAACGGAAAAATGTTGGGAAGCTCGAAAAACTTAATAAAAAATCAATTAAATTTTTCCTTGTCGGACGCATTCAATAAAAGATATCTGAAAGAAAGTTTGCTGCCCATGTATACGTTAATATATATATATATATATATATATATATATATATATATATATATATATATCAGCATGCAGTGTGGGCATAGAAGAATCCAAAGGAGTATTCTGTACATACAGTGGTAGGATAATTCTCTAAGAGAGCTCTAAATATATATATGTATATAAATGCATATAGAGCGAATATAAGAAAAATTAAGGCAGTATGGGCCTATTTCAGGCGAACCATCATCAGCTTCCGTCTTTATTGTACAAAGAATATATATATATATATATTCTTCTTTAATCCGAAATGGAAAAAGTAGGGAGGTAAATTCCAAAAATCTGATCCTAATTAATATTTTTAAAAAATTATTTTTAATATTAACAAATGATACAGGAGGAGAGCTCAATGTACTTAAGATTACAGCGCCAATATAAATTAAAGTAATTTTTCAAAATTCAAAAATGTTGAATGAACATTTCAACATGAAATCCCTAAGAGAGAATTCACGTCTTCTCAGCAACAATATTATATATGTACATATATATTATATTCCGCCACTTCCCTTTCGATTCTGTTTTGTTTAACCCAATTCCGAATTTAACGATCTCCCATTTCCTTAACTCTTTTCGTCTATTAAGCTAGACATGCCAATCTCCCATCTCTTCACTTACAAAGTAAAAACCAAAAATAGACTGACCTTTAAAAGAATTTTTTGTGACGTATATTTCTCAAATCTTAACCTTTATTTATTTTTGTCCCCTTCTTAATCCTGATTTTCTTCATTGTGATATGGAACTGTTGCTGAGGAGACGTGAATTCTCTCTTAGGGATTTCATGTTGAAATGTTCATTCAACATTTTTGAATTTTGAAAAATTACTTTAATTTCTACATATACTAGCAGTATAGCCCGGCGTTGCTCGGGTGTAAAACTAATCCATGGTCCTGGAGCTCAGAATCTTTGAACGTTGGCACGAAAGACTAAAAAGCTATAGTTGTTTCCAGTTAAAGCGAAGCCGTAGACTGAAAGAAAAATGAATGGATGTAAGTCAAATTTTGATTTCCTGGTATCGATATCAAATACGTTTTTTTCGTCGTAAACTGAATTTTGAAGGCTAAATAAGTCCTCTGAGTAAATGGTATCATGGCTGAGACTAAGAACTACAATTATACATACTTAGAGCCAAACTCGAAGTAAAAACTAAAATAAAAGGGTTGAAAAAAAATACAGACATACAGGCAGATAATCAGACACACACACAAACATATTGCCTTATATATATATATATATTTTCAGCACTATTGTAAGAACTGCAGCCTTGAGACTTCTGAATATCGTTTCTTATGTCTTTGTCTATGAGTGTATCAAATTTGATTAAAATCGGACCACTCCTTCTATAACCCGATTTTTTCGATTATCGATTTTCGATATTTCTCGGGGGTACCTCGACACAAAATCTAGCGAAGAACACTCGCAGACGCTTATTGTACAACTGTGTAAATTTTCAAGAAAATCGGTTCAGCCGTTTCGGAGTCTATAGGTAACGGATACACACAGACAGACACACACACACACACACACACACACACACACACAGACAAAGTTCCATTTATAAATAAGTTCATATATATATATATATATATATATATATATATTGTGTTTGTATTATTATATGCCCACGTGTGATGATCAAAATGAGAGAGAAAAGAAAATAAGGCAATGATACATTTCGATGCGGAATAACATACAAGTAGATATATCGATTGATTCATTTTCTACGGCTTATCAACCATTTGTCGGTTATTTAAAGCCACTACAAGATTGTAGGAATTTTGGGAGATAAATAATAATGATTATAGCGATACTAGTCTTAATAATTAACCCATAGCTGGAGAAGAAGAGGCGAATTCATATCATTCCCAAGGGTATTTGCGACTAAGTGAATGCAAAGCACCCAACAGGAGAAATTAGAATTCAGCTCCCCGTTTAAATATTCCGTGTCATTATCTATCACCCTGCCCAAACTTACAGCATCTGGTATTCCGAGACGGTCTCCTATCTAGGTACTGACCAGTGTTTTAACGTACAGTCAGTTAATTATCGAACGTGATACACGCTTAGGCGGTCATGCCTCGAAAGAGACATGACTGATGAGGCAGAAGATTTTATCGCAGTAGGTTGCCATTACTTTTTGCAGTTGACCGTTTTCCAACCAAGGCTATAGAACCCAATCTGTCCTGCTATTCAACCCACAGCTGATTGGAGAATAAATGGATTGTGTGTAAGTGAATGAAACGAATTCGACTAGAATTCGAACTCGGTTTTTCGATTTCTTATTTGGAGCGATATCCGTTATATCACAAATATGGCCGAATATACTGGATTGCTATGTGATGTCAGTTCTTCAATATGGCAGTGAATGCTGGACAATATCATCGAAGATGAAGGAAAAACTTGAGGCAACCGAAATGTGGTTCTACAGAAGGATGCTGCGAATATCATGCATCGAGCATGTGAGTAATGATGAGATTTTACAAAGGATGGAAATAAAAAGGAAATTAATACTGATCATCAGGAAGAGACAGCTGAAGTTTCTGGGACATACAATGAAGAAGGGGGGGCTTGGAGAACCTGATACTAACAGGCCAGATAGAGGGAAGGGGAGACAGGGGAAAACAGTATGTAACGTACTTGACTGGCCTGTGTGGGTGGATGGCGGAACGAGGGTTGCGCGGTGCAACAGGGGAAAGCATGCTGAGAGCCACCAGAGATAGGGAGACATGGAAAGCCATGATCGCCTTCGTCCTGAAGGGACAAGGCACATAGAAGAAGAAGAAGAAGAAGAAGAAGAAGAAGAAGAAGAAGAAGAAGAAGAAGAAGAAGAAGAAGAAGAAGAAAATGTTAAAAAGTTCTCGGTTCGACCATGAAGACCTTCTAAGAAATCTCTGGTATTTGGTCAGTTTTTGGAAATGAGGTCTGACCGAAAGCTTTTCAGCACCCCACGTAGAAATGCAAGACATCACAAGAAAATGTTGCTGGCACCAGTTTGTAAACATTCGTTTTATGTATCGTACTCAGTTGCAATCACATACCATTTAAACGTCCTATACAAACAGCACCGGCGCTTTCATATCTTTCCTTCGCGTGATGCTATGTTCGCTCCGGGCAAATAACGCCTTTTTAATGACGCCCGCCAAGTAATATAATTCTCTACTCTTACCCCGTAAATAAATTAACGGTAAAATAAAAGAAAATAAAACAAGTATTAGATATTTTTCGGTTAAATGACCCGACAGAATGTTTATATTTGCTATTTTACTTCTTTGAATATTTCTTTAAAACGGCTTTGTTTTTGGAATTTTTCTCACTAAAATGTTTACTATCTTTAAAAGGTGTGGGAGACTATCCCACTTTATCTGTCAAAGCGCCCGTCAGGTGGTGTTGTTTCAGGACTATAAAAGAACGAACATAACCCTTTCTTTTTCTCTTTTGCTCTCATTTCCCGTAATGTAGTAACGATAACATCAGAACACTCCCGTGGTAGCAGACTACGTGGACATTATCTAACAACAGATTTTTCAACATCTATCGTGTTTTCCTTCCTATTCGGCTATCCGTGTAAAGACAAGTATATATTCTTTCTTCTTCTGTTGTAACTTTTTATAATGTAATCGAACCTGACTTGACATCTCGACTTCAGTCACTTTCTCACAAACGTGACGTGGCTCCCCTCTGCCTTTTCTAAAAAAATATTTTCATGGCAACTATTCTGACGAGTTTCTTTCCTTGGTGCCTTGAGCACATTAATTTAAGCGTGTTACTTGATTGGTATTTAGGTCCCACCCTTTTATTGTTGAAAAAAGTTATATGTAACCGCCACTTCTACTCAATCAGTTTATTTTCTCGCACTCTCCGCCTGTGGAACTCCCTTCTGTTTACATTCTCACCTGATATCTACAATCTTCAAAAGTTTAAATGCAACGTCAATCGCCACTTTCTATCTTCTTGAATCTCGTCCTTTTTTTTTTTTTGTCCTTTCTTCAATATCCGTGTCTCCCGTCTCTCGCTGTAACCCCCTGCGCACTAGTAGCGGTACAGCGTTGGAGTGAAATGATTAAAATAAAAAAATAGATGCGATATTCACCCACGTTTTGAATTTGCCTCTTGTGTAACTTTTCAACATTGTCTATTATAATCTATTCGCTCCATCAACGTCGCAATGGAGATGCAATGTATGAATCATTATATTCCCATGTATTGGTACATTCATTTCTATATGAATTTCTGGAATGAGGAATTATCATTAGTTACATTCGTGAGCACTCAGGTCAGTACAAAGCGGCAACTATTTCATTCTTTAAACAAAATCATTAAGCCTTGTGTGCTGTGTTTTGGCTCAACCATATACTCTTGTCAGTAGTGTATTATGGGTCTATTATCCTGACTCTGATTGGATGAACGGCAACAGTTATGTTCCAAATATTCTAAAGGATTTGTTTCAAATTATTTGAAGATATATAGAAATTTACCCCAAAATATAGCATAGCTTAAAATTATATTTTATCATATATATATATATATATATATATATATATATATATATATATATATATATATATATATATATTCTTTAATCCGAAATGGAAAAGCAGGAAGGTAAATTCCAAGAACCTAATCCTAATTAATATTTTTAAAAATTTTGATACAGGAGGAGAGCTCAATGTACTTAAAATTACAGAGCCAATATACATTAAAGTCAATTGTGAAAATTCAAAAATGTTGAATGAAAATTTCGACATGAAATCTCTCAGAGAGAATTCGCGTCTCCTCAGCAACACAGTTCTAAATCAAAATGAAGAAAACAGGGTTAAGAAGGATGAAAAAAAATAAATAAATAACGGTTAAGATTTGGGAAATATACGTCACAAGAGATTTTATTTGGAAGTGAAGAGATATCTCTTCTCTATACACTCTTTTTATATTCAGACCACTCCCTCTCTGTTCTGTTTGTTTAACCCAATTCTCAATTTAACGACCTCCCATTTCCTTAACTCTTTCCGTCTATTAAGCAAGACATGCCAATCTCCCATCTCTTCACTTACAAAGTAAAAACCAAAAATAGACTGACTTCCAAAAAAATCTCTTGTGACGTATATTTCTCAAATCTTAACCGTTATTTTTTTTTCTGTAAATAAAACATTACATGAAAAATCAAAGAGAACTTATTTAAGGTCCTAATAGTATATATACTTTTAACTTACATTAAGCACTGTAAGTGTAGCGTGCATAAATGTTGCTTCATATATATATATATATATATATATATATATATATATATATATATATATATATTCTAAACATATACTGTTAAATATAAGAGACAATGAATGTCTATTATGTTTAATCATGAACCGTTCTAAACGTCGTATTTTGGCTTTAATTTCAGTTGAAAATAAAGACAAAAATTCTCCAGCATTTGGGTAATTTTTTATTAATTTGGTTCTAAGCTTTCGGCTCACATGAGCCATCTTCAGAGAGGTCACCAAGACGGTAATACAATAATATCCACCATCACTATTATTTTATTTTGTGTTGACATAAAACTCCGCTAGGCAACGGCAATAGTTACCAAAAATAACAAACGCAGTTCGCAAATTTGCAATGCGGTTCTATGACGTCACACCGCGTGATAGCGCGAAATGACAACAGAACCATGTATTCAAATGCAATGTAATATGTTATGGCCAGATTTAAAAGTGATTTTATTAAGTGTGGGTTGTTTGGATTTAATGTACATGGCCTCCAATATCTAAAGTTTTGCCATAAGCACCAATATATCAGCAGTAGGTACAGCACATTCCACTTGAATAGGAATCCTGGCAAACAGTCACTTTGAATTGGCTTCACAGCAAACCGGGCCTAAAATTAGCAAAAGTAAGGCTAATTAAGTGTAAAATTTAATAATAATAAAAAAATAAATAAATAAACAAAATTAACTTTAACAACTGAAATTTTTGAAAAGGTTTGTGTGTGTAATATATATATATATATATATATATATATATATCACTAATTTAGCATTTGTAACATTTTCTAAACTGATAGTAAACTTAAGTTTGCATTAAGTTGAATTTCCAATCCAGGGGTAGAGTCGCCGACTGACGCCAATTCGGTCGGGTTTCGAGCCTGTGTTATGTAGTAATCGGAGTCTAACCGTACTGATGAGCTGTGATACAGCGAAACAGATCTGTCTGCGGATGACAATAATATATATATATATATATATATATATATATATATATATATATATATATATATGTTAGTACCTCCAAAGAAATAAGATACCAAAGATTTACATGAATTTTTAAAAATGAAAAAAAACTTTTATTTTTATTTTAATTTCAAGGAAATACATTAAATTTATTATTTTCAATAAGCAAAATACATTTTCTCTATTTGAAACTAATTTAATTTAGTTGGAATTAAGTTTTGTTTTGACATTGATAAAATAGCTGATTTTGGCGACATTTTTAGCGACAGATCATCGAGCTTTAATTCTACCTGAGTAATAGTAGCTGATTTAAACTTTAAATAATTTGTTTTGAAACCAATATTACTTACTTGAAGTTTTAATTATCACAGAAATTTGTTTTCACGGTAGCTATTTTTTTAAGGGGTTGACAGGTTGATTGACAAAAGAAAGTTTATCTAATTTTTTTTAAAGTGGATATATCTGTAAAAATCACTTGAGGAATATAACGTGACCACCGTTTTTATATTTTTTAACGACCCATTAATCTTAAAGATTTGAGAAAATAGCCATTTTATCTGATAAATTACGAAATTTGAAATGATTAGTTCAGATGTTATTCTCTGGTTGTGGTGGGAATAGAACTAATCTCGCAAAAAATTAGCTATCCCAAACACTAGAATAGTTTCCACTGCCTCCAAGACTATTGATGATATAAACAGGAAGAAAAATGTGACAAACACTATTTCAAATGCCCGAATTTATCAGATAAACGTCTACAGCCCAAAAATGTGTGCGTAGCAGAGACATCACATGATCTGAAAACCTGCATCTACGAAAACAAAAAAAAGAAAAACGTTCTAACGCTCTCGTTTGACAGGAAATAGTCCTTGGCATGACGGTAAACTGCATCTGGCAGCAACGCCTCTGGTTGGGAGGTTGGGAGGAACATAGAACCACCTTTTAATTGCTGTTGTTCCCAGGTCCACCCTGACTCGGAGTGGTAGCACCTGTTAGGGTCTCAGCGATGGGCAAATAGTTAACCCCCAAACTGGGGTAAAAACACTATGAAAGTATAAAAACACACTTTTATAGAAATATATACATAAAAATCGATTTTTATTGAAAACTATACATTTTTGAAGGAAAAATATTTTTTTTTAATCATATCACCCCGAGCAAGGCGGTAACGCCACTGAAGCGCAGGGGGCTACGTAAGAGTGAAAAGATTGGAAAAGAGAAAGCCGGAAACCACATCCTAAACAAGGAACAAGGGGTGAGCCTCTTCACCTCATTTTTGAAGAAAAATTTATTATCATAACCCATTTTTTAAGGAAAAAATTATTCCCAGCAAAACATTTTTGAATACAAAACTAGAAGACATTTTCAGTTTTCTAAAATAAAAAAAAATAAAACCAAAACTTTTCATTAAAATCTGACTAAATCAATATTCTCACTATAACCAAACATTTAAAACATACCTTAAAACCCTACCTTTTTGGCATTAAATAACCCATAGAGGTTAAACTCAAACTTGGCATCAAAACAATGTGGGGCATAATTTTGATTTCACTATGGTCATCAGCAAAAAGTGCAACCCAAAATGCCAAATACAGGTGGGGGATATAAGAATCCAGCAAGTACAAACATTTAAATACCTAGAAAGTGTTCTAACAGAAGATGGGAAGTGCGACACAGAGATCAGAAGGCGAATTGGCATGGCAAAGGACGCGTTCCAGAAGCTGAGTAAAGTAGTACTATCACACAGGAAAATTTCACTAGAAACAAAGAAAAGTGTGCTGGATTGCTATGTGATGTCAATTCTTCAATACGTCAGTGAATGCTGGACAATATCATCGAAAATGAGGACAAAACTGGAAGCAGCGGAAATATGGTTCTACAGAAGGATGCTGCGGATATCGTAGACTGAACATGCAAGCAACGATGAGGTGTTGGAAAGAATGACAACCAAAAGGAAATTAATACCGAGCATCAGGAAGAGACAACTGAAGTTCCTGGGACACGCAATGAGGAAGGAAAGCCTGGAAAACCTGATACTGCCTGGCCAGATAGAGGGAAAGAGAGATAGAGGAAGGCAGCGGATAACATATTTGCAGGGCCTGGTCGGGTGGATGACGGAACGAGGGTTGCCAGGAGTAACAGGAACAAACATACTAAGGGCCACAATGGATAGGGAGACGTGGAGGGCTATGATCGCCTACGTCCTGAAGGGACAGGGCACATAGAAGAAGAAGAAGAAGAAGAAGAAGAAGAATGCCAGAAAAAAGAACATCACCCTTTAAGGAGAAATTATTTTGAAAACATAATAATAGAATTACTACCAAATATAGTCTTCTTGTCTTGTCTTCTAACGGCATTCACCCGAAGTGGGTTGAGCCGGCTCCAATGGAGTTAACCGCATCGCGCGTCAAGGCCATCCACCCTCGTCGATCGGCAGCAGAATCAGCGGCATTATCTAGCCATTCGCAGTTCCAACGTCGGACACCAAAACCGCGTGGACCGGACATGAGATCAATGTCTGCTTTGACAGGATCGAGCCAGGTCTTAAGTTGACCACCTCAGCGCTTCCTCCAACCAGTGGGTCGCTATATATTACCAAGGTTGAAGCGATGAAATGTGACGTCACGGTAGTAGAGTCATGAATTAGCGTAGCAGCCGTGTCTCTCACTTCATGACAATGTTGATAATCACAAAGTAGTTTTTTTTTAAATAAAGATTTTAAAACTTTTTAAAATGTAACAAGAAAAATAAGAAAGACACATGTTTTTGATTTATGCTGGTTTTATTAATTTTAATTAAAAATAAGGAAAACAATAATTAATAAGAAAATATAAACATTATTGTTGACTACTGACTGTCGGTCGTGTTTGTCAATAAACACAGTTTTAAAGACAAAACTTTTCGTTTATTCGTCTAAATTCTAAAAATTTAACAAACACTGCTTAAATTTTCATATTTTTAATTTAATTATGAAAAATCACAATCACTTTTGTTTTAATTGCAAGAATTTTAAAATCAGAATCACTCAAATAGCAATCAAGCAACCATTAGAATTTAGGAACAAACAAGAAGCAACAATAAATAAGCAAATTAATTCAAAATATTAAAAATTGCAACAATTTAAATCCAAGCAAATTAATTCAAACTAAATAACTTTAAGTTACTGTTTTTTTTAAAATCAAGCTTATAAAAGTTGTTTTATGTCTCAAAATTCAGTTGAATGTTTGAAGTTTTCTTTTTTTACTTAACTTTTTACAAGTAATATTATCATTTTCCTTGCTACAGAAATTATTTAATAATGCATTAGAAGAGCTCCAGATAATCATTTTTTTCAATGCTGTGACCTTCACCACATGAGTCAACATGAAAAAGAAGTTCATCATTAGCCAAAACATCCAATGTTATGGACATAGACAATTTTCTTTGATTCATTGAATGAAGAAAAGAAGGATTCTTTACAAGTTTATTAATAACAATATAATTGTATAGTACTAAATTTGTTGTTACATCATTGGGAACCTCTATTAATTCCTTGAAAATAACTGTTTATATCAGGTCTCTTCCTGATACTAAACTTTTACAATTATAACATTTCCATTTTTTTAAAAACGGCATAACAGCAATAAATAATTATGAATCGAACGAATTAATGATAGGATAGCTAAATCTGAAATAGATTTTTAAAAACGTCTTGAGAACTTTTAATCCAATAGATTTATTAATATCAACAAATTGTCTTTAACGAAATTCTGCTAAAAAACAACGGAGTTCGAATTTTAAAATAATATTTTGAAATATTTTGATTAAATCCATTGTTAATCCTACTGGATGAAATAAAAAGATAAATTTTTACCTTAAAAAAAAATACACCTAAAAATTCCTAGGATATTTGGTAATTCAATTACATTTTTAAAATATTTTAATTGTAAAAAATGAAAAAAAAATAAAAATTAATGTTTCTATTTCATTTATGATGTTAAACTGTTTATAAAAAAATATTTTTTTTGCAAAACTCTTTTTGGTTAATGTTTTACTTACTAAAATGTACAATAATTAAACACCAACATATATACACTTATATTAAAAAAAGTTACCGACTAGCATACACACACATCTACCATTATACACCTTACCGTCTAAAAGATTTCTCACACATAGCTATCTAAACTTATTTATAAATAAAACTTTGAATGCGTGTGTGTGTCCGATTTTCTTGAACATTTACGCAGTTGTACTATAAGCGTCTGCGAATGTTCTTAGCTAGATTTTGTGTCGAGGTACCCCTGATAAATATCGAAAATCGATAATCGAAACAATCTGGTTATATAAGGGGTGATCAGATTTTAATCAAATTTGATACACTCATAGACAAAAACATAAGAAACGATATTCAGAAGTTTCAAGGTTGAGGTTCTTACAATAGTGCAGAAAATCGATAATATATATATAAAAGGCAAGATGTTTGTGTGTGTGTCTGTTTATCTGCCTGTATGTCTGTATTTTTTTAGTCTTTCATTTTAGTCTTTGCTTCGGGTTTGGCTCTAAGTAGGTATAATTGTAGTTCTTAGTCTCAGCCATCATACCATTTACTCAGAGCACTTATTTAGCCTTCAAAATTCAGTTTACGACGAAAAAACTTATTTGATATCGATACCAGGAAACCAAAATTTGAATTACAACCATTCATTTTTCTTTCAGTTTACTGTTTCGCTTTAACTTGAAACAACTATTGCTTTTTAGTCTTTCGTGTCAACGTCCAAAGAGTCTGAGCTGCAGGACCATGGATTAGTTTAAAAGCTTTCATTACACCCGAGCAACGCCGGGCTATCCTGCTAGTATATATATATATATATATATATATATATATATATATATATATAGTGCGATGGATAAATTATCGTCTAATTATCGCAGAAATGAAATTAACACTGACGTCTCGTTTTTAGCAGACACTTTTACCATGTAAGAGGTGACGTGCTTGTAGAAATTGTTTGACAGGTATGACTGGTTTCTCCTACTTGTGCGGCATGCTGAAGAGTCCCGTTGCCAGACATAGGGTTTTCCATCAGCCACTCTCTTCAGCACTACCTCCTCAAGGTACCGTGTGTAGAACCGTGTTAAGTCTGAGACCCTGTGAGAAGGTGAGTGGAGGGTTTGTTATCACTGGTGATCCCTCCAAACACTATGATGACTGGATATATCATCTAACACTTTCTGAAATCACAGATGGTACCCAATTTACTCATCGTACTATGTGTATGTAGATAGATAGATAGATAGATAGATAGATAGATAGATAGATAGATAGATAGATAGATAGATAAGCATATGGGATCTTGCATGTGCGTTTATGTATGTATAATAAATAATAAGAATACCTTGCAAAGTGAAAAATTTGCAGAAAAATATAAAAACCAGAATGCAGTTACTATTTTCATTATGATTTTCTAATATGTATTTTAATGGATATTATATTTTATATCAAAGAAACAACAATGTTCAATGTTTTGCTTGGCCTTTTTAATCAAAGTTGATTCAGTTTTAAAAACCAAAACCAGCTGTTCCTAACGCGCCATATTAATGCAACTATAAAATCTCGTGCCGGTCTCGTTTCGATGCGATTTGTTTTCTTTGGCTGGAGTTTTCCAGCTCGTAAACAGAATTACTTTTCTGAAGTAATAACACTGTGGGCTGGCCGAGTTTTTACATGCTTTCAGCACACGAGATAAAACTCAGCCCTCGTCTGATAAAATATGTACGTACATGTGTGCATAAATAGTTATCTTTGCATGTGCATGTAACTCTCGTCAAAACCAACTCATAATATCTTTGTCAATCTTTCAATCTGTTTCTCTTTCGTTTTCTTTACACATTCCTCCTCTCTCATAATATCTCTCATTCTTTCCATACAATATTTGCTTATTTAAGATTAGATTAGTACGACATTAAGCCAAATGACGGAGGTAAATATCATTTTAGCTGAACTCGAACAACGACCACCAGAGTCAGCGAGTAATATGCAACTACTTCAGCCATGGAGCAAGCAACACGATAAATAATCTCTAAACATAGAGTCGTCTGGTAGATTGATAAAGACGTAAAGACCGAACGAGTTGCTTATCATATATATATATATATATATATATATATATATATATATATATATATATAAATCCAAGTGAAGTAGACTCAGGGTTTTACTGTTTTGAGTCTCCAGGCATTTATTTTATTATAAAGAGTGCTCAATATAATAAATATTATAGAGCATTATATTTGTGTATATAGACAGCAAATTTTCTTTTAGACATGTCAGATTAAATAAACTGCAAACATTGTCTCTGCTTATTTTTAATAAATTTCGTTCATACTCACGGATAATCTTTCGCGTATTATAATTGAAAGATGTCAGAAATGAGCTGTAACGTTGACAGATGTTATTATCATTCATTTCTCAATGCACCCAAGTACTTTCAACCTTCTTCTGAGATCATCTTCAGTGGTATGATGTAAGGTTACTAAAAATAACCGTAAGACAGTGTTGCTAAAAATTACTGTAAATTTTTTTCTGCATCAAATATAATGGTTGACAAATTGCTTAGCGTTCATTAAAATGTGAAAATTATCTAAAATGGGATTTTTTAATATGTTGTTATGTCAAGATCATGTACGTGTTAAAGAATGAAAAAAAACTTGTTTTCTCTTAGGTACACTGAGAAATGAATGATTTACAATATATATATATATATATAGATTGTAAGTCAAACTTTACAACTGTGGTGATATCTGCAGATTGTACCAAGAAAAAAGTTAGCCATAATATTATTTCCAGAACGAAAAAATTACTAAATGGATAATCACACCAGAAAATATATTTTAGGATCATACAAACTTGGATGAAAGTGTTTACAATTCTTGAAAAACTCCTCACTTATTTTGAAATTTCAGCTATTTTAAACTTCCAGTCGTGTTTCGTAAAACTCTGTTGTACATTTGAAAAAAAAAAACCTGAAGAGAATCAGTTGAAGATACTGAAAGGTTGAAACTAAGGTTGCGTAATTAAATGATTTTAAAAAAATTAACATTTTTAAGTCTCTACATTATATATTTATCGAGCACTTTTAAATACAACTGTATACTGGTCTAATTTAATTTTGACCAATAACTGATTAACTATAATTATGTATATAACACATCACCCAATAAATCCCGGGCCTAACTAATAAAACAACTTTTGAGCAAAATTCGACTTCATTCATCAACATAGTCTCTTTCTAGGGTGATACACTGATTCCAATGCTTCTCTAACAATTCGACGCCTTTTTTGTAGAACGATTTGTCTCAGTTTCCGATATCATTAGAGCCAAATCTCTTTCCCTGGTGCATTCTTTTGAGGTCTGCAAACAGACAGTAGTCGCTGGAAGACAGATCTAGAGGACAGGATTCGAACCTGAGACCCCTATTACATAGGGGAAGCATACCATTTGATCTGGTACCGTCTTGACCACTCGAATCCTGCTGGATCGCACACATTTTTGTAATAAAAAGTTATCGTAAATAATCAAGCCGGTAGATATAAAATATAAAAATACTGTTTAATTAAAAACAGAATATCTACTTAAATACGAGTATCGGTAAAAATAATGTTCAAAATAATTCATTACAAATTGTCGGTTGCTTTTATAACCAAATTTCGTTAAAATTCGTTAATTTCCGTAACATGTTTATATATATATATATATATATATATATATATATATATATATATATATATATATAAGTAAGTAAATTAAACCTAATGACCCAACAAACCTACCAATGTTTCACCTAAACGGATCTTCAGGGAACACTGAATCGATACGCTGTATTGACCGCTTTTTTGTTATTGATTACTCGTCTCGGGTTTTTTTCTTTGGGTTACATGTTGGTCCGTTTTTTTACAACCATTTTTTCCTTCCACGTATATATGCGGAGGGTTTTTCGGTTTCGGCTATGGTACGGTCCGGCTATTTTACAATGATCGGAATTTCGAACTGAACCCTTTATTTTGTCCACCGGGGCAGATTGTTCTAGTTCCACGTGCCATTCTTCTTCTGGATATCTCAGCTTCAGTTATTTCTCCTTAAATCAAATCTCCAAGTTAGTTTTGTTCCCCTCTGCTGTTGCCAGGTATTGAACTCACAACTCTGGGTCACGTGCTTGGATTACTTTAGCCACAGCAGAGATGATTCATTTTGAAAGAGCATACTGGGTACGAAAAGAGAATGTAACTAAAAAAAATTCCCCCTAGGCTTCAAGACATTTTTTGTAATGAAGCTAAATAAATAATTAAAAATGCAAGGAATTCTTATATTAATATGTTAATAATTTGAATTAAAACAGGCATTAATTTTTGACCGACCCTGATACATAAAACTGTTCCGATGTATGCATATATGTGTGTGTGTTATATTGTATGTATCTATGAAAAAATCTTTATATATATATATATATATATATATATAACTTATTATTTATTACGTGAAGGGCGGAAGTTTTAGGCTGGGTTTCCTTCTAATTATGCAGTATATAAATTATATATAAACGCCTGAAGCTTGCAGATCAGAGTGTCTGATGAGGGTGTCTGATGAGGGTGTCTGATGACGTCAATTACATCCTTAGATAACACCCTAATATTTGTATAACGAGTGTGTGTAGGAGGTACGACCGAATTACAGCCGTTGATTTATATCCAGGCTACCTATGGCAGAACAATGAAAAGCCAGATACGACTGCGAACCATTGCGTGTGAGCTCAATACTAACGTAGCCTTGTACCAGACTAAGTTAATTCTCGCACATCTTTTGCAAAATTATTGAAATCTCTTTACCAAAAACATAGGATCACTATTTGCTACATCCAACTTAACATGTTTAAATATATAAATATGTAAAGTTCAAAGTTTGTTGCCTGCTAGAAGACTGCTAATTAACTGAACGCACACACACACACACACACACACATTCATATATATATATATATATATATATATATATATAGAGAGAGAGAGAGAGAGAGAGAGAGAGATTCCCGTCGTTTTTAATGTATGAGGGTCAACTGACTGTTCTTAGAACCAACAGCCAGACTACATGCATATATCATTTGATTAAGAAAACGACCAAAGTTTTGAATTCAATGTTGCTCTTATCCTAGGCCGGTAGCTACCCAAGGGTATAGAACAGTCTGTCCTGCTATATACCCATAGCTAAGAGAAGTAGAGATGGATTCTGATCTTTGCTAAGAACATAAGCGATCCATTACTCCACCGTACCCTTTTCTCTCTCTCTTTCTCTCTCCCTTTCTTTCTCTCTCTCTCTCTCTCTCTCTCTCTATATATATATATATATATATATATATTTTTTTTTTTTTTGACGGTACAAAATCGTATAATGGAATTGAAGACAAGAAATGTTTTACTATAATAGGCCATGATAAATTTTAAAACAAAAAACTGGTCAACCGAATGAACGTAATAAAACGCAAAGGGAAAAATAAGAATAAAAATTTTTATTTTTTGCTTTCCGTTCAGGCTCGATTACCGAAGTTAATCAACGTTGAGCCTGGTCAGTACTTAGATGGGTGACCGCTTGGGAATGCCATGTGCTGTAAGCGTTTAGTGACGAATGTACGTTGTGGTGCAGTGGATATTGGCTCGGAAAGAGAAATCGGTGAGCCGGGGTCGAATTCCAGTTAAATACCCTGCATTCACTTAAGCACTGGTACCCTTGGGAAAGGTATTAATCTGTCCCTTCCCTCCAGTTATGGTTTAAATAACAGGGTAGGACTTGGGGACCCTGTCCTTAAAAAAAAATAAATCCCAATGAATCTTGATACTCGAAAAGAAGAAAGTATTACTAGACACAAAAACAGATATAAACAAGAATAAATTGTTGAAAGAAGAAAAAGGTATTACCAGCAATAAATAAAAATTTAGTTGGCAATATATGATCCGCCGAGGTTGATATGCCATAAAATAAAACAACCTTTCCTATCATTCATGTCATCTATGACAGATTTTCATTTCGTAATTTTTTCCCGTTTACAATTCTGATGAGAGGGGACGAAACCGGTCGACTAGTGTTTTTGTTTTAAAATTTATCATGCACTATTAAAGTAAAAAATTTCTTGTTTTTAACTCCGTGTATATATATATATATATATATATATATATATATATACGTTCGAGCAAAGACAGGTATCATATAAATGCGTTTTTATTGTTCATGTGTCTTGTATTTTGCTGAGTTCTTGATAAATTCCTAAGAACGAGTAATATTATTGGACTAAACATGGCGTCACGGCTTGACCAACTTTCCCACCACCGTATTTTTAGCTTGCTTGTGTCGTTGCTGGATGTGCGTTGTGGTGAATTGGATATCGGCTCGGAACGAGAAATCGGGGAGCCGAGTTCGAATTCCAGCTGAATTGCCTTCACTTACGCGCAAATACCCTTGGGAAAGGTATTAATCCATCTATTCCTTCCAGTTATGGGTTAAATAACAGGACAGATTGGGTTCTATAGCCTTGGTCGGCAACCAGTCTACCGCAGAAAGCAATGATAATCTTCTTTCGAGACATGATCGCCCAAGCGTGTATCACGTATGGCACTTAACTGACTGACTGTGTCTTTGCTATAAATGCTTATCTGGTAGTTGCTCGGTTGAACTCATCGCTAGACTTTATGAATTTAAACAAATTTAAACAAAGTACTCGATTGGCGGCAAGGTCTCATCAATTCACTGGTGAATTAGCTCGTTGTAAACGTAAGTTCGATATTAACAGTTTCTCGCCTTGGAACTGTGGAACTCTCTTCCGGTTCTATGATTTCCAGTCAACTTTGATGTTCAAAACTTTAAATGCAATTAAGTCAAAACCACCAAGTTTTTATTTTGTTTATTTCATACCATTCAAGGCTGTAAAGTAACTAATGCAAAATGGATTACTGTGTGTGAAAGAATGAGAGAGAAACAAACAAACAAAAACGAAACATTAATAAGTAGCGTGAACAATAGAATGGTAATCAAAATAACGATTGAGAATTTTTTAACATAAGAGTGATAATTTACATATCCTGTTTTTTTTCTTTTTAGATAACTATCTTTGGGCATGTACAATGTTTTTAAATGGACGATTATTTTGCTGAGTAAAAAAAGAAGTAAATATATATCCGCAGGCCCTTACAAATGGAATTATGGCAAAAAGCCTGATTTAAAGTGGAACGCTTGAGATACTAGAATTTAAGCACAACCTTTCACTTTGCTGGCGGCACTGACAAATACATTAAGTAAACAAGGAATAAACGAAAATAACCAATGTTGACATTTTAATATTTATATTTTGAAAATCTAATAATTATAAACAATTGTGTTATAACATGTCGTGTATGAACTAATCGAAAAAACATTAAATAGGAGTAGAAAAAGTTTGCATATTGTCCGATTAACTGTCCTTCCCAGTCTTTTGAACAGAAGTAGAGGTTTATCCTCTTTTTTTCTGTTTATAACGATATCCGATTCCCTCTAAAGTATTTTCTTTCTTTCTCACTTCTGGTGGCCCTTTGCATCATATTATCACCTTGTTTGATGTGGTACCTCTTATACTGTATCCATTTACTTTGAGTGGCTCTTGAGCCTTGTACAGAATTGCCATTGTTGTAAAAATAAATTGGTCCAATTTAGGGAATTTCTGCTACTTATAGTAATTTCCTAATTTTACAACATATGCGAACCTTCCAAAATTCTATTGCGTAGTACAAGAAATGGAATGGACATAGACTGGACAACGCCTAGTATTATTATCAGTATAATGTATTCACATTTTACTAGTATATTGGATTTGCATTTTAAATGCTCTTCGTTGTGATGAAAGATTTAATGCTAATTGTTATATATATATATATATATATATATATATATATATATATATATATAAGAAAAATTAAGGCAGACACGTTATTTCATGTTGAATCGGTTGAATCGGGAATATCGGCCTACTTCAGGCGAACCATCATCAGCTTCCGTCTTTATTTTACAAAGTATTTTACACGAATGAGATTCAAAGAAAAACGAATAGAAATAATGGTCGCTCCCTTAAAAGAGAAAATTTAAGAAAAAATACATCAGTTCGGCGAACACATACACACATTCATATATGTTTAAAGCTCTCTTAGAGAGTTATCCTACCACTGTATGTAAAGGATACTCCTTTGGATTCTTCTATACCCACACTGCATGCTGATATATATATATATATATATATATATATATATATATATATATATATAATGATAGCTTCGATTTTATAGTATTTAGTAATATTTGTCTTGTCGATAACAGTTGTATTTTTGGAGTTTGCGATGGTAATAGGAATGGTAATACTAGCCTTTTCCTTATAAGGAAACATTCAGCTTTCATTGACGGTGTTATTGGTTGAAATTTATAAAACTTTCTCTGAAAACATTTTTTTATCAGGAAAATAGGTTTCTCAAGTCCAGTTGCTAACGATGTTTTTTTCACTATAAATGGAGAGCTGTATCTTTAATTTTGTTTGGGGTAATGTGGAACGCCACCATATTCATTACGTCATTATTCTCTGCTCGAATTAAATGTAAGGACATCCATTGGACTTTACATTATTCAGAAATTTTAATCTTATATTTTCATTTTTTTTTTTCTTTTTAGCGTTTATATATTTTACCTAAGTTGTGGTTCATTCGAGCGAAAGGGGACTATTTTGTTAGCTCTGAATTCATTGCATTCACTTACGCGCAAATACCCTTGGGAAAGGTATTAATCCGTCTATTCCTTCCAGTTATGGGTTAAATAACAGGACAGATTGGGTTCTATAGCCTTGGTCGGCAACCAGTCTACCGCAGAAAGCAATGGCAACCTACTGCGGGATAATCTTCTGTCCAGTCAGTCATGTCTCTTTCGAGACATGATCGCCCGAGCGTATTTCAAGTATGGCACTTAACTGACTGACTGAAATAGAAAATCAGCCTCGCCTTCAAATCAATTGACGATCAAAGAGAAAGAGTTGCTTTTGAAGGCCCGTCAGAAATTACAATTTCATTTGATCTGGACTTAAAACAGCTTTTGGTGAAAGCGTGCGAGTTGAAGAAAATAAATAATTAAAATGAAGAATTCTTTGACTAGCGAGTGAAGTTTAGTAAGGTCATTAATAAGACGGGCCCACGGGGGGTACTCCAAGACATTCCGATGTGTCACATGGGAGAGAAGAGGTGCCACCATCTGTTTGCCAAATATTGTCTGGAATGTTATTTGGGATTGTATTCACTTACGCGCAAATACTCTTGGGAAAGGTATTAATCCGTCTCTTCCTTCCAGTTATGGGTTAAATAGCAGGACAGATTGGGTTCTATAGCCTTGGTCGGCAACCAGTTTACCGCATAAAGCAATGGCAACCTACTGCGGGATAATCTTCTGCCCAGTCAGTCATGTTTCTTTCGAGACATGATCGCCCAAGCGTGTATCACGTATGGCACTTAACTGACTGTGTTAAAAGTTTTGTCACGTTACATTAAACGATAAGTAAATACGTCATTCACTTGTTTAATTTTTTTTTTTTTTTTGGCCAGTGACATTATAAGGCCAGTCTTCGAGAAATTAATAAAATAGCTATGTATTTTTTATAGAACTTATTGCTTTTTTCACATCACCTCAAATTTCTCTCTTTATGCTAAATCCATCCAACACGAAAGAAACCTACGAGTAGAATATTCCGTTCACAAACAAATTCCTTTTTTTTTTGCTTTATTTTTTGTTTGTTTCGTTTTTTCTGTTTCTTTTTTTTTTTTTTTTTGTTTTTTGTCTATATTTCTGAGAGGAGGTATTATAGGGTTATTATCTCCAAGTGGATAAAACATAGCCCAGTAGATAAATGAGTTAATTGAAGTACTTGATTTAAACCGCTGTGACTTCAATACCTGGCCCCAGCAGAGGTGAATAAAATCTTGCTAGGATAGTTTAATTACTAAAGGGAAATAAATGAAACTGACATATCAAGAAAAGGTATGACACGTAGAACTAGAATAATCTACCCTGGTAGATGAAATAAAAGGTTCAGTTTAAAATTCCAACATATACCACATGAAGAAAGCCGCAATGTACAACGGCCGAAACGTGGTGAATATGACTATAAAGACGAATAAAACAGTCCAAACAACGTAAAAAAGTTCTCATTTTGTTTTCTATTTTTCGTTCATATTCTCTCTCTCTCTCTCTCTCTCTCACTTTCATTTTCTCTTTTTTCTGTCACTCACTCTCTCTCTCTCACTTTCTCTTTATCTCTCTCTTATTCTCTCTTTTTCTATCAGTCGCGCTCGCTCTCATTCTCTCTTTTTCTATCAGTCGCTCTCTCTCTCTCCCACTTTCTCTTTCTCACCTCATTCACTCTTTTTCTATCACTCGCTCTCTTCCTCATTTTCTCTCTCATTTTCTCTTTTTCTATCTCTCTCTCTCTCTCTCTCTCTCTCTCTCTGTCGCTCACTCTCAATTTTTCCAACCAACTCTCTTTGCCAGTACCATCTCATAGCCACTACATATGAATACATTCACTCAATGATCAGTGTTTAAATGTGATGAATTATAAGTACACCAATTGAACTAAATTTCAGTAAGCGACAAGATAACCTATGAGAAAGTATGGTACGTATGTAACCAATTTTAAAATTCAATATTTTTTTTATTATTGAAGAAAAGAAAATTCATAACATTGTCTTTGCATTGGGATTATTTTTTAAATCTTTAAATATTAGCAATGAATTGTTTAAATGTTTTAAACTTTTGTGGTAAATGATAAATTTAAGATATTTATTACACCCATAAAGTGATAAATATCGACCAATTATATTTTTCATGGCGTTGTCATTGTGTTAATAGTTTGGGTGGGACTGATTACAACAGAATAAGTTTGTTTTTTTTGTTTTTTTTATCATAAACTTTGTGTCAATCTAACATTCTTTAAATCTAATTGTATTTATTCGTCGACAACAAAGTTGCGGAAACTAAAGTGTTCGTTTTCTGTTGCTCAGTTCTTTATTAAAGCTAATAAAAAGTTTACTCTATGACATTAACATTAGCGCTCCTTATCCAGGACTAGCAGTATAGCCCGACATTGCTCGGGTGTAATGAAAGTTTAAAACTAATCTATGGTCCTGAAGCTCAGACTCTTTGGACGTTGGCAGTAGTTGTTTCCAGTCAAAGCGAAACAAAAGATTGGAAGATGAATGGATGTAAGTCAAATTTTGATTTCCGGTATCGATGTAAAATAGGTTTACCGTCGTTAACTGAATTTTGAAGGCTAAATAAGTCCTCTGAGTAAATGGTATCATGGCTAAGACTAAGAACTACAATTATACCTACATAGAGCAAAACCTAAAGAAAAAACCAAAATAAAATGGCTGAAAACCTGATTTTGATCAGGCTCGATAGGATATCGGGATATCGATTTCCGATATCGAGGAAAATGAGCCGTCTGAGAAGATCTCCGAATGTTTGAGACTAAAAACTATAATTTTACCAAGTTAGAGCAAATTCTGCAGCAAGAACCACGATAAAAGGGCTGAAATCCTGATCTTGATCAGACCTGATCGGATATCGGGGTATCGATTTCCGATATCGGGGGAAATCGGAAAAAACGTACCTCATGACCTGACTGGAAGCCCAAAGAATATTTGTGTGAAGTTTGGTGAGAATCGGATAAAAATTGTGGATTTGAATAAAGGAAATACAGACAGACCCACACCTTTTATATATAGATACTAAAAATTCTATAGACGGAGAGTGTAAGCAACAAGTCTTAAAGAAAATTACAACAAAAAAACATTTATACTGAAAACCAGGAAAAAAGACAGCTGAAATTTCTTTGAATGCATAATGAAAAAGAAGGGGTTAGAAAACTTAACCCTCACGAGACATATTGAGGAGAAAGAGATAAGGGAGGTCAGCGAGTCATTTACCTTGCGAGTTTGTGTGAATGGCAGAGCGGGGCCTTAGCAATGGGCCAAAAACTGCTAAGAGTCACACAAGATAGAAAGTTGTGGAGAGCCATGATTACCAACTTGGAGAGATGAGTTACTAAATGGGAATAACTAAAAGTGACATATCCAAAAAACGCTTGACGCGTGAAACTAGAACAATCTACCCCAGGGTACAAAATAAAGGATTCGGTTCGAACTTCCAATTTATATCACCAGAAGAGGTCCGGAATG
This sequence comes from Ascarosepion bandense, assembly GCA_037127315.1. Lineage (NCBI taxonomy): Eukaryota > Metazoa > Mollusca > Cephalopoda > Sepiida > Sepiidae > Ascarosepion > Ascarosepion bandense. Next base: position 314,582 of record JBBBDQ010000530.1, on the reverse strand, counting down.
TATCATGGTCGAAACGCCGTGAATATGACAATCAAGATGAAAGCAACAGTTCGAACAATGTAAATTGTGTGAATTAAAAACACTAAAGACTTTATGGTTGTTTTAAAATACTAAAGATTTGTTTTCTATGTTTTTTTTTTAATAGGATATGATGGGTTTGTTTTTATAAAAACACTAAAGATTTTATGTTTTTTTTTGTTTTTTTTTGTCCTGCAACAAAGATCACATTTTTCTTTTTAATAATAATGATTTAGTGATTTCTAGTCTTACTAATTAACCTATAGCGAGTGTAAAGAGGTGGTTTGATACCTCGCCCATGTTTATTTGCAAGTAAGTGAATGTAACGATCCCGACGGAAATTGGAACCCGGCTCTCCGATTTCCAGCTGCGAGTCATTATTCATTTCATCAGCCGCACATCCAATCTTACAACATCTAGTATTCCTAAGCAGTAGCCATCTAGGTACTGGCCAGTGGATAAATACTAACCAGTGGATAAAAGTTCCAGTGACTTGACCCAAAGAGTAGTGAGTTCAATACCTGGCCACAGAAGAGGTGAATAAAAACTTGCTTGGGAAGTTGAGTTACTAAAGGAAAATAACTGAAGCTGATAAAACTCAGAAAAGCCATGGCACTGGGAACTAGAACAACGTACCCCAGTAGATGAAAAAAAAAAAGGTTCGGTTTGGTTCGAAATTCTAACGTATATCACCTGAAGACGTCCGGATCGTACAACGACCGAAACGTTGTAAGTATGATAATAAAGATGAGGACAACGGTCCGAACAATGTAAATAGTGTAAATAATTATAATACTTCACCTAACAAATACTGACAGGTCTCTTTTCTAGCTGTCAATGTCCATGTCTTCTTGGGAAATATAGTGGAGTTGTCTTTTTATCGTTTGAAATTGAAAGTCTTCATTTTATTAAACTGGCCATCACACAAAGCTAGAAAATACAGTATACCCTGTTATTTACACATACATTATAGGAGAAAGAGACATGTTCATGCCTTCTCTAAGGTGCGTAAGTGAAAGCAAGAGACTCAGCTGGAATTTGAACTCGGCTTACCGACTTCACTTTATGTGCCAATAACCGTTACGCTATCCGCATATCTATGCAGGATGGAAGATATCATGAATCTCCACAGCTTCCTTTTTTATTATCTATGAATTGCCATGCCTTCTTAGGAAAGATACTGGAGTAGTTTCTCCATACCTTCTCGACAGTTTAGGATTCGGAGTGTAATACTTGATTGCCACCCAAGTCTAAAGAGACCAGTATACACTGTTATTTAACCCAGAGCTGAGAACATAGGATGAGATGAGTTCGTGCCTTCTTCAAGGTACTGTGTGAAAGTAAACGCAAATCCCTAACCTGGAATTTGAACACGGCTAGTCGACTCCCTTTTACTCGACTATATACGTTAAACTACTCGAAAATTATGAGTATCAGTCAGTTAAGTGCCATATGAGATACACACTTCAGCGATCATGTCTCGAAAGTGACATGACTGACTGGGCAGAAGATTTTCCCGCAGTAGGTTGCCATTACTTTCTGCGGTAGACTGGTTGCATCCAAAGCTATAGAACCCAATTTGTCCTCTTATCTAACCCACAGCTGGATGGAAGAGACGGATTAATATCTTTCTCAAGGGTATTTGCGCGTAAGTGAATGCAATGAATTCGACTGGTATTCGAACCCAGCTTTCCGATTTTACGTTGCGAGCCGATATTCACTGCATCACAGCGCACATCCACAACGCACATTTAGAGTATACACGTCCGAAATGAAAGCTATGTAATACCGCATTGTATTTATCTTAAAAATGCGTAAGCGAAAAGTCATGTGCTCTTAGCCTGTTTTTTTTTTTTTTTTTTCTAGTCGCAGTAAAACGAAAAACAGCTTACAAAACCAGATGTGTCAAATTCAGGGTGTTTCGTAAAATGCCATCCCCATCCAAAATGCTTGATGCTTCTGATGACATATTTAATTTATACACAAAATACATAAATGGCTTCTATTTTTATTTTTATTTTGTTTTCTTTTTTCTTTTTTCACCTATCTATGACTTTTTTTCTTGTGCTGAAAACCCTTCCAGTCTACTAATTATCTCCTGCTTTCTATTTTTTTTTAACTCATTTTCGCGTCGACCGCTTTCCCGACAAGCACAAATGGGAGGTGTACAATCTGTGGGACGGTGTATCTCTAGAATCTCGGTCAACACACACCCCCGCAAAATTACCACTCTAACCTTCTTTGTTTTCTTCTTTTTTTTAATAATTCTACTTTGTTATGTTACTTGGGTCTCCAGATTTGCTTCAATGCCACAAAACAGCTGTGTTAATGGTGTCACATTGTCACAGTTAATGCAAAGACAACCAACGCAAAACATAACAAAAGAATAGTAAAATTAAAACAAACTTATGAAACAGAAACATTTCTCTGTATTTTGTTGCACTTATGATTCTCTTTTCAAAACACTGAAAATAAAATAATAATTATTAACTGGAAATATCCGTGAAAATTTCACGGTAATGTATTTATGATACATAATTTTTAAGTTAATGATTGAACAAGGTCCTTGAGAGTTCTGCAATAAAATTCCCCTACGGCGTCGTTAAACATTTGAACTTAACAACTTTAACAAAATATTGCAATAAAAATCTCAATTATGAATGCAGGTCATTATGTAAAGAAGTAAGAGGATACAAATGAAGAGATTTGAAATTGACAAGTTTTTTTTTTCCTTTCACTGAACGAGACTTGAAATATGAGCGAATTATCGACTCTTCGATTTTCTCTCTTCCTCCAAATCTTTCTTTCCGTCTTGTTCTCGTTGAAATCAAACAGCGTCTCTGATATGGCTTTTAAGCGTTTCCCCGACATCAAAACGATGATGATAATGATGATGATCGCAATCAAATGTTGGACTGGAGACTAAAACCAATATTATTGGTGGCTTTAATACTTCCTCTATAGATTCCGGGCAAATGCACAAACTCGAATATATATATATATATATATATATATATATATATATATATATATATATATTAGATCAAATTTCAAGTGGATAGAGACCGACCACGACTGCTAGTTTCATGCCCTTTTGCACAAACATTAGATGTTCGGTGACTCTGGTGTATGAAAACAGGAACCCTTATACTCCCAGGCAAGTGCAAGATTGTAAAGTGTATTCAGTAGGTGCATATCATACACGTACCAACCAAACTCACCTGGGGTGGATGGTAACTTACCCGGTCAAGATAAAAATAGTCGTAAATAACACAGTTGAAAAAAAAAAAACAAAGGAAAAAAAAAACACCAGAAATGGTTTACCGGTGCAACAAAAAATGCTCACTGGAGAACAATAGCACCAAGGTAGATGAGCTTACTGCTTGAAGCAAAATCCCATATATATATATATATATATATATATATATATATATATATCAGTCAACTAAAATTCTGACCTAAAATTACATTGAGCAGGGTTCACCAACCTACGCCACACGTGGCACACCAAATCATTTCCAATGGAACGATTTCTTGATCTAAGAAAGTCTCTTGAAGAGGAAAATTTAGAAAAGTTTGCTGCTGTTCTCAACTGTTGGACATTCCCCCCGAGATCTTTCATCTGTCTAAGAAAATTGTTTTTTCTCTTCTTTCCGCTTTTGGTTAATCTTATTTCCTATTAGCAGTACAGCCCGGCGTTGCTCGGGTATAATGAAAGCTTTAAAACTAATCCATGGTCCTGCAGCTCAGACTCTTTGGACGTTGGCACGAAAGACTAAAAAGCAATAGTTGTTTCCAGTTAAAGCGAAACCGTAGATTGAAAGAAAAATGAATGGATATAAGTCAAATTTTGATTTCCTGGTATCGATATCAAATAAGTTTTTTTTCGTCGTAAACTGAATTTTGAAGGCTAAATAAGTCCTCTGACTAAATGGTATCATGGCTGAGACTAAGAACTACAATTATACATACTTAGAGCCAAACCCGAAGCAAAAACTAAAATAAAAGGGCTGAAAAAATACAGACATACAGGCAGATAAACAGATACACACACAAACTTGCCTTTTATATATATATATATATATATATATATATATATATATATATATATATATATTATCGATTTTCTGCACTATTGTAAGAACTGCAAACTTGAAATTTCTGAATATCTTTTCTTATATCTTTGTCTATGAGTGTATCAAATTTGATTAAAATCGGACCACTCCTTCTATAACTCGATTTTTTCGATTATCGATTTTCGATATATATCGGGGGTACCTCGACACAAAACCTAGCTACGAACACTCACAGACGCTTATAGTACAACTGTGTAAATTTTCAAGAAAATCGGTTCAGCCGTTTCGGAGTCTATAGGGAACGGATACACACACACAGACACACACACACACACACACACACACACACACACACACATAACACACACACAGACAAAATTCCATTTATAAAGAAGTTTAGATGAGCAATTTTTCTCTCACACGAAAGCAGTGTTAAGTCCACAAAGAAGTTGTATAACACCCGAACATTTAGAAAATTGTGTAAAACTCAAAGTAACAAAGTATGTTGCCGATCTGGAACATTTATAATAAAAACTTTTCTTTTAATTTTAAATACTGTTTATTTCTATTAATGTGATTTACATATTTTTGGATATATTACCATATAAAATATATTGTAGAACAGGTATATTGATCTTGACTTGTATAAAAATATGAATGCTGTTGGCACACTGAATTATTTTAAAACACTAAGTCAGTACAAAATTAGCAAGAGTTAGCCGACCCCTGACATAGGGCAACTAAAATTCACACTTAACATACATTTCTGTTAGCAAAAGAGCGGCTACTGAGACTATTGAGAGCAATACTCTGTGCCTCCTTGGCCTCATTTTTTAAACCGACCTGAAGTGGAACGAATATATCGGATCTACAGATGCATCTACTGCTAAGAAGGTTGGGTCTCTGTATTTGGTCAGAAAGTTTTTTTTTCTCGTCAGAATCCATCTTGCCTATTCATAAGTTTACCGTTCGCCTGTGCATTGAATGCCGTTGCCATATCTGGGCGGGAGCTTCTGCTATTCATCTCGAGCTTCTCAATGAAGCCCAAAGAAAGATCTCCTATGTAATCAGTCCTGCCTTGTCAAATCGACTTCAGTCACTTTTTCACTGACGTGACGTGGCTTCCCGCTGTCTTTTCTACAAATATTTTCATGGGAACTGCTCGGACGATCTTTTTCCCTGGTGCCTCGTTCACGTGAATTTATGTGTGCTACTAGAGTGGCATCTATGTCCCATCCTTATACCGTTGAAATAGTTAAATGTAATCTCTACTTCTGCTCGAACAGGTTCTTTTCTCGCACTTCTCGCCTGTGGAATTCTCTTCTGTTTATTTGCTTACCTGATAACTACAATCTCCAAAAATTTAAATGCAATATCAATTGTTATCTTCTATTTTCTTGAATCCAATTGATCTTTTATCCTTTCTTCAATACCCTCTGTATCCAGTATTTTCTCTCACTGTTACCCCCTGCGCACTAGTGGCTGTCTCGCCTTGCTTGGGGTGAAATGATTAAAAAGCAAAAAAGATATCTCTAGTACAGTCAATATTCTCAGACAATAACTTACAAATATTCTTGATTTGTATATTTCTATTTTAATCTTTTGCTTCCAGACATTATGGTGGTTTTCTAAGTGTAGCTAAGATATAGCATGAGACCAAAACTGTGAGGCACCCAATGAGGATCGAAGTCACTATAAAGTCGCAATCGAACTAGTGAGATAATCTTACTAACCATTACACCACGTTGAAATAACCCCTGTTTACGCAGATTATGATGTTGAGTGATATTGATGAAAAGAAAACGTCATCTTTAATTTTAATTGTAAATACAGCGTGACTGCAGAAAAGTGAATGTTTTGCTTTGATTCGGAAAAGGAGACGAAATACTCTCACATCTTTGTCTGGTTCACCGAAAAATGAACTTAAGCGATATTTACTCACATACTTTGGGACAATTCTATACGACTTCATATAGCGACCTACCAGATGTAACATTTTTCATAAACATTCCTAAAACATTTTATTGGGGAAAGAACATAAGGAAGAAATTAATTTACAAATAAACATTCGCTGCATTCTTTTTCATATTCTCTTACATTCTTCATTCTTCCAAGAAAAAGGTCGATGAGTTCTTATTGTCGGTCGCATTTATATATATACTACTAATATATTCACTTGCTTCGTCTTAACTCTCTCACCTAAAACTTGTCTTTTGGGGTATTTTTTATGCTAAAATTCAGTGCTTAAAATAAAGCGGATTGAAGTGTGGAATTATTTTTTGGTAACTAACATTTACTTACCATTTTTGGAAGAAACGTTTCTGATGGTTGTGGCGCTTAGAAATTGATGCGGATTTGCTTTCTTTTTTAGCTTGTGGTACAGTGGATATCGGCTCGGAACGAGAAGCCGGGGAGCCGAGTTCGAATTCCAGTTGAATCCATTGTATTCACTTAGCCCAAATCCCCTTTGGGAAATGTATTAATCCGTCTCTTCCTTCCAGTTATGGGTTAAATAGCAGGACAGATTGGGTTCTATAGCCTTGGTCGGCAACCAGTCTACCGCAGAAAGCAATGGCAACCTACTGCGGGATAATCTTCTGCCCAGTCAGTCATGTCTTTTTCGAGACATGATCGCCCAAGCGTGTATCACGTATGGCACTTAACTGACTGACAACAGAATACATATACCACATGATTGTTGGTTGCTTGCTTTGTTTTTATGACATATCAACCTCGGCGGGTCATTTATTGCCAACTAAATTTTATTTATTTATTGCTTGTAATACCTTTTTCTTTCAACAATTTATTGTTGTTTTTATATAAGTTTTGTGTCTAATAATACATTTTCTTTTCGATTGCTATGTGATGTCAGTTCTTCAATACGGCAGTGAGTGCTGGACAATATCATCGAAAATGAGGACAAAACTGGAAGCAGCGGAAATATGGTTCTACAGAAGGATGCTGCGGATATCGTGGACTGAACACGCAAGCAACGATGAGGTGTTGGAAAGAATGGCAACCAAAAGGAAATTAATACCGAGCATCAGGAAGAGACAACTGAAGTTCCTGGGACACGCAATGAGGAAGGAGAGCTTGGAGAACCTGATACTGACTGGCCAGGTAGAGGGAAAGAGAGACAGAGGAAGACAGTGGATAACATATTTGCAGGGCCTGGTCGGGTGGATGACGGAAAGGGGGCTTCCAGGAGTAACAGGAACAAGCATACTAAGGGCCACAAGGGATAGGGAGACGTGGAGGGCTATGATCGCCTACGTCCTGAAGGGACAGGACGCATAGAAGAAGAAGAAGATCAAGATTCATTGGGATTTAACTCTGTTATTTAACCCATAACTGGACGAAAGGGACGCATTAATACCTTTCCCAAGGGTACCAGTGCTTAAGTGAATGCAGGGTATTCAACTGGAATTCGAACTCGGCTCACCGATTTCTTTTTCCGAGCCGATATCCACTGCACCACAACGCACATCCGGCACTAAACGCTTACAGCACCTGGTATTTCCAAGCGGTCACCCACCTAAGTACTGACTACACCACATAAGGTGGGCCCCTGAACGTGGTCTAATGGTTAGCAAGGTTGTCTCACTAGAACCTATTACAACGAGTAGTGAGTTCGATCCTCACTGGGTATCCCATACTTTCGGCCTTGTGCCGCATCTAAGCTGCACTTAGATAATCGGGGCACCTCGAGGTGGTGTAATGAATAGCAAGCTTTTCTAGCTAGTATCATTACAATTGAATATTGAGTTCAAGCCTCACTGGGTGCCCCATACTTTCGTCCTTGTGCTACATCTAGCTGCGCTTAGCAAATCTCAATACACGACAGAAGGCTACCAACGCGACGATAAGACGAAGAGTATCTTCTTAAAAACACGCTGAAACTGTTTTAGTAACACTGAAACTGAATCCTAAAAGCTTTCATTGATGGGGGATGAAACAATTTCATGTACATTATATTCTCTGTGTGAATTTCGAGTATGAAGAGTTATCATTATTTATATCATTTTCTCTCTTGTTGTCATCTTTGTTTTTACTATCACAACATTTAAGCGTCCTGCTATCACCAGATGTTCGTCGATCCATCTTTTATTCAATCTACGAGTGGAGATTGTCCTCATTCTACACGTGCTTGTCTAGGGATATTCCGTCTTGTTCTTATTTAGAGCTGCTCAATTATGACTGACCATGCTTCCACTGAATCTTAGTCTGCACTACCCAGCACAGAGACTGAACTCACAATTATTACATCCGCATTTTCACAAATCAACGCTTTAATGCACTAGTGCTTAACTAAAATAAGAACAAAATAAGTTATACTTAGACATGAACAGTGAAAGGAGAATGAAAACAATCTATCCAGATTAAATAAAGGCTTCTCTTCAATATTCCCTGAAGATAGTCAATAGTTCGAATGTAAATAATGAATGACAATTTATCCCTATAGATTAAACAAAGGATTCTGTTCAAAATTTTTCTTAAGGTAGTCAATAGTCCGAATGTAGATAATGAAAGACAATCTACCCCAATAGATTAAATAAAAGATTCTGTTCAATATTCCCTGAAGATAGTCAATAGTCCGAATGTAGATAATGAATGACAATTTACCCCTATAGATTAAATAAAGGCTTATGTTCAATATTCCCTGAAGATAGTCAATAGTTCGAATGTAAATAATGAATGACAATCTACCCCTATAGATTAAACAAAGGATTCTGTTCAATATTCCCTGAAGATAGTCAATAGTCCGAATGTAAATAATGAATGACAATTTACCACTGTAGATTAAATAAAAGATTCTGTTCAATATTCCCTGAAGATAGTCAATACTCCGAATGTAGATAATGAATGACAATTTATCCCTATAGATTAAACAAAGGATTCTGTTCAAAATTTTTCTTAAGGTAGTCAATAGTCCGAATGTAGATAATGAAAGACAATCTACCCCTATAGATTAAATAAAAGATTCTGTTCAATATTCCCTTAAGATAGTCAATAGTCCGAATGTAGATAATGAATGACAATTTACCCCTATAGATTAAATAAAGGCTTATGTTCAATATTCCCTGAAGATAGTCAATAGTCCGAATGTAGAAAATGAATGACAATTTACCCCTATAGATTAAAGAAAGGCTTATGTTCAATATTCCCTGAAGATAGTCAATAGTTCGAATGTAAATAATGAATGACAATTTATCCCTATAGATTAAACAAAGGATTCTGTTCAAAATTTTTCTTAAGGTAGTCAATAGTCCGAATGTAGATAATGAAAGACAATCTACCCCTATAGATTAAATAAAAGATTCTGTTCAATATTCCCTGAAGATAGTCAATAGTCCGAATGTAGATAATGAATGACAATTTACCCCTATAGATTAAATAAAGGCTTATGTTCAATATTCCCTGAAGATAGTCAATAGTTCGAATGTAAATAATGAATGACAATCTACCCCTATAGATTAAACAAAGGATTCTGTTCAATATTCCCTGAAGATAGTCAATAGTCCGAATGTAGATAATGAATGACAATTTACCCCTATAGATTAAATAAAGGCTTATGTTCAATATTCCCTGAAGATAGTCAATAGTCCGAATGTAAATAATGAATGACAATTTACCCCTGTAGATTAAATAAAGGATTCTGTTCAAAATTCCCTGAAGATAATCAATAGTCCGAATGTAAATAATGAATTCCGTTCTTCTTCCCATCCCAAAGTCAACCTGAACACACGCAAAAAAAAAAAGCAAAAACAACAGATGGTAACTTGATTTAAAAAAGAGTCTTGAATGTACAGACAAGTTAAGATTACAGGTAAACTAAATGTTATATCATTTCATGGGTCATTTTGATAAGTTTGCACTAGAACATTCTGTAAATCTTATCCCTACCCCCGGCGCCAAAAATGTAACATCTTCAATCTGAAATGCTTTATGTTGCAGCGTGACAAATCGGGCCAATTCTCAACGTCATTAAATTCTGAATTTCGCCACATGCGACGGGGGGGGGGGGTCATGTTAAATTGCTACTAGGAAAGTTGTTTCACTGTGCTGTGCTTGAGAATTTTTTTCGCCAGCAACTATGGTGCATGTTTATAAAAATCTACCATTAGTCCATGCATTGAATATTGCCGCCATATCGAGTCTGGTGCACCTGATATATATCGAGATTCTTAATAAAATCCAAAGAAAGACGTATAATGCTATCGGTCTTGACCTAGCATCTCGACTACCGTCACTCTCCTCACGCCGAAACGTGGCTTCCCTCTGTTTTTAATTTTTTTTTTTTTTGTTCTATGTTTCTAAATTTCTATTTGCTTTACTTCTTGCTGTCTTGCTGTATGAATTTAAACGTAGAATTAGACTGATAACTATATGTACTCGTTTTACTGTTGAAATAGGTAGGTGTAACCGTATGCTCTACTCTAACAGTTTCTTTTCTCTCACTTGTCATTTGTTGAAAACCTACGATTTTCAAAAGTTTAAGTGCAACATGAATTACTTTCTTCTATCTTTCTGAACCTGTTCGTTTATTATCTCTTCTCGTCACTCACGTTTTCTCATTTTGTTTCACTCACAGTAACTTTTTGCGGCTCAGTGACATTATCGCCTTGCTTGGAGTGAAACGTTAAAAAATAGCTAGGCCAATTGGAACAACAAACGAGAAGAAAGTCAATTCAAAACTTTCCAATATTGCCTAATCTGACAACGATGAATGGCATGATCGCAACGTCAAACTTATAATGCCGGCAAATGCAGAACTTTTATGTAAGCAACAAGATATACTTTATACAAATCTAAAATTATTTATAAATGGAACTTTGTCTGTGTGTGTGTGTGTGTGTGTGTGTGTGTGTGTGTGTGTGTGTGTGTCTGTGTGTGTCCGTTACCTATAGAGTCCGAAACGGCTGAACCGATTTTCTTGAAAATTTACACAGTTGTACTATAAGCGTCTGTGAGTGTTCTTAGCTAGGTTTTGTGTCGAGGTACACCCGATATATATCGAAAATCGATAATCGAAAAAATCGAGTTATAGAAGGAGTGGTCCGATTTTAATCAAATTTGATACACGCATAGACAAAGATATAAGAAACGATATTCAGAAATTTCAAGGTTGCAGTTCTTACAATAGTGCAGAAAATCCATAATATATATATATATATATATATATATATATATATATATATATATATATATAAAGGGCAAGATGTTTGTGTGTGTATCTGTTTATCTGCCTGTATGTCTGTATTTTTTCAGCCCTTTTATTTTAGCTTTTGCTTCGAGTTTAGCTCTAAGTAGGCATAATTGTAGTTCTTAGTCTCAGCCATGATGCCATTTACTCAGAGGACTTATTTAGCCTTCAAGGTTCAGTTTACGACGAAAAAACTTATTTGATATCGATACCAGGAAATCAAAATTTGACTTATATCCATGCATTTTTCTTTCAGTCTACGGTTTCGCTTTAACTAGAAACAACTATTGCTTTTTAGTCTTTCGTGCCAATGTCCAAAGAGTCTGAGCTCCAGGACCATGGATTAGTTTTAAAGCTTCCATTACACCCGAGCAACGCCGGGCTATACTGCTGGTATATATTATAAAAATTTTCTTCTTTTTCTATTTGACTTTACTCTTCAAGACTTGGCGATTATGGGTCTCCACAATTTCCTTCGTTCATTTTTGTCTTTTTGCTACCTCTGCTAAATCCTATTCCGTAATTCATTTACTCAATCTTTCTTGGTAGATTTATGATTTGTTTTCTTCTGTCCACCTTGTTTTCAATCTGTTTCCTGGGTGTCAAATTTTCAACCTCACTTTCCTCAAACTCTCTTTCCTTATAAATTTCAACTATTGCTATTTTGTGTAAACTATAAAGGACCTTTTTTAGTTCAGTTTCTCTAAAACCAAATCGTTTGTCACATGTTCGTTCCATGGTATTCTCAGCATCTCTTCCTAAGACTACATTTCTGTTGCATCAAACCTCTTATTCATCTATACTGGATATTTTCAAGCATTTACTGCCATATAGGAGAACTGATATTACGTAATATTTCATCATTCTTTTCCTTGTTTCTAATGAAACCTTCCTGTTTCTTAATACTTTGCTTAGATTTTAGAGAGGATCTTTCGCTATCCCAATGCATCTTTGGTTGTCAGTGTCGCACTTTTCATCCTCTGTTAAAACACTTTCCAGATATTTAAATTGCTGAACTTTGATATCTCTAATTTGTAGTTTGCCTGTTAGGTTGTTCCTTTTGTTAATAGCCATGAATTCTTTCTTTTTGCAATTAATGCTTAGTCAATTCTTCTCGCTTACATTCACTATCTTCTGTTTTTGTAGTTTCTTTTCTGTGTTTGCTATCATACTGTGTCATCTGCATATGTTAAGTTGCTAAAATTATAACTGCCAATACTGAATCCTAATGGAACTTCAAATTCTCTCAGAATCGCCTCACTATATAGGTTAAAATTCTGTCTTAGACTTCTTTACAACCAACCTAAGTGTGCATTACTGATTTAAATTTATATAAAAGTTAAAGCATAACAGGAACATAACGAAAGTAAGATAACAAATAATTTTTTTTTCTTCTTTTAAATATGGAAATAAGGATTGGTAAATTACTACAGTCTAGAAAGTAAAATATTTGTCTTGCTTGAAAATAAATGATACATAGCCATCAACGACTAAATAACTGAAATGATAATCGCTGTATATATACATGAGTATGTTAATGAGATGAAACCTTACAGATATGAGTGAATATCTGCATGTATTTAAGTGTATATGTTACTGAAGCTGTCGGCGCTTTTTTTCCGTAATATGAACAAGCACATGCATTGCCCATTAGTATATATATGTATGTGTGTGTGTGTGCGCGCACGCGCGTGTGTGTATGTATCTGTGTGTGTGGAATGGCATGGTTTAGTATAGCATGAGTCTGCATACCAAAAACGTGTCGCAGTTAATGTCATTGAAAGATCGCGTAACAGGGATCAAATGTAATGAAGATATTTTTATATGCACACAAAAAAGACAAAAACATGTTTAACTAGCAGAGTAAGAAATCAGGTCAACAGGCAACAAAAGAAAAGAAAAAAATACTATTTTCAAATAACAAAGAATGAGAACCTCCAAAGGCCGATATGATAAGAGGGTAATCAGCAAAACTGGCAGGGCGGAACATAGCGTAATGCCTTAATATATATATATATATATATATATATATATATATATATATATATATATATATATATATATATATATATATATATATATATATATATGTGTGTGTGTGTGTGTGTGTGTGTGTGTGTGTTGTGGTGCAGTGGATATCGGCTCGGAACGAGATAATCGGGGAGCCGAGTTCGAATTCCAGTTGAATTGATTGCATTCACTTACGCGCAAACACCCTAGGGAAAGCTACTAATCCGTCTCTTCCCTCCAGTTATGGGCTAAATAACAGGACGGATTGGGTTCTATAGCCTTGGCTGGCAACCAGTCTACTACAGAAAGCAATGGCAACCTACTGCGGGATAATCTTCTGTCCAGTCAGTAATGTCTCTTTCGAGACCTGATCGCCCAAGCGTGTTTTACCTATGACACTTAACTAACTGATATATATATATATATATATATATATATATATATATATATATATATATTAATTGATTTCACTCCATGCAAGGCAGTAAAGCCACTAAGATGCAACGGCTTACCGAGCATGGAAGAATTAGAAAATAAAAGCATTGTTAAAGAGTGAGAACAAAAGAAGAGTAATCAGAACAGAAGAAAGCGATTGACATTGCATTAAAATTTTTTGCATATTAAAATTAGTTGGAAAGCATAGAGCCGGAATGGAGTTCCACGAGAAATAAGTCTGAGAAAAGTAACTGTTAGCATAGAATTTACGGCTATATATAGCCAGCTCAACTGTTTAGATCTCGACGCCAGTCTAGTACTCCGCTTAAATTCAAAAAGTCTAGGTAACATAGCGAAGACCTTATCCGAACAACTACCATGAAAGTATTGATAGGAAAGATACAGGTTGTAGGGATTAAATAAAAATACAACATAAAATAAGAACTACGAAATAAAATAAAAATACAAGATAAAATAAAAGTACGAAATAAAATAAACATAAAAATCTCCCAGGAGTCCTCTGACAGGAAAGACCATTGACGCATACGCAAAAAGAGAGGCCTCCTGGTGCCAAAAATAAACTCGATCTCTTTCTCTGTTGGACTTTGAATGGTAAAGACGTGCTAAACTGTTCGGGAAGGAATTTCTCCAACAAGAGGTCGTTGGAACCAAAAAAAATAAAATCAGAGTCCAAACTTGTCCCTCTAGTGTCTCAGTATCTTTCCTTTCCTCTTTGCCCATTTATTTAATCGGCGAAAGCCATTCAACAAGTTTTGGATGTTTATGCGAAAGAACCAACCCAGCAGTAATGGCCATAACATTCCATAAGGAAAGCAACCTTACGGTGGAGGAAAAGTGACTGAGGCCGAGCTGCCAGATCGGGATCGATAATATTTCTGATTCTTCTTTGGATTATGCTAAAGCTTACTTTATACAAGAACGAAGAACCACTCAAACTAGAAGGGTTACTGTATAGTATTGTATGAGCGTAAGAAAATATAAGATGTGCATTTCATGAGGCTATGTAGGTAATATAATGGTCTTAGAATGGAAGAGGTTTTCTAAGCGTAACTTAGTTACGGCACAAGACCGAACGTATGGGGCACTCAGTGAGGATTGAACTCACTATCAATTCGTAATTTATCTAGCAAGATAAGCTTGCTAAACAAGACACCAGATCAAAGTGATGTCATTTTGTTTATGATCATATTGCCCCAAGCAAGGCATTTTACTGCCACTGTTCTGCAGGGGGTTACATAAGAGAAATGTTATGAGAAAGAGTGACATGTTATAGAGACTGTCAGGAGGTGGGTAAGGGAAGGATGAGAATACTGATGAGAGTGGAGTGTACGAAGAAAGGAGCATATGAGAGAGGTTAGTGAGATAGGAGATGACTATTGACTTTACATTTAAATCCTTGGAGATTGTAGCTGTTTGGGAAGCAAGTAAACGGAAGGGAATTCCACATGCGGAAAGTGTGAGAAAAGAAGCTACCGGAGTAGAAAATGCGTTTACGTTTTATTGGTTTCACAGTAAAAGGGTGAGACCTAGTTAATAATCTTGTGGCTCGAGTAAATTCTTATATAGGGGCACTAGTGAGCTAAGTTCATCGGAGCAGAAGCCGTGAAAATATTTGTAGAAGAGACACAGGGAAGCCACATTGCGCCGATGAGAAAGTGACTGTATCTGGGCTGCCAAGTCGGGATCGATCACATTAAAGATTCTCCGTTGGATTTTGTCAAGGACACATAGGTTGATAGCAGGGACACCCAACCAGATATGACAGCAGTATTCAATGCACGGGCGGATGGTAGATCTATATGTGTGCAGGATTGTTTCAGAAGGGAAAATCGTACTGGCCCTACACAGAGAACCGACCTTCTTAGCAGTAGATTTAGTTATGGATTCTATGTAGTCATTTCACTTGAGGTCTGTTGTGAGAGTTAACCTGAGGAGGCGCAGTGTTTTGCTTTCAGGGACACTAGCTTGATCCAAGCTAATTGGGTGGGGAGGAGCGATTGTCTTGATAGTTAATAGATAGCAGTTTCGTTTTGGAAGCATTAAAATTCACGAGCCATTTTTTACCTCAGTCTACCAGAGATTGGATGTCCTTTTAAAGCTTGGCAGTGAGGTTTGCCTTGTCAAATGTAATTATGGTTAGTCAATATTGTAGTGATCGAGAAAGCATCCTACTGGAAGTCTGTTCTACAAAGCAGTAAATGAAAGAAGTTTTGCGAATAAATTTACTTCTTAAATGAATCGACCTTAGTCGGGATCACCGAGTCAATGCGAACGATCTTTTCTTTAGCTGCACAGTAAGTGCTTCGCCAGGTGTGGATATAGTTTTGAATTCAGAGCTTGCCTTCTCCTAGACTGGTTTCCATCCAAGGCTATAGAACCCAGTCTGCCCTACTGTTTACTCATAGTTTGGGAGAAAGATCTGGATTCATACCTTTCCCAAGATTATTTGCACGTAAGTGATAGCAAAACTTAGCATTTTATACCCAGTAAACAGAAGCTATTTTCTTTGAAATTTCGTCCTTCCTCAAAGAGGACTTCTCTTTTTATTTGGTTATTTCCGGAAAAATGCTTATTCTTTTTGCGATACCATGTAATCTAAGGAGGACAGACAGACGAAAACGCAGAAAGCCATGATCGCCTACGTCCTTAAGGGACAGGGCACATAGAAGAACAAGTGAATGCTGAAATCCGAACTCGATTCTCCAATTCCTCAATTCATTACGCTACCGTGCCTCTTCCTTACTAATGGAATACGAAGGTAATGAGAATGATTTATCCAGCTGCGAAGGTCAGGGCGAGTGGAAGCAAGGAATGTAGGTTGTCAGAATACGTACTTTAAGAATAGCTAGATGCCAGCAACGTTTCGTCTGTGGGAAATGAGTTGTAGAGTAGAAAATAAACAAGACCTCAGAAACCCCTTTTGAACTCTATCAAGACATGTAAGTAAGGAATGGGAAGCTTCAGCCCAGATATTACAGTAATACTACATTTTTAGCCTGATTTGGATCATGAAAAGTACAGCAGATGGCGTCAGAAACCTATAGACTCCGAAACGGCGGAACCGATTTTCTTGAAAATTTACACAGTTGTACTATCAGCGTCTGCGAGTGTTCTTAGCTAGGTTTTGTGACGAGGTACTGGCGATAAATATCGAAAATTGATAATCGAAAAAATCGGGTTATAGAAGGAGTGGTCTGATTTTAATCAGATTTCATACACTCATAGACAAAGACATAAGAAACGATATTCAGAAGTTTCAAGGTTGCAGTTCTTTCAATAGTGCAGAAAATCGATGATATATATATATATAAGGCAAGATGTTTGTGTGTGTGTGTCTGTTTATCTACCTGTATGTTTGTATTTTTCCCAGCCCTTTTATTTTAGTTTTTGCTTCTAAGTAGGTATAATTGTAGTTCTTAGTCTCAGCCATGATACCATTTACTCAGAGAACTTATTTAGCCTTCAAAATTCGGTTTACGACGAAAAAACTTATTTGATATCGATACTAGGAAATCAAAATTTGACTTACATCCATTCATTTTTCTTTCAGTCTATGGTTTCGCTTTAACTGAAAACAATTATTGCTTTTTAGTCTTTCGTGCCAACGTCCAAAGAGTCTGAGCTCCAGGACCATGGATTAGTTTTAAAGCTTTCATTACACCCGAGCAACGCCGGGCTATACTGCTAGTATATATAAAAAAAGGCAAGATGTTTGTGTGTGTGTCTGTTTATCTGCCTGTATGTCTGTATTTTTTCAGCCCTTTTATTTTAGTTTTTGCTTCAGGTTTGGCTCTAAGTAGGTATAATTATAGTTCTTAGTTTCAGCCATGATACCATTTAGTCAGAGAACTTATTTAGCCTTAAAAATTCAGTTTACGACGAAAAAACCTATTTGATATTGATACCAGGAAATCAAAATTTGACTTACATCCATTCATTTTTCTTTCAGTCTACGGTTTCGCTTTAACTGGAAACAACTATTGCTTTTTAGTCTTTCGTGCCAACGACCAAAGAGTCCATGACCATGGATTAGTTTTAAAGCTTTCATTACACCCGAGCAACTCTGGCTATACTGGTAGTTCTTAATAAATAACTGACTAATCTCCTTGCGAATATCACGTCCCTAAAATACCTGTGGAAATTCCATTTCTTCGATAAATATTTGAGCTTAATATCTTTAACATAAATGTAGCAATAGTGTTGTGGACCCAGAATAGGTCCGGAAGAAACTAGAACTCGTGAATTAGTGAAACATATATATTATACGGAAAACAAACACAAGAGTGTTATACATCAGTCTCGTCAGTCTGACTGCCATATATTAGACCAGGGTGACTCAACCCAACTCAACTCCACCCCGAGAGGCATATTCACCCGGTATTCTTAATAATAGGAAGAGTTCGTCATAGTCCAAAAAGGGTAGGTCCCATAACAAATAGAAATCATAATTTTGAATACTGGCTATTATTTAAAGAAGTAAGAGGATACAAATGAAAATATTCAAACTGATAAGGGTTTCCATCTCACTGAAGCAGACGTTAAACATATCAGTGCTTTCGCTTGCTTTTCTTTCTATCTTTCTTTTTTCTTTCTTTCTTTTTTATTATGTATACTTCCTTTTTCTCGCTAAAACCAAACATCGTCTATGAGAAACACGCGTAATTATAATATGGTTACCATTAATTTTTTTTTTAATTATGCTTTAGATAGACACCTAAAGATGGTTGGCGGTACAACGGCTTGTTGTGAGTATAGAACCCAAGGTAAGTATTTAGATTCGAAGATTCTTTCTTTATGTTCCATAACCTGTAGGATCTTGGCTAGATCATGGCTCTTCACACCAGTTTTCCTTTCGTAATTCTTAGTAACGTTTTCTCTTCTTCCTGTCATTTTTATACCTGTTTCGCAGTCCATGTACGCATGCTCGTTATATACATTACTCACTGTTTTCCCTTGATCTCTTCGCAATGTCTTCAGTGTTCAATTCTCCAAGTCTTTTCTTATTACATGTCTCAGAAATTCCATCTGTCTCTTTCTGCTTCTAAGTATTAGTGACCATTTTGTTTCCATTTTTCTTAAAACTACCTCATTGCTCACAAGTTCCGTCCCAGGTATTCTCAGAATTTTCTATAGAAGCACATTACTATTGCCTTTAGTTACCTCATTATCTGTGCTAAAACTGTCTAGCATTTACTGCCATACAGGAAGATTAATATTACATATAAATTGAGAACTCCTTCCAGAAAAAAATGTATTTCGACAGTCCAATGTAATTATGATGCAGTTAAGAAAGAATTTAAAAGTACATGATGTTTTTGTTAGGTCCAAATGGGCAAAATGATTAAATATTTCAGGAATATATGTTCTTTCATGAAAACTCTTTTTCAATGTTTCACCTTGTATTCAAAAGCGCATCTCTAGTGAAGTAACCAATACAAAACGCTGATATTGTTTCAATCAACACAAAAGAAAGCTCATGGTTTGGCGAGACGAAAATAATAATAATAAGCAAGAAAAATAAAGGAATTAAAACAAATAAAACTGGAAACTAAAAAGAAGGAAAATGTACAACAACATCATATGAGATTTATTTAAAGTTTGTGAAATATTTTAAGTCCAACCAAAAGGTTTTATCTTGGTTGTCAGTCAATGTGTTAAAGCCAAAAGATATTGTTTTATTGTAAATATAATTTTTTGGTGGGGGTAGATTATGATTTTTCCATATACAAATCTAACTCTTTAATCTAAAGCTAAAGAGAGTAGATGGATTCATACCTTTCCCAAAAGTATTTTCGCATAAGTGAATATAATAAACCCGACTAGAATTTGAACTCGGTTCTCGATTTCTCGCTCTAAGACGCTTCAAATTACAGCATAAAGAAAGAAGCTTCGAATCTAAATCGTTACCTTGGGTTCTATACTCACAACAAGCCGTTGTACCGCCAACCTTCTTTAGGTGTCTATCTAAAGCATAATTTTAAAATGGTAACCATAAGGAAAATGAACTACCTAAAATGAAAACATTAAGTGATCTTGAGTGTAGTTAAGAAGAGGCAACTTAGAACTGTTTTCAAAGGAGTCTTTTCTATTTTAATCCATTTAAATGCCAGGTTTAAATATTGAAAATTATATATTTATTCCCAGGGTATTTGACAGACAGTTTACCACTTCGAAAACGTTCACACGCTTCTCTTTCCAAAAAAACGGTAAACGATACTAATCCCTCTCGGCAAACAATGGACTTCCTTTTGTTTTGATTGAAACTATTTCAGTGTACCGCGGAGGACACTTCGGAAGAGGTGGGCATTTGAATCCAGGTAAAGGCCAAATAAAAAAAATGTTTCATGAAAGACTATCTTGAAACCCAAATGTTTTAAACTCATGAAATATTTAGGCATCTTGCCACTTTGTCTCTGACAAAAAATTATGTATGTCTCCAAATGGTGCAACGTTTTAAAATCTACTGAATGAATTTTAAAATCTTTTAAAATCTACTGAATGAATACTTAAGAAATGAATACTTAAGAAATGAATACTTAAGAAATTTTCATTTCTTTCTTCCCTTTATGACAATTATATTGGACTGTCAATACAAAATAAAAAATAACAATTTACCGTTTCTTATGCTTTTCTTTTCGGACCGGCAATAAGCGTTTATGCCGTTTTTTGGGGGGGGGTTGTTTTTTTTTGTTTTTTTTTTGTTTTTACATAATTTTCTAAATTGCTAGTACAGCTATAACTTTATTTATTTTTATTGGATATTTTATGTAATTCGGAGATTTTAGGAAAGTGCTTTTTAATTAACTGAAAAATAGTTGCCCTATTTTGGATTTTACTTCTAAATTAAACGGTGGGTTAAATCAAATTATTTTCGAATTCTAGAATTATTTTTCATTTGTCTATTTAACTGAAGGTTTGTATTCTAATTTGTTTTTATGGCCACTTTTATAATCTTTTTTCCTTTCATCGAAGATTGTTTTGTGGGAGGAATTTTTAGGTAATGTTTGTTCTATTCCTTTAGGGATGTGTTTGATTATGCTAGCAGGATGACTAGATCTAGTAATTACATACTTTAAAGTCGTATTCGTTTTCATATATGGGGAGACACTGTCAGTTTGTAGATTAAAATCTAGAAACACTAGATCTAGCCATCCTTCTATGTTGTTGTTGTTGTTTTCTTTTTTTATATATATAGTGAAAACCTTAATTCAGTTTTAAAAATGCGTGGCTGGTTTATTTTATTTTATTACCCAAAACTTAAACTTAGTTTATATCGACAACATTTCGAATATTTTAACTCTCAGAATTCGTTTATAACGACCACTTTTTAAATATTTATTGAGGCAACTCGAGTTGGCTAAATACAGAAAAAGCTGTTTAGACAATTTTAAATGCTTCCATGTCGACTTAACATACAAACTAGAAAAAATATTATTCCGCTCAAGGCAGTAAAGCCACTAAGACACGAGAGTTTATCGTGTTTGAAAGAATAAGAAAAAAGAGAAAATTTATTAACGAGCAAGAATAATGGAAGACTAATCAAAAATGAAAGGGGGCTCCATAAGCGAGAAGTGTGAGAAAACTTATAAGAAATCTAGAAGCGAGCCACCACCTACCGCGGTTTCACACTACGGATCTTCAGGGTAAGAAGATCCGTAGTGTGAAACCGCGGTAGGTGGTGGCTCGCTTCTAGATTTCTTGTATTCTCGCTCTACTTTCGTACTTTCGTACTTTCGTATCGAGCACTTTACTGTTAAGTTTTTGTCTTGTTTTTTTTCTTCTTTCTAACGGGCACTGGACGTATTGCTCTTGTGCACTGTTTCTTTCTTTTTTCTCCCCCCCCCCCCCCCATTATTTTACCCACGAGTTCTCGCTGGGTTACAAGACGGTGTAAATTACTGTTAGCACTATTTTCGGAGTTTAGTCTGTTATTATTAGTGTTGCCTTACTGTAATTAGGTTCATTACTATATATATATATATATATATATATATATATATATATAGCATATTCAACTGTGAATTGATGAGACATTGCCACCAATGTAGTACTACGCTTGAATTCAAAAAGTCTAGGTACCATATCGAATTGTGTGCGTTGTGGTGCATTGGATATCAGCTCAAAACGATATGAAGATTAAAATGAGATAAGAGTTCAAAATTTCAGCTGTTATTTCCTGGTAGTTACGTTTAGATGTGTTAAAGAACTAAGAACATACCGCCTTTTGTTTGAATTCACCATTTTTCAAGTGAAGAAAACTGCTGGAACACGTAACTGACAAGTATTTCTTGTTGTCCAGGTGTTGCCTTTTAGAGTGAATGTTTAAACATTAAATTGCTCAGAATGACTACTCTTGGTTTTAGCCTTAGATTTCATCAGTAAAGACCGCCTTTTTGCTCAAAAGGATAAACCAACATGAAGACACGAGAATTACTAATAGGAGAAAGACCAAACATTTTTAAGCTGAGAAACGAAGAAAAATCGATCAGCGACATTGGACAAACAGTAGGTATCGCCATCACAATGATTTGGAAGGTCCTGAAAAGTAAATACTCTACTGGTGTACTGAGCAATAGTTATAGACAGGTCAACCATGGAAAACAAGAGTAGTTGATGCGAGAAACATTGTGGGAGTTGCTAGGAAAAACACTAATATAACACTCAGTGATTTACCAACAACCTCCAGTGTGCTGGGGTGTAGGTTTCACAATCCATCATTCTAAGAAGACTTCCGAGCAGAAATATAGAGACCAACCCACAAAACGCAAACCACTCATCAGCAGTAAGAATGGGAAGGCCAGATTGTAATTTGCAAGGAAGTACAGAGATGAGCAGCAAATGTTCTGGAAGAAAGTTTTATGGCCTGATGAGTACCAAGATTAATTTTTGCTTAAGTGATGGAAAGATCAGAGTGTGAAAAAAGAAAGGATCTGCTTCTGATCCAAAGCATACAAACTCATCTGTGAAGCATGTGAGGCAGTGTCTTGGCTTTGGCTTGCATGGTTGCTTCTAGAACAGTCTCATTCATATTTATTGATGATTTAACTCATTATGCCCGCAGTAGAATTAAATCAGAAGTTTACAGAAACATTTTATTTACCAACTAGCAGTATAGCCCGGCGTTGCTCGGGTGTAATGAAAGCTTTAAAACTAATCCTTGGTCCTGGAGCTCAGACACTTTGGATGTTGGCACGAAAGACTAAAAACCAATAGTTGTTTCCAGTTAAAGCGAAACCGTAGACGGAAAAAAAATGAATGGATGTAAATCAAATTTTGATTTCCTGGTATCGATATCAAATAAGTTTTTTTTCGTCGTAAACTGAATTTTGAAGGCTAAATAAATCCTCTGAGTAAATGGCATCATGGCTGAGACTAAGAACTACAATTATACATACTTAGAGCGAAACTCGAAGCAAAAACTAAAATAAAAGGGATGAAAAAAATACAGACACACAGGCAGAGAAACAGACACACACACAAACATATTGCCTTTTATATATATATATATTATCGATTTTCTACACTATTGTAAGAACTGCAACCTTGAAACTTCTGAATATCGTTTCTTATGTCTTTGTCTATGAGTGTATCCAATTTGATTAAAATCGGGCCACTCCTTCTATAACCCGATTTTTTCAACTATCGATATTTATCGAGGGCACCTCGACACAAAATCTTGCTAAGAACACTCGCAGACGCTTATAGTACAACTGTGTAAATTTTTAAGAAAATCAGTTCAGCCGTTTTGGAATCTATAGGTAACGGACACACACACAGAGAGACACGGACACACACACACACAAACAGACACACACAGACAAAGTTCTATTTATAAATAAGTTTAGATTAGATTTACAGAGAAATACATCCAAATAAATTGAAATGAAGTTTACCATGCAGCAGGACAATGACCTAAGGCATATTGCCTGCACAGCAAAGGACTTCATCAGGGGAGAAAAGTGGACAGTTTTCGTCTGATCAAAACAATCAGCGGATCTTAACCCAATAGAGCGTGCATTTTATCTCCTGAAGAGGCGACTAAACGAAGAACCGATCCCCACCAAAACAAACAAGAACTGAAAGAATCTGCGTTAAAGGCTTGGAAAGCCATCACAAATGAAGAATTTAACAGTTTCGTGATGTCAATAGGTTGCACACATGATGCAGTTATTATGCGACCAAATATTAAATGTTATTTACTTTAAGGCTATCAGTTCTCACCTAAAAAATGGGGTGAGCAAAAGCTGCTATCATCATCATTTATCCATCACACCAAATGGTGCATAGGGCAGCAACTTTTTGTTGCTGTTTCTGTAACAACCTGTTTTTTACGGGGTACGTTTGTTAGCACTGCAGCCAACCCCCAAACCTGGAGGACCATTCTTGGTTCCTTCGTTTACAGCACCTGGTATTCCCAAATGGTCACCCATTTAAGTACTGACCAGACTCGATGTTGCTTAACTTCGGTGATCGGTGCATTCAACACGATATAGCCGTAGACAAAAGCTGGTATACCGTATAACAATAGGAGCCTTGTCCATGTAATGCTAGTGATGTTCTGGGAGTTAGAAAAGCAAATCATAAAATGTAGCCATAACGGCACACATGCCTTAGGTCTTTCCGCAGACTTGTTATGTAGTGTCACCCTAGCACAAATCGAAATAATAATAATAATAATAATAATGATAATGATAATGATAATGATAATAATAATAATAATAATAATAATGTAACAAATTTCTCGACTCCCACTAAAAATGTACTTTTTGTCAGAGCGTGCGTGTATGTACAAATATAAGAATATAAAAATTTCTTACAATGGTACTTTATCATGCCAAGAAATTTTGGTAACCGGCCGTGACCAATTCTACCTTTCAAAGAATGTTCCCATACTTCCTCATCCTGAATTCCATTCTTAAATCATGTTTATGTCTTTGAATTACTTTTCCCCCTGTTTTTAACATCCTAGAGGCGCCACCATCTGAACGTGTGGGATCTAAAGTTTACGTCAGAAAAAATAAAACAAAATAATAAGAAACAAAAAAATCAAAGGAAGGTTTTACCAACTACAGATGGATAGACAAGTTAATAACTGCTAAGACACTTGAACCTGCCTGTCATTTTTTGTCTTTTTATATATATATATATATTTTATTACCTACACTTAATTCGTTGTGTGTTCATTGATATCTTCTTGTTTATTTTTACTACCATAAATGTTCTTTTATTTTTTTTTATTCTTATACTAGAAATCTTTCTCAAAAGATCTCATTTCTTCCATTTTCATTCTTTTCTGTTTAATTCACTATGTCAGAATGTGCGGTTATCAGTAATGAGACTAAGATGCGAACTGCTCATTTGAGATTTTAAAATAAAAAAAGAAGAGAAGTTTTAATAGAGGATGGAAATTATGATACTGAAATTGGAATAGAAAAAAAGACACCTTCCAAAAACTAAGGAATATATTCAATATTTTGTTAGAAACACAGAAAAGAATACTGAGCTGCTATGTAATATCAAACTTCCTAAATGGCAGCAAACGCTAGACAATTTCTTCACGGACGAAGAGAAAATTGGGGGATCAGAAATATGGTTCTAAAGAATGATGCTGTGAATAACACGGATGGAGAGTGTAACCCTCAAGAAAAATATAAATAAAAAGGACACTGTTGTGGGGAGGTTACCCACTTAATAATGGACTCTTCTTTGCTTATATTAACCGAGAGTTGATTACTCTCGAGGACGTGTGCAGGAGTGAGAGAGACTCTCGTAAGAACTCTCGTTTGGAGTGAGCAAGGGCGGCAGAGACTCTGGTTCTTAGTACGACTTCAGTTCAGCGCAAGTTATTATTACTTTCCTCTTTATATCTCTTTGTATTGTTTGTATTTCTTCTTGACGTAACTTGACGTGTTCTTGAACCTACCACCTTGTTGACTTATTATTTTATGATTCCATACCGGGTCCATATCAGACACTTAAACTCAAAATAACAAAGGTAGTTTAAATTTCTAGGGGGCATAATGACGAAGGAGGGCTTGGAATATTTGACGCTCACATGACATTTTAAAAGCAAAAGGAAGAAAAAAAGGTAGTGAGATACCTACCTCCAAGCTAAAGATGAACAGATGGCGCTGATTACCCACTTCCTGAAGAAACATAGCACAAAGAAGAAGAAGAAGAAGAAGCATGATGATTATTATGATGATGATCACTGATTAGTCAGTTAAGTGCCATACGTGATACACGCTTGGGCGATCGCAAGAGACCTGACTGACTGGGCAGAAGATTGACTGGGCAGAAGCAATGGCAATAGGTTGCCATTGCTTTCTGTCGTAGACTGGTAGCCAGCCAAGGCTGTGGAACCCAATCTGTCCTTTTATTTAACACATAACTGGAGGGAACAGACGGATTAATACCTTTCCCAAGTATATTTGCGCATAAGTGAATACAATGAATTCCACTGTAATTCAAACTTGATCACTGATATTGGTTATATATATATATATATATATATATATATATATATATATATATATATATATATATATAACAATTTCTGTATAATGATTTCTGGAATGAAAAGTTATCATTATTGACATTATTAACATACAGAATAAGTTCCTCATCATTTCTTTCTTTCTTTTTCTTTTTTTATTATCACAACGTTTCGGTCGTTGTGCACTCCGATCTTCTACACGGGTAGCCTTCAGGAAATTTCGAACTGAACCAGTCATTTAATTTCAGAGGGTAGATTCTTTTTTGTTCTGCTAACTGAATTTACAGAACAAAAACACACACATGAATTTATTTACATACAACGTTTGGCATAAATATACGCAGACAAGCACAAGAAAATTAATACAGAAGTAAATGCACACATATATAAGTGCATAGACAAGACAATACACACACACACACACACACATATATATATATATATATATATATATATATATATATGTGTGTGTGTGTGCGTGCGTGTGTATACACATACATGGGCATACAAACTGATATACACACAAATGCACATACACATAGAAATATAAACATATATATAAAAACACACATACATATACATATAAATATAAACATATATAAATATACATACATATACATGCACCTACACATTAGCATGTGAAACAAAATATCAATGTGTCTACTAGTACATAAAACCACATGATCACCTACATACATAAATTAATACGTAGACAAACTCATTCACCCTAATATATATATCTAATCTAAACACGGGTAAAAAAAAAAACAAAAAAAAACATATATACAAACAGTTAAAACCAGGCACTAATACGAAATACAGAAACCATGTGAAATCGATGCCTGAAGAATCATAATTATTAAATATTCAATTAAAAATCGATGTTACAGTAAAAAGTTATTATATATTAATCAGATGGTATACACTAGATTAAAATCTATGGAATATTAACATGATAACCTATGTTAGATTAAATACATCATAACTATATACTTTGACGGTCTATGTTAGATTAGATACTTAGCAAATATTAATATGATAATATAAGCCAAATTAAATGATTAGTAAATATTAATATGATGATATGAGCCAAATTAAACGCTTAGCAAATATTGATTTGAAAATACCCATCATATCAGATGAAAATACCCATCAAGTAAATGTGAATAACAATTGACACCAGCGAAAATAGTATACATAAATTCTTAATATTACAACCCATATTTTAAAGTAAACAATGAACTATGTTTACAGTGAGCAGTAAGTTCATTTCTTTGGCTTTAAAAGATTAACTTTGTCCTTAAACCTGATGAGTGCTAACTTCTCATTGAGACAAAGATAGCAAGGTGCACGAAGGGAATTACAAGTTTGAGCCTTAGTAAGTACTTTTCATTTTACTTAGTAAGTACTTTTCATTTAACAGAAGTTTTTTTTTTCTTTTATACACCAAAAGTACTTGGATAACGAAGTACTATATTTATAAGAACTATTATTGAAAGATATATTTGTATATGTGTGTGGCTATCACTTTTTCTCGTTTCCTATTTGTATTAATTTGCAATAATCTAAATCTAATGCTTTCTTAAATTTAGATTAAAAAATTAAAATTCTTTTTTTTTTTTTGTTGTTGTTTAATCATATCACCCCGAGCAAGGCGGTAACATAGGAGTGAAAAGATTGGAAGAGAGAAAGCCGAAAACCGCATCCTAAACAGGAAACAAGGGATGAGCCTCTTCACCTGTTCAATAGACGTGGGTGGAGTGTGAACCGGGCGATAGTTTAGTCTATCTACTCCAATTGAAAAAAAAAATTGAGAAGATTAGAAAAGAGAAAACCGGAAACAGCATCCTAAACAAGAAACAATGGATGAGCCTCTTCACCTGTTCAATAGACGAGGGTGGAGTGTGAACCGGGCAATAGTTTAGTCTATCTACTCCAATTGAAATTAAAAAAAAAGTGAGAAGTTGAAACTGAAGATTTTTTTTTCCTTCAAGCTTCAACTTAGTTCAAGTCGAAAGAAGCCTTCGAAGCTAAACTAATTTACAGAACCTTCTCTAGCAAGTTTAAAAAGACGAAATAAACAACCCTTTGGTTGTCCAGCTGAAAGGAAAAAATTACCGTAGTAGTTACAGGCAAAATACAGTTTCTTATTTAACAATGGCGAAAAGAAAATTAACATTAAATACAAGAAAAAGCAAGAATGGCTGACCACTTACAAAACAGACTTTGAACTGAAGTCGAGTGAGAAATTCCAGCAAACAGTGACACCAAAATATTTCAACTCAACTCATACTTCCTTAATATATATATATATATAAATTTATTTATAAATGGGACTGTGTGTGTGTGTGTGTGTGTGTGTGTGTGTGTGTGTGTGTGTGTGTGTGTGTCAGTTACATATAGACTGCGAAACGGCTGAACCGATTTTCTGGAAAATTTACACAGTTGTACTATAAGCGTCTGCGAGTGTTCTTAGCAAGATTTTGTGTCGAGGTACCCCCGATAAATATCGAAAATCGATAATCGAAAAAATCGGGTTATAGAAGGAGTGGTCCGATTTTAATCAAATTTGATACACTCATAGACAAAGACATAAGAAACGATATTCAGAAGTTTCAAGGTTGCAATTCTTACAAAAAAAATCGATAATATATATATATATATATATATATATATAAGCTTTCATTACACCCGAGCAACGCTATACTGCTAGTATATATATATATATATATATATATAATAAATTTTAACTTTTATTATAAAGTGAAGCTAATAGTTAATCAATTATGATTATCCTTTTATACTAAATATTATCATTATTGCCCCGCTAAGTTGTTTTTAAGTTCTGTTCTTTTGTTCTTTTTCAAATTAGAATTTACTTGTACTTTGATTCTTCAGACAGCCAGTCACCACTGGCTATGTAACAATGTCTTTCTGATTAACGGGGTTTGCCTGGTTTTAAACCTTTTAAAGATTTTCAACTTAAATCCAACATTATCACCTGATAAGACACGGTTAGTTTCGAAACGAAATGGCTATTTTTCTAGTGATATTATAACATACTTATGCTATAAATTCGAAACAAATATTATTTATATATATATACTGTATTATTCTTTTTACAATCAAAGATCGTCACAAACACGTATGACAAATTCAATGTTGTCATTTCCGCATCATCAAATGTTAACATAATTAAGAACACCCAATAACTAGCATCTCGTGACATCACAAATTCACTCACCCGCCTCTATCACCTAAACCCATCCCCCCATCCAAGCTAGACGTAACTTCATATTGGTTAATTTAGTCTTACCCACAAGAACATTCTTAATTCTGTCCTTATTCCCCTCCACCCCGCTTAACTGACTGAAAATAGGTAACGAATTGTTTTTAAATTTCCACAGAAATCATTCCCGGCACCATCGCCTGACAAAATACAATTAATAGAGCTGAAAGATGATAGCTTTTGTGATCGTTACTCCATTTCTTCTTACACTTACTAATATACTAGCAGTAGAGTCCGGCGTTGCTCTGATGTAATGAAAGTTTTTAAACTAATCCATGGTCCTGGAGCTCAGACTCTTTGGACGTTGGCACGAAAGACTAAAAAGCAATAGTTGTTTCCAGTTAAAGCAAAACCATAGACTGAAAGAAAAATGAATGGATGTAAGTCAAATTTTGATTTCCTGGTATCGATATCAAATAAGTTTTTTTCGTCGTAAACTGAATTTTGAAGGCTAAATAAGTCCTCTGAGTAAATGGTATCATGGCTGAGACTAAGAACTACAATTATACTTACTTAGAGCCAAACCGAAGCAAAACCTAAAATAAAAGGGATGAAAAAAATACAGACATACAGGCAGATAAACAGACACACACACAAACAACTTGCCTTTTATATATATATATATTATCGATTTTCTGCACTATTGTAAGAACTGCCACCTTGAAACATCTGAATATCGTTTCTCATGTCTTTATCTATGAGTGTATCAAAATTGATTTAAATCGGACCACTCCTTCTATAACCCGATTTTTTCCATTATTGATTTTCGATATTTATCTAGGATAACTAGACACAAAATCTTGCTAAGAACACTCGCAGACGCTTATAGTACAACTATGTAAATTTTAAAGAAAATTGGTTCAGCCGTTTCAGAGTCTATGGGTAATGGACACACACACATACACACACACACACACACACACACACACAGACAAAGTTCCATTTATAAATAACTTTAGATTATATATAACAAATGTATTGGAAAACTTGCAAATGCAGCGCCACCAATACAAGTTGAAGACACTTAAAACGACAAAAAAATTCAAAGAAAAGTCGAGAATGAATACAGAAACCAAAAACAATGCGAGAAAAATAACATAAAAGAAAGGCCAGATCGAAAGTCGGACTCCTAAATATTCAATAATAAGACATTAAGCAGTGCTTAATGTCTAGATTAAATCAATCGAGCAGTTATTCTAACCAATGACAAGGCACAAAAAAGACCAGGTTCAAATCGCTCCTCTGTGTTTCTGAATCCGGAATCCTATAAAACACCCGCACATCCCTACGACGTGGAAAACAAATTATTGATGTCAACGTATGTTTCGACTTTAGATGTGGACTTTGGTTTCGTGAATACCAACATATATTGTTGATGTCTGGATAGAACATCTTGTTGTCTGAGGAAACTCGTAGAAGAAATGAGTGTATTTAGTGAGATGCGACTGGTTTTATATATATATATATATATATATATATATATATATATATATATATATATATATATACCTAGATTGACACCTAAATTCGTGTGTTCTTTTCTTATAACGGTCAAAATGAGTTTTCTGTTATGCCTTACCTTAGTAATCACCATTAGACTCGTCCAACTCTTTCTGAATCATCTGCACTGTCCTCAGATTGACACCCAAACTTCGTATTTGTGCTTCCGGTGTGAATGCCAAGCAATACAGAATGTCCCTTTTAAATTTCCTGTGGAGCTAATTGCGTCATGGCTTTCTTTTTCTCACAGACGGTGCCCATCTGACCCTACTATCATCTGCTGTCGACAAAATCAACAACAAACAACGCGCATGGGCAAAATTAAAAATATAAATGGAAGATAATTTACCCTGTATATCCATGTGTACAACCCAATTTCCGTTTTAATATTGGAAATACATTCCAGAACTTTCACGGAGAAGTAATGGGCTATTATAAGAAGCCTCATTCAAGTTGTTTATATAAGAAACACTCATTAAACATTTTTATTACGTGCATCTATCTATCTATCTATCTATCTATCTATCTATCTATCTATCTATCTTAGTCTGTTCCTTAGCTAGCTAGCTAGCTATCTCAGTCTGTTCATTATCTATCTATCTATCTGTCTATCTATCTATCTATCTATCTATCTATCTATCTATCTATCTATCTATCTATCTCTGTTCTTCATCTATCAATCTATCTCTGTTCTTTATCTCTCTATCTCAGTCTGTTCCTTATCTATCTATCTATCTATCTATCTATCTATCTATCTATCTCATTTTGCATTCATCTATCTTCTTATGTTCCTATCTATCTTTAATCGTTTCACCCCATGAAAGGCAATAAAGAAACACTCGCACTTATCTCTCTCTGTCTATCTAACTATCTATCTCCTGTTCCTATCTATCTTTTTTAAAATTATTTCACCCCAAGAAAGACAATAAAGACACTGAGATGCAACGGATGTTACTGAGTGTGAGAAAATGAAAAAAAGAAAACATCATTAAGAAGAGAGAACGGAACACTAAAATAGCACGAATTAGAAATA